>JARHVA010008624.1:150000-352500 GCA_037957365.1 Torreya grandis | reverse complement strand
TGAAACATTATTGATGCCATGTAGTATGTCTATATATGTATTATGGCACATTTTTATTTTACTCACTTTACAAAAGTATATCAATAATATTTTTATATAAATAAACATTCCTATTAATATATATAGTCAAATCATATTAATAATACATGATTTTGATTCATGAAATTAATTTTGTAGCCACCACATTATTATTTTAAAAACTAACTATTAAAAGAAAACCTATAATTTTTAGGTAAAACCTTTTTTTTACATAAATAATTATATTTATGAGGTACCTATCCCATTTATTAATTGAAAATAATGATTACAACAAGGCCAAAAAACCAATGAACTGGCTGAAGCTACTAACAAAAAATTGGTCCAAAAAATAATGACCCAAGATAGAATACCCAAGAGAAATCCTTCCAAAAAGATGCAAACCAATAACCATACCCATCCTAGGAAATACAACCCATGACCCAAGCAAAAACTACTCCTTGTCATGGTATTTGAGCTTAGTTACCATGTCCACCATGCACTTATACCAATGCCACATATGCTACCTCAAACACCTCAACCAACCTACTTATTCTAACACCCTAAAAACTATGAACACCTCACTCTAAATGAAATATACACTCTAATATATGTATACCCAATCCATGGAAGTGGAAGACATCCTCCATATATCCTCACATGTCACTAGTCACTACATTTCCCCTTATGACCGACCCAACTCCTACCAAGCTCATCCCTCCAACTATCACATAAGGATTAAAATTAGTATCTAGTACACCAAACAACTAGCCTAAAATAATTACTACTTAGGTCTTTTAAGTGAAACACCAAAGGTCTATAACATCTAATAGTGATTCTATAAGATCCTTACATATTTGAACATCTAGAAGCTAAATAAACTTATCCATTGGATATGGTTGACGTAGTGATATTTGAATTTTTTTATAAACCCCAACACCATCATGTATAATTCCTCTATATTTTTTAAGGTTGACATGGGAAATATCCACAAAAAATCATTATGTAAGAATAAAATTTGTAGTAGAATAGCTCCCTAAAAATCCCCTATAGCTCTTGTCAACCCTACTCAAATTCATTGTTTCAATGACCACTCTATAATATCATAAATGAAATATATGTCTTCCATGACTATCATATGATTAACCACAAACATGAATTCTATTTTTTTAGTAAACCTTCACTTGAAATAATGTTATAAAGCATTTTATGATTCTAATATCCTTAACTATGTACATCACTACCCTTAACTAGATGAGAAATACCTTCTTGATCTAAGAATTAGTAACTCACCATGGAAAACATATTTCTAATTTGACTTTGGTCAATTGAAGAAGAAATATGCTTAGTATAAACTATAGCATTTCATCCATCGTATCATAACACAATAATAACCTTTCTTGTGACTAAACTCACTCAACTCAATACCTATCCAACACCACTTATCACCATCATAATGTGAAATAATAAGTTTTTGTGTCCACATCTAATTAAGCCTCCTACAAATGTGTTAGAAACCATATCACTAACTAAGTGACATGAACATGAAACACCAAACCAATCCAAGCAATACATTTTAATGAGTCCAAAATTTAAAAATTTGATTTAAAATTTAATGCTTTATCTTCCTAATGTGAATATTGGGCCAAGAAAAAATTATGGTGGTTAAGTATGATGTGACATGATTAGCCAAAAATTGAAAAATGTGCCATGTATTAAATTAATAAATTAGGAATGTAAAAATATGTATGATTACTTTACTAAAAGTGTCTTAGTAAAACACATGATTATTTTTTGAAAATATTGCCATCATTACCTTATTATGCATTAATTTTCCTTTATTTAAGTTCTCTCTGAATGTCCACCCAATTGCTATAGGTTGGGTATTGATCTATACAAATCATGATTTTCCCCTTGTCTTGAATACTTAGAATGAGTATTAAAACCAAACCAATAATAAAATTACATGATCCAAGCTTCATTAAAAAAATATTGGTTTTAAACACATAAAATATATATGTGCACATCATATTTATTAGTACTATTTCACAATAAATGGATACAAAGGGTCACTTTATATAATTATAATTGGAAAGAGGGAATTATCAAAATAGGATTAGAGGAGTATTTTTGTATATTATTTTTCAAATCAAAACACCTCTCAACTAAACCTGTTGATAGTCCTCAAGTATTATAAACCTCTACATATGGGAGAGTAGTACTTGAATGTCAAATGGTTTTTTTGTACCAATTCCCTATTTTATATAAAACTAAAATTGTCTTCTATCCTCTTTCATTTACTATCTTAAATTCTTGGATTGAATTTCTCTATTCCCCTCTGATCAAGAATGGAAAATTAGAAAATAGGAAGTTTATATTTTATGGTAAAGCAACTCAATCTCTTATTTCTTGTAATGTCAATATATTTGGTGCCTCTTTTGAGGGTTGTTTTGAAATTATACTTTGTGAATGTGTCCTTCATATTCAACTAATGGGTAATCTTATTCCATATAGCTAAATAATCATTTTAGTTTTATTTAACTATTTTTATGATCAAGGCAAAGTATTGATTCTAACGCTATATTTTTTGTATCCTTATTCCTATAGCTACCTCTCTATTTTTTAATACTTCAAACTAATCTACTTATATCACATCTAGCCTAGTAACCTCCCCTATAATAATTAACGTGGTTTCTTTATCTTTCTCATGATAGTCATCTAATTCCTCACCTTTATTTTCTCCTTCGAAAGATAAGAATAAAAATATCTCAAAAATACAAGTTTAGATTTTGTTATTGGTCATGAGGAAAAACATAGTTGTGTATATAGAATTCACCTAATTGATTTTGATCCTTAGGAGTGCTACTATTACATATTTAAAATAAGGAGTGAGGCTCACTTGCTAGTGTGTAAATTTCAAAATATACTCTCATAAAATGAAATTTTAACCACTACTCCTCAAGTTAAACATCATACACTCTTGTTGGAGGTATGTAAATCATTAGTTTCACTATTAAATGACTTGTATCTTCTACCTCATTTTTGGGTTTTAAAATTTTTGACTCAAACTCTTTGAGCTTATTCTTTAAATAAAATTTTCATTTCTCAATTGAATAATTAATTTTTTCATTGAATGTGCATTTTATATGTCTTGATATCCCTTTTTATGAGAAAATATTATTGATTGTGATCTTCGTTATGAGTGGAATTTGTTAATAAATTCTTATCCATGTGTATTTTATCTATAAGAGACTCTTCTATTAAAGTCAAATATATAGGAGATTAAAAATTTCTACTCTCTACTTATACCATGCTACATTGTGTATATAGACAATCATCCCTTTTCCCATGTTCCTCAGTATGTGCCTTAAGGGTTTTAATTTCCCATAGGGCATCCACCAATTTATAATTTTCTTCTTGCCTAGGAAAACCAAGTATTTCTTGTTCTATAATTTCTAATTCTTCATCCACCACATTGTATTCTTGTTCCTCCAATTATACCTATTATAATTCTAGAATAAGTGTATTAATCTAATGTTCCATCTCTTCAAAGGATGGAATATCAAATTTGGATGAAATAGATTTTCCTTCATCAAAACTAATTGAAATATAACTTTCATCTCCACTGATATCATCCTCTTTATAATATGATTCCATAATAACAATTTGAATAACATAAATGGATATTTGAGTGGTTTAATTTTTATTCTACACCTAATACTTTGTTATTTTATTTTAGGATCAAGAGGAACGAACATTTTGTTTATTTATAGATATTAATGTAAATGGGGTGTCTTGATCCCTCTTCTTGCCTCTGCCCTAATATTCTGAGGAAGGGTGTAGTATTTAATTCATCCTTATTCCTCTCTAAGGTCTCTTTATATCCTATTTTCCCACAATCTCTTCTTCTTCAATTGCATACACTTCTTATTCTTCAACATCCCTTATTTTTTATTCATCAATTACCTTTTGTTATTCTTCTTCTCATAGTTATTACACTTTCAATAAAATTTCCCAGATTATGTTAGGTATTTGGTATATTAAACAAGTATACAATAAATTAAATTAGATACTAATGGGAAAATGTTGTCAAATTCTACTACTGGTATTCATTTCTCATCTTTTTTAGCATGCTTAGTTGAAATTTAGGTACATTCACCTTTATCCCATGCCTAAGATAAATAAGGAGCTCAAAATTTACTACATACATTAGTGAATATCTTACCTCACAAGTTAAGTACTTAAAAATGTATATGGTAACTTATAACCAAATCTAGGGCAATGATGAATGAAGTGTACCTTTGTTTGAGGACTCTAACGACTCTTTGATTGTGAAAAATGGAGTCCTAGTTGTAGTAGCATAGGGATTCCTATGAACAATTCCCCTCTATAAGGTAGATAAGTTACATCTTATTGACTATTAAGTGACCCCCACTATTAGTACTCTGATAATGGCTACATCATGTACATAAATTGCTACAAACTCCTAGGCAATTGAGTCATCAAACCTTGTTAACTTATAAAAATAACAAAGCCATCATTCATTCCCAAAATGTTTGAAAATTTCCTTATTATCATTAATGGAATAAGGGCCATGGGTTATATTATTACGATATAGCCTCTCATCTCACCATAGTGTTGTTCTTATGGAAAATGTGGTTTATGGTTTCCTTGATAAAAATAAAAGGTTTTGGATTATTTTTTATGTGAGGTGTAATTGAAATGGTTCTTGATGTTTTATCCACTAGTTAGGATATACTTATCAACTTTCCCATAGCCTACCAATTATTTTTACCTTTCCTTGATTATATGCTTGAACACTTGCAACATGTTCTCATGACATTTTTAAAAATCATAGAATTTAGTTACATAATGCATCATTGCATGGAAGTCACACCCACTAACTAACCAATCATGTTTCCTTGAGTGATAGACCAATTATGGATCTTGACATGTTGGATGTATATGCTTATTAGTTGGGATAAAAATTTCAATAGATAAATATTATGTTACAAGATTAACGAAAATGGGAAAAGTATGTTATGTATTAAACTAGCAACTGCATTACGAATGCACATAAGTATTAATGATCACATTACTAAAATTATCTTAAGGAAATGATAACATATTATTAATAAATTATACATTTATAAAATATGAATAATATTTATTTCATGTTTATAATAGGAACCTTCCCATTTTACATAATAAATTAAGAATCTAATAATATTAGGTTGTGTAGAATGGAAATATGCCCTTTAGACACAAGATAAGACAATGGGATTCTTGATTCATAATATTATTAATATATGAAAAATATGTATAATGGTGAATATTACAAGCACTTCTTGTTTAAGGCTCATAATACTATTAGTTTGTGTAGAACATGCCATTTATCATCATCAATTAATAATATAATAGACTTAATTTGTTTAGAATGGACACATGCACATTCTACACATTAGATAATATTATTACAAATTAATAAATTTAAGATTATTCACTTGTTTATAATATGCATGTGACCATTCTGCACAAAATAAAAATATTGGATTCTTAATTGATAATTTTCTTAGTATACTATTTCTATGTAGAATGGGGCATAACATGAGAAAATTTTTCTCAATGATCATAATATTATTATCCTTTGTATAATAGGCACATTCCCATTTTTAAAAAATATAAAAATATCATTTTTGTGACCAACATGTCCCTTTTCATAGAACAAAAGGGGACCTTCACTCAAAATTTGAAATTTCCGACCCTCTATTATTTGATCTTTCATATTTTATAAAAAAATGATAATATCCTATATGTTTATATTTATATATATATTATAGATATTCACATTAAAAATAATTAGTCCTAGTATATTCCTTAAATGTTTCCATATTTTGTTTTGGGTTATTTTCTACATATATTTATTATACAAGATTTTCCTAGACTTTTATCCCCAAAACCTCAGTCCTACAGTCTAACCTAGCATTCTCACGGGAATATTTTGGTTGATAGGTAAGAATATATTTACTTAAGAGGACTCATTAAAATATTTAATACTTTAATAATTTTTTAGGTCCCAGTGGTGTCAAATCTATCACATCCTGAAGAGGCCTTTGTTGAATGATAAATATCCACATGAATCCTAACACCTAAAGGAATTAGTGTTATTAAAGATTTAGGAGGCCAAATAGAATAATAGAGATCCATGAATCTCATAACACCTAGTGGTATTAGTGTTATCAAAGCTTTGGGATGCCCTATCGAGTAAGAAAATACACATGTAGTATAGTAAATGTTGGCCAATTTTGGCCCACATACCTTGACTTTGCCTAAATTAAACAGATGACAAAAGTTCATGTTTGAGTGAATGATCAAAAGACTTTTACAAGCTTGGAAGGACTAGACCATTATAATATGTCATGCAAAAAAATAGGTTAACCTAATTACACATTTAATAATTTCACTTGGGAGATCAACCAGAGCCAAATGAATGCATGGACATGATGATATGAGTCTTATGATCATGCTCTATAAATTTCATAACTTGATGAGCTTAATATTTCAAGTTATAAGAGTTTAAAGTTGAACCAGTAGTTTGGGATGGGGATGTAGATGTCAAGTTCAAGCTTTGACAAATAGTCATTTAAATTTAGATGTTCTTATTTTAAATGCATAGCTAACAAGTGCCAATATCTTGGGAGATAAGATCAAATCTAATGGAAAGCAATAGTCTAATAGATGTTAGTGGGTCTCAAAGATCCAATGGCACATGTTGGATTTTACATTGAATATCAATGGTGATATCATGGTCAAAAGGTTAGTGGGGTCCACAAGAAGCACATGATACTGATAAGTGTCATATTTTTAGAGGCTAAAATCAAATAATAATGTGGAGATGCTAAGTGGCATGATCTCATGAAACTCATAGTAGATCCAACAATTCATGATAATTGACAATTTAGTGGGTCCAAATTGATTTATGATGTGCATGAAATTTGTTAAGGCATATCTAATGATGAGTGATGGGTCAAAATTTCATCAGATTTTGAGAATAAAGAAGGAAGTGACAAGTGTCTCATCGTATTAAGATGGTAAACAATCCATAGTTCAGATCATTCATATAGATAAAGATCAATGGTTTATGAGATAAATATCGAATGGTTCTCACCCAAAGTGGATCATAGTTCGATGATCAATGATGAAGGACAAAGATGATATAATATTGAAGGTTCAGATCAAGATCAATGACTAAGATTAAAAGTTGAAAGTTAAGGGACTTTGACTAGAGGTCAAAATGAGATCCATGTTGAACTAGAGTGTATTTTTTAGGATCAAGCAATGGCATTAAATCTTTATAGAGGTAAAATAGGTATTTTTAAAGCTAATAATAGAGATCAAGGAGGCTATGTTTTCTATAGGTATACATTGATATAGTAGCTATATGAACACTAATAATTGGAGATTAGTTTTCATCTATAATGGAGTGTTTTAGCTTCTAATATTGTCATATCATTGATAAATGGGTACCATTATAACACTTAAAACATACATGGAGATGGCTTTATCATAATCAAAGATATGAAGATTTTGTCCTCATAATGAATCAAGTGGAGATGTTGTGTAGGATCAAACCAAGGAGATCTGGTGGTTAAAGAAGTAGTTAGAGTGTTGATTCTATTCAAAACCATAAATATATTTTCTCCAACAATTAAGCCCATGACTCCTAATTCAAAATAGACTCTTGTCTTCTAGTAGATCTCTCAACTAATGATAAATCTTAAAGTTTATTGGATCCAAATATTAGTTAACTTGTTGAAAAATATTACTCTTGATTGGATCAAATATAGTTCAAAATTCTAGAAATGTGGTGGTAGCTCATTAATTTTTTTCTATACACGTTCTTCTCTTCTTCTCTCTTCTCCCTATCTCTCTCATTCCCATTTCCCTATGTGTGTATATGTGTACGAGATTTTAAGCCTTAAATTATATCCCTCTCTTGGGTTCAATTAGACTCTAGCAAGATGAGATTTGTAACCTCTTTAGATGAATAGGATACTATTTCCAAATTTCATTGCTTTGGTATAGTGTGTTCATGAGAGTTTGATTTATATATGTGGTAGAAATCTCTCCTTTATCAAGACTTGATCTCACCTAGATACTAGTTATTTTATTATGCAGGTCATGTTTGGTGTTTGATGTCATTTTATTAAAGCTAGCATATGGATACATTGACTGGTTATTACCTTGAATCATGAATCTCCATCACTTATCTTAGGTCTATATCACTTGGTGAACCTCTGCATGAAATATTGATGCATAAAAGACATTTGGAGTTGTCGATCTAGTCATTTAATTGTCTCATTAGTGTTTGTAGAAGCTCAAACAAAGTGGATAAACAATCAATTTAGGTGCATCACTAAAATTATCTTAGATTTCCTTTTTAGTTATCCTTCTCTCCCTTTTCCCCATTAATCAATAGGTTTTAGTGTAAAATGAGCTAAGTGATACAGTAGAGGAGCTAGCCTCATTAAAAATTCTAGGTTGTTTAGGTGACACACAACCTAGGATCATCCCCATGTTGGATGAGATTTAAGCAAAGGACCTAAACAACCCTTTATTTAGCTAGGGTGTAATATAGACCTCCAATAGTTTTAGCATGCCCAGTGGGACCCTAGATCCAAAAGAGTGGGAAGATTATTGGTCTGTCTTTCCTCTAATCAACTTTTAAAAGTAATAAATTTAGCACCAATGGCGACTTTAAATAAAAGATTATGATTGTAAGCATCTCAAGTATGTCTCGTTGAAGATTTTAATTAGTTATTTCATTTCATTTGACATATAAATTTGGTATGAATAGCTATAGTGAATAACCCTATCATTCACCTCCTTATTAGTAGTTCTAACAATATCCTCACTTTCGATATGAGCCTAATCAACCTTACCAAGAGTTATGTCAAGGCTATGAGGAACCTTATCAAGTTTATCATGATCCTTATTATCAAGAGCATGGATCTTACCTTCCTCATGACCCATATCATCCCTACTATGATCTCTATCAACCTTATGATGAGCATTACCAATCTTTACATATCCTTACCAGTAGTATGATGACTCATACCAATCCTATGATAACCCTCCTAATTAGTCATGGTAGTAACATAAATTTCTTAAACAACCTACTCATACCCCAACACATTTTATATATATCCTTAAACAATTTATAGAGCAAGAGAATAATATTATCAACATTGATACATTGAAGGGGTATGGGAAAAAAAATTCCAAAGCATGTCATTAAAGGGGTTAAGACTTTAGTGCAAGAGGCAAAGGAGGAGTGGATGTATTTAATTATAAGAGGTTATCCTAGAAATAATTGTGACATCCTTGACATAGATGGACTCATCTCCAAGGTTAATAAGAAGCTGGAAACCCATGAAGAGCATCAAACACTTCATTACCCATCTTATCTTCCCTCATACACTCCATGTCAGCCTCATGTTGAAATTCCCATCATCTCTTATAAGCCCTCAAAAAAATGCATTTCAAAGTCATAATATATCTTCTCAAATACTCTCAACCTTTTCCTCATCTAAATATATCCAATGGAGAGTCAAGGAGGAAAGGCAAGTTGGTGTTGAAGGGGCTACATTATGAGACATCAAGGTCTAATTTTATAACATCCTTTGCTAGGTATATTGAAGCCATAGACAAACATTTTTACCAAATATTATAACTTTCAAAGGTAACATCACCTCAATTACACATACCTCATTTCATTCCTCAAGCCTGAATACAAATTGTGCAAGAAAATCATAAGCCCAAGTTTCCATCTTAGAGTTAAGTCATGCATCCAATCAAACCCAAAGTTAATCAATACCCACCCTTCCCTCCTCAAGAATATAAGTCCTTTCCCTCTTGGAAGTCCATCCAAAGTGGTATGTAAAAGGAAGAAGTTATGATTTTGGAAGTCCAATAAGAGACCATTCATCTTCCACTCCTTTCCCCTCAAAATCCTAGAACCTTTCCTTCATGGAGAGCCATCCAAGAAGCAAAAAAATAGAGAGAGGAGGTTAATGTGATCCAAGAAGAGCATCTCCATGAGAAAAATTATGTTACTTATATGGGCCTTTTTCATCTTATTGAGTATCTTTAGGGATATACTATGCCTATCCTAGAGAAAGAACATCTCCTTTGTGAGGCAGATCAAGAAGATGTAGCTAAGGAGACAAAAAATAATGATGAATTCAGTGATAAAGAAGATGAAATCATTATTGGAACACCACTTAGAAAGAATGAGCATATTCAGTCTTTCATAATGCCAAATAATATGAGTTGTAAGAACAAGTGTAATTTGAAGATGAGATCCAACAAGAATAAGTTTTAGATGTACATCAAGTGGTTATTTCTCAAGAACCTCTTGATCATATATAAACTTTCTAAAATCAATATTTATCTCAAGATCTTGTAGTAGATGATATAGATGAAGCATAAAATAATATTTCTTTGGAAGGTATCCATGAAGATAAATCACATACAACCATTGCTGAGACAAAGAGCATTCCTGAAGAAGAGGACCATTGATAGCAGTTGTACCATGATTTCATGAGTGAGATTGAAGAACTTAAGATGGAAGATTTGGATGATGAGATAATATAGTAGTCTAAATCTTCATCTAAGGATTCCATTAATATTTTTTCACTTTATGAAGGTAATTCTACTTTGGAGATGCCAAGGAAGAAGAGAAGGCTAGTCTTGATGTGGAGGAACTCCATGAAGGATTATTACAAATTGAAGTCATGGATGAGTTTGAGATATTTCTTATTGAAAAGGATCAAGATACCCTTCAAATTGATCTTATTTAGGTTGATCAAAGTAAGTAACAAAAGGATGATTGGAAACTATACATTGAATCTATATAAGGGGTTGAGGTAATTTTCAAAGATGGAAAACATGTTCATGACCAATTTAATATGGAGGCACTCATTAAAGGCCATGATGCAGATGGGGTTGGCCATTCAAAACTCCTTAGAGATCTTGATGAGTTTGAAACTAATAGTAAGGATAATAAGGTCACTCAAAGTGCCAAAAGGGCTCAAGGATAATGCTTAGATAAGGTGTCACTTGTAGATATTGTAGCTAATAATCAATACAAGAAGAATCCTGAAGAACAAGACTAGTTTTTATTTGTTGGTGATTGATTTGTTGTTATTAACTGACTCTAGGAGATGCAAAGTGAGTTATTAGGTAAGAAGAGTGCCTAATCAAGGGTCATATTCAATGAACATCCCACTTTACAACTTCTACCATCTCTTAAACCAAGTGAGTTTATGAATTTTCCTTTTGATCCAAGTGGTTCATGCTTTATCTTAGTTAATTAGATTCCAATTATATAATTAGTTATTTATTTATTTTATCTAAATATTATCCTAACATATTAGGAAAGTGGTCCTTGTTTTGTTTAGATTAGTTTCCCTTATGTTCTATTTTTCCCTTTAATAAGTGCCTAGGGCACTTTGTTTTGTTTTGCTCTTTTTTGTCTTTGTTTGTTTCAAGAGGAGTTACCTAGAGGTTGGCAACCAGTTCTAGCTTTAGATCAATATATTGAACTAGAGAAAAGAATCCATACACAATAGATTAGTCAAGACAAATGGTTTGGCATCTCAAGCATAATAAGCATGCTTCCCTGTGAGTCATAAGAAATGTTGGCCAATTTTGGCCCACATACCAAGATTTTTCTTGGATTGAATAGATGAACAAATTTCATGTTTGAGTGAATGATCAAAATACTTGTACAAGAATTGAAGGACCAAACCATCATAGGATGTCATGTAGAAAAAAATAGGTCAACTTGATTACACATTTAATAAGTTCATGTGGGAGATAAACTAGAGCCAAATGAATACATGGACAGGATGATATGACTCCTAGGATCATGCTCTACAAATTTCATAACTTGATGAGATTACTATCTAAAGTTACAAGCATTTAAATTTGAACCAGAAGTCTAAGATGGGTACATGAATGTAAAGTTCAAGCTTCAAAATATAGCCTTTTAAATTTAAATATTCTTGGGTTGAATAAAAATTTGACTTAGGAGCTAAGATCATATCTAATGGTGAGCAATGGTTTGATATATTTCAATGGGTCCTAAAGATTTAATGACATGTGTTAGATAATAAATTGAATATCAATGGTGAGACTATGGTCAAAATATCAATGGGGTACATAAGAAGCATGTGAGATTGATAAGTGTCACATTCTTAGAGGCCAAAATTTAAGACTAATGCAAGGATGCTAAATGGCATTATCTCACAAAACTAGTAATAAATCTAATGGTGCATGGTGACTAATAATGTGAGTGGACCCAAAAAAATTGATGATGCATATAAAAGTTACCAAGCTAGATCTAATAGTGAGTTTTAGGTCAAAAGGTCAGTGGATCTTTGGAACAAATAAGGAAGTGATAAGTGTCTCAACCACATTAAGTTGGCATAAGATCCATGGTTAATGATCATTCATATAAAGAAAGATCAATGATGTATGAGAGAAAGATCTAATGGTGCTCATCCAAAGTGGATCACAGATCGATAGTCAATGATGAAGGTCAAAGATTTTATAATCTTGAAGGTTAAGATCAAGATCAATGGCTAAGATCAAAAATCAAAAGTTAAGTGACTTTGACTATAGGTCAAAACATGATCCAATTTGAACTAGAGCATATTTTATAAGATCAAATGATGCCATTAAATCTCTATAAAGGTAAAATATGTCTTTCTAGGCCTAATAATAGATATCAAGAAGGAGGCTATTTTGTCTATAGGTCTAAATCAATATAGTAACTATATGAAAGCCAATAATTAGAGATTAGTTTTCACCTATAGTAGAATGATGCATAGATATTAAAATGAGGTAGATATGTGGTTAATGAAGGAGTTTCTTAGCTTATAATATGGTCACAACCTCAAAAAATAGGTGCCATTCCACTACTTAAAGCAGACATGGAGATGGCCATGTTAGAATCAAAGATATGAGGATTGTATCCTCATAATGAATAAAGTGGAGATGGCATGCAAGATTAAACTAAGGAGAGCTAGTGGTTGAAGAATCAGTAATGAAATTGAAAAATATAAAGATTAAAACAATTACCAATGGGCCAAAATTTTGAAAAATAACCTATATTGATTTCTTTTAAATGACTTGAAATAATTACAAACCCAAACCATGTTTAAATAAGCCTAAATTAAAAATTTAGATTTGTCATGAATTTTAAAAAAAAAACTAAAATCTAAAAAACCATCTTTTTTTAGCAACTACTAGCTATAATAAGTTTCACATGTAAGCATGTGTAGCTCTAAAAATTTCCTAAAATAACCTAAATTCTAAAATTAGCCTATCGAATTAAATTCAACTGAAATTGACATCTAGTCTTAAAAATATACAATTTTTAATAATATAAGATTCCCAAAAAAATCATTAAAATGGTAATTTTAGGCCCTTAAATGATCATGTTTGGCCTCCAAATACATTAAAATCAACTCTAAGGGTATAGATCACCTTATGATAACATCAAAAAAAATATACAGTCATTTTCGCATGTGGAGGAGCTTAAATGGAGCTACGAGTCAAAATTTATGGCCTCTGAAAGGTTGGCCTATTTTTTCTACATCATTCTCCTTTGGTTGAAAACAACTTAACTCTTACGAGTTTCCCTGATTATACCAAATAATGAAGTTGAAAACTATCAAGACAAATAAAATCACTAATAGTCTAAAATTTTAAATAATAATTTGCATTAATTCATATTAAATGACTTGAAATAATTAAAAACCCAAACCATGCTTAAATAATCCTCAACTCAGAATTTAGAGTTGTCATGCAAAAATTCAAAAAAACTAAAATCTAAAAAAAATGTCTATTTTTAATAGCTGCTATTTATAGTAATTTTCACATGCAAGCACATGTAGATCTAAAAATTTCCTAAAATAATATAAATGCTAAAATTATCCTATCTAATTAAATTTACTTAAATTTGATGTCTGGTCCTAAAATTATACAATTTCTAAAAATATAAAATTCTCAAAAAAATCATTAAATTGTAATTTTGGTCCCTCAAATGGTCACTTTTGGCCTCCAAAAATTATCAAAATTAACTCTAAGGGGATATATAACCTCAAGAAAAAATGAAACATTTCAATACAATCATTTTGGCACATGTAAGAGCTCAAATGGAGCTACGGTCAAAAGATATGGCCTCCAGAAGGTTGGCCTATTTTTGCTGCATCAAGCAGTTAGAGCATTGATTTTGTTCAAAAAAATAAATATATTTTCTCCAACAATTAATCCCATGACTCATCATTCAATACAAACTCTTGTATTCTAGTGGATCTCTCAACTAATGAAAAATCTTAAAGATTATTGGAGCCAAATGTCAGTTAACTTATTGAAAAGTATTAGCCTTGATTGGATCAAATATAGTTTGGAATTAAAGAAGTGTGGAGGAAGTTAATTACTTATTTTATATACACATGATCCTCATCTTCTCTCTTCTCCCCATCTCTCTCATTCCCATTCTACTATATATGCAGGCTTTTAAGCCTTAAAATGCATCCCTCTCTTGTGCATGACTAGACTCTACCAAGATTGAGCTTTGTAACCTCTTGAGATGAATAGAAGATTATTTTCATATTTCATTATTCTGGTATAGTGTGTTCATGATAGTTTGATTTGCATATGTGGTAGAAATCACTCCCTTGTAAAGTCCTGATCTCACCTATCTAGTAGTTATCTTATTATACAGGTCATGCTTAGTGTTTGATGTCATTTAATTAAAGGTAGCATGTGGATACATTAACTAGTTAGTTCCTTGAATTAGGCCTCTCCATCACTTCCCTTAGGTTTTGATCACATGGTGAACCTTTTCATGAAATACTTATGCATAAAAGACATTTGAAGTTATAGATATAATTATTTGCATGTCTCAAATAAAGTGGATGAATAATCAATTTAGGTGCATCACCAAAAGTATCTTAGATTTCTTTTTCATTTATCCTTCTCTCCCTTTTCCCCAAAAATTAGTAGGTTTTAGTGTAAAATGAGCTAAGTGATGCATCATAAGAGCTATCCTCATTAAAAATCATAGAGGTTTGACCTAAGATTAGGTGACCCATAACCTAGGGTTAGCCCCATGTTGGATTAGATTTTTGTAGAGGACCCGAACAACACTTTACTCAACTAGGGTGCAATCTAGACCTCCAATAGTACACCCAAGTGATATTATTTCCTTGAATGTCCCTACCATATAGTGTCATGTATATTATATACACTTAGATGTTTGAATTATGGCAGGTAGAATTTTCATAACAAAGAGCTTATTGTGCACCTAGTTAGCATTATAATTAGTGAACCCAGCACTATCTAAGTGATACATGGCTTAACTTTTGAAAATTCATACAACCATAAGGGATAAATAATACATGTGCATATAGTGATTCACATGTTTATTATATTGGTTATGGGAGCTCATGATTTTTTAGTTGGAGGAGTCCAATCACTACCAATAATATGAATGGGGCTCATTTTTGAAATTTCAAATTAATAAAAAAAATTGTAAAATGATTAATTTGCAATCACACCATCAACTCAATTTATTTTTCTCAACATGAGCCTTACTAAGATATTATCCATATTATACACACTCAAATAATTCTAAACACTTAGGAGGGAAATATTGATGCCATCAATGCAATTTATTTCTCTCAACATGAGCCTTCCTAAGCCATTATCCATATTCTACACACGAAAATAATTCTAAACCCTTTAACTTAATCTCCATCCAAATCCTACAATACAGTCTTACAAAGTTCAACACAAGAAGAATAAGTAATTTAGAAATGGGTGCCTAATCTTCAAACCAAAAACTAGAGAAAGAGTTTTGTGACATCACATTTATATAGGGAATCATGAGATAAAATAATTAAAAAGATATCTTAAAAATTCTTGAATATATATAAGATCTCAATAGTGATGATGAAACATAAGATAATGATTTGGAGTTTTTAAATAAATTTACATCCATTAAAGTCTCAAGCATGCACAAATAAACTAATAATCCAAAAGTTTTCCCATGTGGTGACATCTTCAGAAACCTATTCTAGACCTCTAATTTATCAACATCTTTGGGGCTTTAATCAAACAATATAACAACCTCCCTGTGTTTGTTGAAGTCACTACTAGATGGCTAAGAACTCATGGCGTATACTAGGTCCTTAAGGACTAGATCAAATGTGTAAACCATTGGGTGAATAAATACAAACTTGATTGCTACACTCTCATAAAATTCTTAAGAGTGCACATTAATATGTTACTTTTCAACCATCTATATGGGGCAAATAATATCATGCATGTCAACAAGATTTGGGTCCCACTTCTTAGCATTATTATAAATAGATAATAAGCCTCAACTAATAGGTACATTATCACCTTCAACCTTATACATCAAATTAAACTTTTTAGGCTAGAGGGAACTTTCATATTACGACATATATAGTTTGTTCTACTTATTCCACTATGAACATTTATATCATAACCTTCCCCCTATGGATACCATCAGATTAGTGGTTCATGCCATCTTTGCAATTATCTACATTCATCAATATAGGCACCATATATTATATATATTTGATATTTTTTATCTATCAGTGTACGTTTACATCAATGAAAAGCTAATTCCTAGTCTTTTAGAGGAAATCCAAACTAAAATTTTGGTCATCGATTCCTACTGGTACTACTGGGACCATACAATGATCATGGTGGAGGGTATCTAAGATGATCATTTCAAGTTGGTGTACATCATCATTGATTACGTCAATGAATAAGAGATCATTTACCAATTAGCTAATGGTATTATAGGTCTCTACCATGGAAGGAGGTAGATGGAATACCAGTCATCCCTTATGGTCATTAAGCACCATAAGTATAAGAATATTCTTGTGTTATAATTTGTTTCCCTCCAGTAAAAATTCTACAACCTAGACAAAGACAAGCATAGGCAATGGTATCCCCATGGGAGGATAAAACCTCATGTAGATAAGTATTGAGTGTGCCTCAACACTACATAGCACCATAAGGGTCACCCCAATAATTCCAACCATATCAAACATACCAATGACACATAGGTGTTCATGATTATTGAATAAATTCATCACTGTAAAGTGAAAACACAACTTATGATAGTGTTATAAGAGATACCTACTCCATAAAAACATTTTCCCATAATGCCTACTATCTGACAACCTATAATTAAGGTCCTAAAAACTAAAAGTAATCTCTCTAAGTTAATTTTACAATGGATACACATGGCTAAAACTCCTTCAAATTTGACATAAAATTCACCTATAGTAATATTCTAGGTAATCTAAATCTAGACCACTCATTCCCTTTATTTTTTAAGTAGATTAGAGTCATAGGAGATCCCACCTTAATACCACCATGTCGTGTCACTATAGGTGTCAACCCCTACTTTAGGATTGTTTAAACAACCCCTTTTCATTGATCTTAGATTCCTAACCCAAATGTAATATGCCCATGTTTTAGATCCTTTCGCTATAATTACCATAAGTATGCAGGTGTCCTTTTCTCCATTGGCTCTTACAACATTCAATGTTCTAATGAATACTCTTGTACCATCCACTATAAATGTTCATGTTACCCTTAGCGCTTTGGTCTTGGAAATATTTGGTTCTCTTAGATTCTTAGTTTCACTATTTTCCCATTGTTTACTCTTGCATCTATATCAACTTGACCAACCCCATCAATTATTCGTAGGATAGTACCATAGGTTGACACATTCCCATGTAGTGACTCAATTCATGTTGCCCCAAAATTTATATTTTCACTAGAAGCATCATCAAATGCAAGTACATTAGTCTCATCTACTCATGCATATTCTCTCACATCAATTACAATAGCGATTACAATGCATCCATAATCTTCATTCATTATGCTCCCTTATATTTTAATAACACTATAATTTAGATATAAATAGATGTTTGATAAGTGGTTAATGTTAATTTCACCTTAACCTCCTTTGTATCATCTAATTGTGCTAGGAAAATGGTCAAGGGTATCTCTCTCTTATACCATGATCCTTAGAATTTGGCTTAAATTAACCAATTTCATCATTTTAATTGAATACTCAGTTATCTGGAGTAATGGGGCCCAAGTTATTCAAGACTAAAGACTAATGGAGTTATTTGTTATTCCCTTATTCTTCCCATTTTCTAAATCATCCATTTTCAATCATGCATCCCCATTCACCTTCCATCCCATTTCATTTTCCCCCTAAGTCTTACCATTTCATCCCATTCCTCTACACTCCACTTTAGCCACCACTGACCAAGTTATTTCATCTTCCTCTACCTCAGAGACACTATCTGGGTAATTTTGGGTGGGCCATATTAAATATTTAGGTATATTAATTCCATAAATGGTCTATAATGGAGACCTAAATAACCGATTATAATTTTATAGGGACTTGGGAAGAATGAAGAGAGTGATAAGACAAATTATCACACATGATGGAGAGCTTATTGTCTTGAGAACAAATTAGGACCTCTTCTCTCTTACAAAGAAGAATACTATTATAGGAGAGTAAAATATTGAAGAGGACTGAGTCTCAGTGATCAAGGACACTAATGATCTCACCAAGAAGTTAATGGAGGATATCAAGGACCAATTTAGGACCCTAGATTCCCAATTGAAGAGTTCATTCCCATTTGGTTTTATTATTAAGGTGGACGGTTCCATTTAGCAATTTTTATCATCCCTTTGGAATATTACTTAAGTTATTTCCAATAGTAATGTGCTCTTATAAAGAGCATAATAGTATCTAGATAAAATCATCAGAGTAGACAAGTGCAAAAAGAAGGTGGTATTCATAAATAAAGGGATGTTACTTGAGATCAAATTCATGAATCTCTCTAATTTTAACATATACTATACATTAACATGGATCATGAAGACCTCACTTGAGGATTGGCTCAGGGACACTTAGATTACCATTAGCCCCTTAGAGAAAAAAAGAGACTAAATCCTTAAATAGTTTAAGGAGGTTAGTATCACATTAGTCTTCCATATAGATGGAATATTTATCAACATTTGTTAATTTAGCATTCACTTAGATCACTTAAAGGTTTAAATTAAAATAAATATGGAAAAAGGCCAATAGAGATTAATCTTAGGCTATCCTAGAGTTGGCCATGTAATCAACTAATAGCATCAACTAGGTTTATGAGGTGAATGTTCCATTATCAATCCTATAAAACTTCATGACATGTTGTTTACATAGGTAAAAGTGATATTATAATATACACCTATCAATTTTCAAAAGTTAGATCAAGAGGGGAGCCTAGTGGTGCAAGCATTGATGGTTCAATAGGATTCCACTCATGAGCTAGAAAGTGATCCCCCATTGAGTTTAACTTAAATATCCTTGAGGTCATAACTAAAGAATGTAATATCAACACCTTGGTATTTAATTGGTACCCCATTATACTTATAGGAATATCCAATATCATTTCTTATGTATTATACCATGTAGTTCTTCGTATGGTCAGAACTTTTGTATCAATTACATTACAAAGATTAATGTGTATAGTTTTTTTTATCTCATTGTGTTTTGTTTTAATGAATTCCTTCCAATTTTTTATGGTATAATGTGTTTTATTAATTATATGACATACATTAAATATATTTACATAATTTATTTGATAGCTAGGATGGGAGACAAGCTCTTATAAAAAAGTTTATTTACTTTTTCTATATCATTTACACCTATATGGAATGGGGCATAATATGATCACTTTTATAATAATGTTCATAATATTAGTGGATTGTACAGAATGGGCACATGCCCATTTTTAAAAATAAAATAATGGCATCATCAATTAAGATTTCATGTCTTATTTGTGTATAATAATAGTAATTACTACTCAATGCTCATAATATCATTAGCTTGTGTAGAAATGGCACATGCCCATTTTGAAAAAGATAAGAATGTCATTATCATTTATGAATCCATTAGTATTAATTTTATTTATAATGGTAACATTCCAATTATATTAATTATATAAAAACATTATCAACTAATAAATCCAATAGTCTTGACTTTTTTAGAATCTATATGTACCCATTCTACAAAAAATAGAAATATTGGATTCTTAATTGATAACATTCCTAGTATAGTAAAACTATGTATAATAGGGCATAACATGAGAAATTATTGGTCAATGATCATAATATTTTTGGTTTGTGAAGAATGGGAACATGCTCATTTTTTAAAAAAATGAATGCCATCATAAATTAAGAATCTAGTACTCTTATTTGTGTAGAATATGTACATTCCCATTCTGCACATTAGATTATTAAAAAAAAAAAAAAAAAAAACCTAATTTATAATGTTCTTATTATACTAGACCTATGTAGAATGGGGCATAAAATGAGAAATTATTGATCAATGCTCATAATATTTTTGATGTTTGTAGAATGGGAAGATGCCCATTTTGAGAAAAAATAATCTCATCATCAATTAATAATTATGTAGTCTAAATTCTTTGTACAATGGGCACATGCCTATTCTACACATTAGATATGAACATTATAAACTAAGAAATCAAATAGTATTTACTTGTGTAGAATCTACATGTCAATATAATACAAAAAATACAAATATTATATTCTTAACTTATAATGTTTTTAGTATACTAAACCTGTGTAGAATAGGGCATAATATGAGAACTTATTTATCAATGCTCATGATATTTTTGGCTTGTGTATAATGGGAATGTGATTAAAAAATAAAGAATGTCATCATTAAATTAAGAATAAAAATATTGGAGGGTTGTAAATAATTTCATGTTGATGTCATGAAGGTGTCCAAGTGAGTGTACAAAGAGCCTTGACAGTCTAAGTGATAATGACAAAGTGTGCAATGTGTTTGTCCTAATATGATTGAAGATGGCTTGGATGATCTTCAAATTTTACATGGTTTAGGATTATTAGGGATGAATATGATGATTTTAGGATGTGTAATAGGTACCTAAGATGTTTTATAAGATTTTAGTGGTTGTATGCATGAGTGGATTTCATCTGTTTGATCATTGTTTTCATCTAGACATTTTGTGTTGAGTGACAAAAATGAGTAGGCAATTTGAATGACATCACCACTTTCACATGTGGATGATTCAAGGGGAGTTGTTCATATGGTTTTGATAAAACTTATACCTATATCTTATGTAATAAATTTTAGATCATGCACTAAAGTGTGTCAAAAGATATGCTAGTGCAAAGTTGGGTTCCCAAAATGTTTGATAGTGTTTTCCCATAATTAGTTAAATTTGCATGAGGAAAGAAAGAGTAGAGTAGGTAGTTTAGAGATGTAATATATCACAAGTGTGGGTGTTTTAATATAATTTAGTCATATGGGTTTGTTAATTTTTGTGCCTAGTTAATTTGTGCTAAATTTTAGATCATGCACTAAAGTACATCAAAAGATATGCAAGTACCAAGTTGGGCTCCTAGGTAGTTTGATAGTGTTTTACCATACTTAGACAAATTTTCATGAGGAAAGAAAGATCCAATTATGTATGTTGGTGATGGATTATATTACACATGTGGGCATTTTAGGATAATTTTATCATATAGGTTTGTTCAATTTTATGCCTAGTTAATTTTCACTAAATTTCATATCATGTGTTGAAGTGCATCAAAAGATATACATATGCAAAGTTCACCTTCTAAGAAATTATTAAAATTATTAGATTTATGATAGATAAACCTAAGGATACATTTTAATTTCATTATTTCTCACACATGTGAGGTTTCTTGGAGTAAATTTACACATGGTTGGATTCTCCTATGTGAGGAAATCATATGGTATAAATTTCAAAACATGCACTTGAGAGAAGTAAAAGATAGGGAGGTGTAAATTTAAAATTAAAGACATATTTCAATGGTTCCCATAATAAATTTTACATAATTTAAAGTTTTATCAACATCAATGGAGCATGTTGCTCCAAGATGTCAGGAAGTAGTGAGATAGTGCCAAGTATTCAATGTTTAACACTAAATAAAGATAAAGATAAAGCTTCTTCCAAGGATTAACAGTAAGAAGGTGATCATACAGATAGGGATCAATGGTGAAATTTAAATTCAAGATGTCAAAGTGATAGTTTTCTAGTATATTTTAAGCTAGGATAATATCAAAGAGATTGATGGAGTGCATGAGGTTAAAGTTACCAGATTACACGAGATGAGGTCAACTATTCAAGGGCTAAAATTTGGGAATTAACAAACTATGAATTAAATTTAGAATAAGATAAAGTATACATGTTTTATTTAAGTAGTGAGGACATGAGATGTGAGCATAGTGTTCGAGGTTTAACTAGTGACCGTTTGCTTTTGAATATTTGAATTTGCAAAGGAAAAACAAATGTTCTATATTTTGGCTATATATTTTGATCTATATACAATTTACTCATGGTGTAAAAATAAAACTTGTAGAGGAATCCAAGGTGAATATTTAAATATAGATATTAATATCTTAAAATGTGTATATAAATATTTATGAGGGTTCAAAGTTGACTATTTGTTCACGTGTATTTTGCATGTAACTCAAGAAGATTATTTGAGCTTGTTTTGATACTATTTTGATATCTCTTCATGAATTGGATATTGGGGAGTGTTGTAGACTCCATTACTATTATCTATTTACATTATGAATGTTTTACCAATCATATTCAATATGAACAAAGGTTTATAATTTGATTGTGTATTCATTCATGGTAACTATGTGCACAAAATGTTGTTTGGGAAAATTATACTTAAATACAAGGGTAATATGTTGGTTTTTGGCACTTAAGTGGGAATATATATCATATATAATGGGTCCATGTATTTTAAAGTGGTCCAGTGTTCTTGTTTTGTTCTATGAAGTGCTAAATGAGTGAATATGTCTCCATGAGACCTATAAGAGCTACAAGGGCCTAATTAAATGGTGTAATTGCTTAAAGGTGACCCATATATGTTATTCCAACTTATGAATATTGTATTGAGATTTATATTCATATTATAAATGACTTAAGGGTTAATTAATGCCTAATGGTTGACTAAGATGTTGATAATCATGATAAATCTATAAATGATGAAAACAAATGTGTTGGTTTCTTGACTTGAAGAGAAACTTATGTGTGGAATTTACATTTGAGAGTATAGTGTTGTGAAGAAAAGGAAAAGGTGGGTACCCTATGGATGAGTTGAAGAATATAATATATTAATAACTATTTTTATGACCTGTAGGTCATAATTATGTTGGTAAAATAGTGTTCTTGGTTTTTGAGAATGAGTGAAGGTGAAGAGTGATAATCAGAGGTCCATCATCAAGTGTTCAAAACATTAGTTCAAAGGAGGATGTGTTTATAAATTTTTTTATGGTATCTTAGAAAATAAAGTGGTTTTATTCTTCTTACAAGGTGAAACTTTATAAAGGTATAGTTGTTGTGGAAGCTTAACTAGATAGGTGTGGTAATACCTTGTGTGATTGTAGTCTCACTAAATAAGGGATGGTAGTTCCTTGATCAATTACATCTAGTCTAAATTGGTTATTTTTATTATAGGATAGTATTATGATTATAGGTTCCAATGGTTTTTCTCCCCCAATAGGGTTTCCCACATATGTTATATGTTATTTGATTGATCTTGCATTGTCTCTCTTACTCATTTCTATGAATGATGTGTATGCTTCATGAATGCTTATGGTAATTGATTAAGAATTTGAAAGGATTGAAATTGAAGTTGGATTTTTTAGGCTCACTAATTCAACCCCACTCTAAATTATTGTACCTCTAATAATTGGTATCAGAGAAGGTCCTTTGGTAAAGGCTTGAAAGCTTGAAGGTGATCAAAGGTACAATATGGGTAGTCATCAAGGAGGTTTCTATAATAATCAAGAATTGATGTTCAATGGATCTAATTATGCTTTTTAGAGTGTAATGATAAGGACATACATTATTTCCCTAGGGTTTATTGTATGATAATCTATTTTGTATGGTTATGTTGCTCCTACTACTCTTATGTTTAGTGTTTTAGATCAAGGTAAAAACAGGTTTTGAAGGGGCCCTGAAACCCTTTACATCAAAAAAGAGATAAACCTTAAAGCACAATCGAGTTTCAAAAAAGGAACCCAAAACCAGAATAAACCAAACCAGGTTAAACAAGAACCTGAAAACAATTGACACAACACACAACGGACTGTCAACAGACAGGATCTGCATCCTACAACCTCCCATACAAATGAAGTTATAAAAATTATTTATTTTTTACATGACCAAAGATTCATATCTAGAGGGGCGACCAAAGGCTTAGACTTCTTCCTTTTAATAGCTGTCCACCCATCCTCTACCTTTGCTACCTCAATCATCCATACCTCAGAAGACAATGATCCATGAAACCCTGGGGACACAAATGATTTAGCAACATCCTTTTGAAAACCAGCCACATTCTAGCTCCTAAGTAATTCCTCCACAATAGGGGGAGAGACCAAAGCCTCCTCAACAACTGGCTTAGAATGATCATTATTCCTAGTCTCCATAGGACCATCTATGGAATCTTTCACTTGCGAATCCTCCTCAATCATTCGTTCTGAATGGATACTATCTTCATTCTCAGAATCACCCAGATATTCCACTGGTTGTTTAACCACGTAATGTTCAGAAGAAGCCTCAAACCACCAAGAAGGTGGTCGTCTGGACTTTGATTTCCCAGCCATACAATGATCAGTAGTATGACCCGTCAAGTGACACTTTCTACACCAAAAAGGTACGCCCTCAAAATCCAACATTTGTGTCCAAGTACCCCTTGGGGAGTCCAGACAAATCACCTCTGGTAGGCCCTTAGAAACATCCACCTCAACCATTAAGCGTGCACAAGTCGAATGGTAACTATTCAAATTATCCACAAATAAAAAGTCTCCTATAACATTCCTGATTGTTTTAAAAATCAATTCATGCCAAAGATGTATTGGTAGATTTGGGAGTTGAACCCAGATAGGGAACTTGTTAAAGGTTTCTGTAAGCAGATTAAAATCCATATGCCACCATTCGGCCATGAGAGGATATTTACCCAGCCATAAAAAATTACTGTTGCTCAAGATTATCCTTCTATCCTCAGGGCTTTGGAAGACAACTATAAAGAAACCTTTAACACATGGGAAGATTTCAACACTGTCTTCAATAAGCAGCAACCAGTTCTTGGAGATCCAGCCATGTAGATCAACAAGAGAGGGCCAAAAGCCATGAAAACAAAAAATAGCAGTGTGAGAGGAAAAAACTTCTACCCGTTCAAAGATTTCAACTAATTCTGGGTCTATAGTTACCCTCGTGGGTTTTAGAACACTTACTGGCATAACACGGGTTGGCCCAGAGGATGCACGAGGCACGGCTTCATGTAGATTTGCTTCTAATGCAAAACCAATTCATGCCAAAGATGTATTGGTAGATTTGGGAGCCGAACCCAGATAGGGAACTTGTTAAAGGTTTTCGTAAGCAGATTAAAATCCATATGCCACCATTTGGCCATGAGAGGATATTTACCCAGCCATAAAAAATTACTGTTGCTCAAGATTATCCTTCTATCCTCAGGGCTTCGGAAGACAACTATAAAGAAACCTTTAACACATGGGAAGATTTCAACACTATCTTCAATAAGCGGCAACCAGTTCTTGGAGATCCAGCCATGTAGATCAACAAGAGAGGGCCAAAAGCCATGGAAACAAAAAATAGCAGCGTGAGAGGAAAAAAATTCTACCCGTTCAAAGATTTTGTCAACTAATTCTAGGTCTATAGTTACCCTCGTGGGTTTTAGAGCACTTACTGGAATAACACAGGTTGGCCCAGAGGATGCACGAGGCACAACTCCATGTAGATTTGCTTCTTATGTTTAGTGTTATAGACAAGAAACTATTTGAGAATAACTCTAGGGAAATGAATGCCATCAATTGTCTTATAAAGACTAATTTCACCAAGGTAATCCATTGTAAATATGTTAAAGAGATATTGGAAAAAAATTAGATCACTTATGAAGGAGATTCAAAATTTAATTTTTCTAAGTTGTAGGCTCACAAAAGGCAATTTGAAAGTTTCAAGATGAAGGAAGAAGATTTTATGGCATCTTTTCTAGAGAGAAATGATGAGATTATGAACATCATCAGAGGTCTTGGAAAGAACCTTAAAGAGGCTACTATATTTTAAAAGGTATTAAGGTCTCTATCTCTGATGTTTGATCCAAAATTTTCTACTATACAAGAAATTCATGATCTTACTCAATTGAAGATGGATCAATTACATGACACCGTTACTGCCTATGAGATGAGAGTAAATGTTGATATACCACCAAAGAAGGAAGAAAAATTCAAGATAGAAATGAATTCAAAGAAAAAATTTCAAGATAAAAACCCAAAAAGGATGACATATATAATATTGATGAGGATCAACTAATTACTTTGATTACTAAGAAATTAAACACAAGCTTAGGAGAGTATAAGGGTAAACTACCCTTCAAGTGTTTCAACTATGGAGAGATAGGATATTTTTCTCATAAGTTCTATCATAAGCATGAAATTAATAATGATGAAGTGCATGGTGAAGGTCAAGATGAAAAAAATAAGACATTTGGGAATAAAGGATTAAGAAATTATAACAACAAGAAGTCTTTCAAGAATAAAAAAAGTCTCTACACCAAAGAATATTATAGCTCAGCAGATGAGAGTGAAGACAGTGACTCAAAATATGATCATTGAGATTATGGTCCTTTTGAAGATGAAGCTTTATTCATGGCTGATGAAGGAAGTTGATCACATAAAAAGGAGTTTACTTGAAGTGATTCAAATGATGATGAAGATGAGGTGGAATATGAGACTGTATTGACAAATTCTCTTGAATAATTAAAGATTGAAAACAAGATCAATAAGAAGATGAAGTCTCAACTCAAGGACTATGAGAAGAAATTCACTATGTTTAAATCAAAAAAGAATGAAGACATCAAGGAGCATGAAGGTATAGTCAGGCATCCCAGTTTTCAATTAGAAATCCTATCAACAAGCCTAGAAGCTAAATAAGATGAATGCTAAAGATATGTTAAAGAGTTAGAGAAGACATCTAGTAAGGTGAAGACATTTGTAAGCTTTGAAAAGAGTTAAAGTGATCTAGATAATATCCTGAGTGGTAAAAACCATGCTAGTGATAGAAGTGGTATTGAATATGAATAAAAACAAAAAAAAATAACTCAAGACAATATGAAGACTAATGTGAATGAGGACAATCATTTTTTTATACAAATAATCAAAAAAGGAATGAAGGTGCTTGAAATATTAAGACAAATCAGATTAGATAGCCAAATTTCATAAGTGATGTGGCCTATAACCACAAATC
Organism: Torreya grandis; assembly: GCA_037957365.1. NCBI lineage: Eukaryota > Viridiplantae > Streptophyta > Pinopsida > Cupressales > Taxaceae > Torreya > Torreya grandis. The sequence continues at coordinate 325,006 of JARHVA010008624.1, read as the reverse complement.
ACACTTACCTCATAAAGTCAAACTCATAAGGCATATAATCTCCTCTCAAATTCATAAATATTATCATTAATCAACAATAACTCATGACATTTTAATATATTTCAACAAAGCTTTATAAAACCATAGGTCATGCATTTAAGTCATACCACACACAATTTCAAAAGCTTTATCAACAAATCTTTCCTCTCATTACAAGATTAAACAATTTATCCCTAAATATATTACAAACTTGACATCCCAAGCCAAGGAAGCACCCAAAGCTTTCACACAAGATTTATTCCCAAATTATCCTAATTACAAGGTAAAGGAATACATTTATTTATAGAAATACAAAGATAAAATGAGAGGAAAATAAAGGAAGTACCCCAAATTCAAAATCCTCCACTTGGAAGGACTATTGAGCTTGTTCTAATGTTGTTTCAATATCTAATGATGAATTAGATATTTGGGAGTTTTTATACTCTATGAGGATCATATTTTTTTATTTTTAAGGTTTGAAATTTTTTTTCCTCCAACATGTGATCCAATTTATTTTGGACCCCTCTAACAAGTGGAATCTAGAAAAGGTGTCCCACACTCCACATGTTCTTCCAAAAACTAGTAGAAACTCCTTTTGACTAAGTTTAAACCCATTAACTTTTCTCCACACATGTAATTCGACCCAATATCATAATTTAAATAAAAATAATGTCCCCACATGGAATTTTGACCCACTTCATAGGGATGATCAGTCTGGAATAGTGTATTTTATCTCCCACTTGCACAAGAGTCAAAAAGGGTAAAGAATCTCATTTTTGACAAGAGAGAAATTAATAATTATATATCCCCACTATAAATTCATGCCATATACATCCATATCAACACAAAATTATATTTCCCATGTGCCTTTGATGCGTATGTCACCCCATGCCACCTAAACAATGAATAGTGTTGATGAGTCAACATGAAAAGTGGTTGGTGACACCTCAACAATGAATAGTGTCAAGATGAATTATACTTTTTTTCTCCACATCATTCTCCTTTGGTTAAAAACAACCCAACTACTGAAATTTTCCAATATTTTATCCATGCCATTATTCTAGAAAATGTATAAAATAACACCAATCTATTTTGGGTGATGGAAAATTACTCAAGCCCTTAGATGCTCCTACTGAGTGGTTAAACCACCATTTTATTAAAATGTAAAAAATAAGACTTCTGAGGTAATTAATGTGGTATCATGATCACATAGAGGGGATGAGTGGTAGAACCACCATTTTATTCATCATGTAAAATGACCTTGGCATCCCATTCCAATACACCATATACACCCAAATAATTTTCTTTTTTTAATTCTCCTCTTCCAGCATTTGCATATTAGTCTCAAAACAATCCTCATGGGACCACAAACCATCTTCATCCTCCAAAAACATATCCATATAGAAATGTATCCTTTTTTTGGATAAATCCAAACATCATAAACCATAATCCTCCACCAATATGCATTATCATGCATCTTCTCTATCCATGTGAGCTCAATCCCACCGTTGTCCATCCACCTCCAGCAAAAGCCTATTTGGATTTCTTCTTCACACATTCAACCACTTTTTGGATCATCTTCCACATCAAAAACCATTAAAACTTTTATATCCTCACTCATGGATTAATAATAATCTTTTACACTCTTCTCGCATGCATCTACATCATGGAAAAACATCTCTTCAACAACCACGCCACCATGCTCCAAAGGCATGCTATCAAAATTTCCTTTGATGTTCATCATTTTCTCACCATACTATTTAAAACTTGGCTGAAAATGAGCTCTCACAATACTAATTTCATGTGCATCAACTTTCACAAAAATATCCTACATTTTCAACACTCCATGGCTTCAATATTTTTCTCCGTACAACTCCCCATGTCTTCAATTATCTTCATTCACATGCCATATTACATGTTTGTAATACTCATCATGTGTACATACTTTCACATCATATTAAACCCAAATTTATTCATAATCATCTTCAACCCAAGTTTATTCATAATAAACATACAAATTTTCTTGGCTACAATTTTGTTCACTCTTTTGCAACCCCATCTGGCTGCAATTTTCTTCAACATGCATCTCTTCAAAGATACTTTCTTCTTTCTTCAAATATTCATGGATGAAACTTTCATCTACATGAAAATATTCAAGGATAAAAAATTCATATTTATTATCTTCATCATCCTTCACAAATATTTCTTCATCTTCCCCTTCAAGAAGAATCATCTTCATATCCTCTTGCATGAGGATTTCTTCTTGTTTGTGTAAATCTTCACATCTGCAATTTTATTCCATCTTATCTTATCTTTTATGAAACAATCCATGGTTTATATCTTCAATATTCCACGTGGATGTCTCCCTATTCAATTATTCCACATTAAATTTTAGCGAGTCCATCATCTCCCACATCAAATTCTTTTCAATGTCTCATTTTTCAACTCTTTCCAACATCAATTCAATCAGTCTGCTCCATGTCTTGAGATTCTTATCCCATTATTTTTTAGGTGTAATTCTTCCAATAATATTTTAAATCTTAATATTTATACCAAAAAAACACATAAACAACATAATAACCTCATATTATCAACTCTTGCAAGGCTTCTCTCATGCCTGCATTAAATTTTCTCTCACACTCTTTCTACCCAAGGAATCAAAACTTGTTTTGATACCAAATGATGTGGCCTAAAACCAAAAATCAAACTTCCATCATAAATTAAAACTCATAAGGCATATAATATCCTCTAAAATTCATAAATATTATCATTAATCAATAATAACTCATTGGATTTCAATATCTTTCAACAAAGCTTTATAAAATAATAGGCCATGCCTTTAAGGCATGCCACACACAATATCCTCACAATTATTAAAAAATTATCAAAAAATATTTCCTATCATTAAAATATTAAAAAATATATCCCAAAATACATTAAAAACTTGGCATCCAAAGCCAAGGAGGTACCCAAAGCTTTCACACAAGCTTTATTCCCAAACTAGCTTAATTACAAAGCAAAGGAATACATTTATTTATAGAAATAAAAAGATATAATTAGAGGGAAATAAAGGAATACCACAAAATTATACCTCATCCACTTGTATGGACTATTCATAAATATTAAAATTTCCTCCACCATGTGATCCACTTTATTTTAGACCCCTCTAACAAGTGGAATCTTCAAAAGGTGTTCCCCACTCCACATGTGTTTCCAAAAACTAGTGAAAACTCGTTTTGACCAAGTTTAAACCCATTAACTTTGATACCAACATGAAATTAGACCCAATATAATATTTAAAATAAAAATCAAGTACCCACATGAAAATTTTACCCACTTCACATGGGTGATCAATCTGTAATAGTGTATTTTATCTCCCACTTACACAAGAGTAAAAAACAGTAAAGAATCTCCTTTTTGACAAAAGATAAATTAATAATTATGGATCCCAAATATAAATTAGTAACATATCCATCCATTTCAACCCAAAATTAGATTTTCCATGTAACTTATATGATTATGTCACCCCACGCCACCTAATCAATGAATAGTGTTGATGAGTTAACATTAATAGTGGTTGGTGACACATTAGTAGTGAATAGTGTCAAGATGAATAGTGTCTCTTTTTTATCCACATCAATAAGGTATGAAAATTTCAATTCTTACTCTTAAACTTGGAACCAATTTGGGTATAGATCTATATAATTCAAGAGACTTGTTAGAAATGAGTTTTCATGAAACTATGATAGGGGTCATCAGTCAAAAGGTGTGAACAAAGTTAAGTACTTAAACTATCTTAATGAGGGACATTTTGATAAAAATTGTCAAAATTAGGTAAGGCAATATACATTTATTTCAAAAGGTATAGTTTGCTTCAAGTGTTAATAGAGATGTCACATTGCTAGATTCTGCAAGCAAGGGTCTATACGATAGAAGAGGTTTAACTAAGTTCCTAGAGTGCAAGAAAGAAGGCAATTTAACTGATGGAAGCCAAAGGTGAAAAGTGTGAGTCATGATGAGTCTATAGGTCCAATTAATATGTTTTATATGGTGGAGAATGGTATATAATTTAAAAAGTGCTAAGGGGTCTCATTGTCTACTCATGTTGAGAATGAAGAGACCAAGTTTAAGGAAAAGGCCAAGGTGATGGTTGAGGCTTGTTATGAAGTGTGTATGGACCCAAGTGAACATATTTGTATTGTTAAGAAAGTATCATTAAAATAACATCAATTTTCAATACCTAATTATGAGGTTCCAAGTTACAAGGAAGTTTTTATAGATAAAAAGTTATGTCATGAGTCTATGTTTTCTCCACGTATTGTCAATCCAATTATAGAAAAGAAGGGGAATCTTTTAGTGGTAAAGCATGTTTTATTTGAAGCCTAAGAATAATAATAAGGACTAAAGTTATTAGATGATGAAGGAGGAGAAGTTATATGAGGAGTTATGGGAAACTCCTAGTTTCACATTGTTTTAGGACATTATGAAGTAGGCAGTCTCTTCCTGAGCTTCTTAGGAGACATATTTCTTATGAACAAGTAAGTTTGTGTGATAAATATCATACTACCAATATGTATAGATAATTTTTTTGATATTATAAGTTCATTAGTTAAGGGGGATCAACAAGTTCATAATCTTTTTCTATAGATTTATGAAAGAGCTATTTTACAGGGTTAGAATGGGTGTTCCTAGGTGGCCTAATGAGATTGATGGAATAGTTTGGTGATTAAAAAGGTTTGTCATCTTATTTGTGATGTGATCTAAGTTTTTTTTTGTGGTTTAAATGTATGTTGCATTGAAGTTGAATATTTTTGAGTGCTCTTGGTTTTCTCAATTTTAGTTTAAGGGAAAGCAAGCCTAAAAATGGGTTACAGGAAGTCAATGTTCCCAAAGGTATGAAGGCTCAAATTTTAGTCCATAATTATGTGAGGGATATCTATAGGTGTGTAATAAGTTTTAGAGGTGGATGTTGAATAGAAAGTGGTTTTTTGACTCAATTTTTTTTAAGATTCTAAAGTTTTGGGCTATGCTAGAAAAGTGGTTTACCTTATGATTTGAGGTCTAAGGATTCTTAATAGGTTTAATGGGTCAAATGGGTTTTCAAATCAAGCTTCATAAAGATATGAAGGTTTGTGGATTTCAAGTTGTTCATGTTTTTTCAAGATGGAGGCTTAATTGAAAAATTAATTTGTGAAGGAAGTATGTTAAAGAGGATGAGCTAGGTGATGCACATTGGTATGCATGAGGGGGAATATGAGATTGATCTAGATATGAAGTTTTAGGTCTTGAATGTATGTATACTAAAATTTGTTAGCTCTGAAAGTTCTAGGTAGGGCTACAAAGAGACTAAACAAGCCTAGTTTGAAGAAAAGTGTTTTTTACTCCATTTATTCAAAATATAAAGGTATGTTTATTTTAAGGAGAGTTATCAGGTTGGTTGAGATAATGTTTCCTATTTGGTAATTGAAATGAAGTTTTGTTGGTGGTCTTTGTGGTAACTTGAGAGATAAGGCTAGTAAGCATGTATGGTGGTTCTTCATGGTGTATGGAGATATTAATATGATCATGTGATGAAATGGATAAAAAATCATATGGAAAGTCCCTCTTAGATGTTTCTTGGTGAGTTCCATCAAATTTCACTATTTTGTGTGTTTTTTCTTCATTCTTTGTGATAATTGGTTGAAGGGAGTGTTGGTATAGAATAAGAGGAAATTGTCCAGGAAAGAAGAGGTAGGATCAAGGTAAGGGTTAGTTTTTATCATGTTTCTAAGGTGGTCCTCTCATATTTTTGATATTTTTAGGTCCTTAGGATCAGTTGGTGCCCACTTTGTCATTATGTCAAAGGGGGAGAAAGTTCCTATTATTAGAGTGCTTGAAGATAGAGAAGGAAAGTGAGCTATATATTATTTTAAGATGGTTGTTGACATAAATAAAAAAGGGGGATATTATTGGATATTTTAAAATTATGTCATGTTGATGTCATGAAGGTTTCCAAGTGAGTGGATGAAGATCCTTGGTAGTCTAAGCGACAATAACAAAATGTGAAATGTGCTTGTCCTAATTTACTTGAAGAAAGCTTGGTTGATCTTCAGAGTTTGCACAATTTAGGATGATTAGGGATGAATATGATGATTATATGATGTTAAATATCTCCTTAATATGTTTTATAATCTGAGTGATTTTATTCATTATTGCATTTCATTTGGTTGATCATTATTTTCATCTAGACATTTTGGGTTTAGTGGCAAAAAATTTGAGTAGGTAGTTTGATGACATCACCATTACGACATGTGGATTAGTCAAGGGGAGTTGGTCATATGGTTGTCATAAAATTTATTCCTAGATATTATGCACTAAATTTTATATCATGTACTAAATAATGTCAAAATATATGCAAGTGCAAAGTTAGGCTCCTAGGGAGTTTGATAGTGTTTTCCCATACTTAGCCAAATTTACATGAGGAAAGAAAGAAAAGAGTAAGTAGTTTGGTGATGGAATATATTGAACATGTAGATATTTAGGAGAATTTTATCATATGGGTTTGTTCATTTTTTTCCTAATTGATTTGTTTTAAATTTTAGATCATGCACTGAAGCACGTCAAAAGATATGCAAGTGCAAAGTTGGGCTTTTAGACAATTTGATAGTGTTTTTCCATACTTAACCAAATTTGCATGAGGTATGAAAGATCCAAGTAATTAGTTTGGTGATGGAATATCTTAAAATTTTAGATGTTTTAGGATAATTTTCATCATATGGGTTTTTTGAGTTTTTTGGCTATTTGATTTGCGCTAAATTGTAGATCATGTGTCGAAGCATGTCAAAAGATATGCACGTGAATATTTAGCCTTCCAAGAAATTCTTGAAATTATTGGATTTATGAAAAATAAATTTGAGGAGTGATTTTAATGTATTTATATCTCACACATGTGAGGTTTATAGGAGCAAATTGACACATGGTTGGATTCTCCTATGTGAAGAGATCATATGGTCCAAATTTTATAACATGTATTTGAGTGAATCAAAAGATATGAGGGTGAAAAGTTAACCTTATAGATAGATTTAAATGGTTCCCATACTTGGTGATTTTTTCACAAGTTAAATTTTGAGCAACATCGACAGAGCGTGGTGCTCTAAGATGTTAAGAAGTAGCAAGATGGTGCCAAGTGTTCAATGTTTAACATTGAGCAGAGATAAAGATCAAACTTCTTACAAGGATAAATGGTGATAAAGTGATATTATAGATAGAGATAAATGGTGTGTGCTAAATTCAAGTGGTCAATGCAAAAAATGTCTATCATAGTTAAAGTTAAGACAATCTCGAAGAGATCGATAGAGCACATGAGGTCAAAGTTTCCACATTATATGAGATGAGGGCAACTATTCAAGGGTTAAAATTTGGGAATTGGTGCACTATGTATTAAAGTTAAAAGAATATGAAGAATGCATGTTTAATATAATTATCAAGGACATGATATGAGAGCATAGTGTTTGAGGTTTTACTATGACCATTTGCTTTTAAATATTGGAATTTGTAAAGGAAAAACTAGTGCTTTGTATTTTGGCTATATCTTTTGATTTATGTAGAATTTATTTATGGTATAAAAATAAAAAATTAGAAGACTCCAAGGCACATATGTAAATATAGATTTGAAGATATGAAATTTTTTATAGACATAGTTATTAATGTTTAAATTTTACTATGTGTTTGTGTGTATTATGCAAGTAACCTAAGAAGATTGTTTGAGCCTTTTTTGATATTATTTGGACATCTCTTAGTGAATTGGATATTTGGGATTTTTATAATTAATGATAATAATATATGTTCATTATAAAGGTTTGAAAAATCATATTAAGTATGAACAAAGGTTTAGAAGTTGACTATGTATTTGTTCATGGTGACTGTGTGCACAAAATGTTTGAGCAAATTTTACTTAAGTAGAAGGGTACTATGTTAGTTTTTAAAAATTAAAGGGGACATATAGATTATATGGAAATTTTTAATTAATTTTTAAGTGGTCCTATGTTATTTTTTTGATGAAGTTCTAAATGGGCAAGTAGGTCTATATAAGACCTATAAGAGCTATACTGACCTAATTGAAAGATGTAGTTGCTTAGGGGTGACCTATAGATTCTACAGCCAACCTATGAATATTTTATTGAGTTGTGTATTCATATGATATATTAATTAATAATTAAGGCATGCTTAATGGCTAACCAAGATGTTGATAATCATGATATCTCTATAAATGGTGAAACCAAATGTGTTAGTTTCTAGACTTTGAGAGAGACTTATGTGTGGAATTTAAATTTGAGATTATAGTGTTGTGAAGTGAAGGAAAGGGTGGGTGACCTATGAATGAGTTAAATATAATAATAAATTAATAACTATTTGTATGACATGTTGGTGATAATTATGTTGGCAGAATAGTGTTCTTGTTGTTTGAGTATGAGCGAAGGTGAAGAGTGATAATCAGAGGTTCGTCATCAAGTGTTGAAGACATCAATTCAAAGGTGGATGTATTCATAGGTGTTGTTGTTTTATATCATCATCTAAGTGGGTTACATCCTCCTTTCAAGGTGAAACTTGATAAAGGTCTAGTTATTGTGGTAGCTCAGCTAGACAAGTGTGGTATCACCTTATGGGATTACAGACTCACTAAATAAGGGATGGTAGTTCATTGATCAGTTATAGTTGGTATAAATTGGTTCTTTTTATTATATGATAGTATTCCAATTATATTCTTTAGTGGGATTTTCCCCCAAGAGGGTTTCCCACATATGTCATGTGTTATGTGATTGATCTTGCATTGTCTCTCTTGGTCATTTCTAGGAGTGATGTGTATGCTTCACGAATGTTTATGGTAATTTATTAAGAAATTGGAAGGATTGAAATTGATGTTGTATTTTCTAGGCTCACTTATTCACCTCCCCCCTCTAAGTGATTATACCTATAACACCAATACTATTAATTTATGTAGAATGGTCACATGTCCATTATACACATAGATAATAACATTAACAACCAATAAATAAAATATTCTTCACTTGTGTAGAATCAACATGTGCCTATTATACACATAATATAAATTTTGGAATCTTAATTGATAATGTTTTCAATATACTGGACCCATGTAGAAAGGGGAATAATATGATAAATTCTTGCTCAGTGCTCGTAATATATTTAGTTTGTGTAGAATGGGCACACACCCATTTTGAAAAATATAAGAATGTCATCCTCAATTAAAAAATAAAATATTCTTAATTTTTTTAGAATGGACACATGCCCATTATGCACAGGAGAATACTATTGGATTTTTAATTGATGATGTTCTTATCTTTTTCATATATTTGGGCATGTGCCCATTCTACACTATAAATATAATTCCAACGTTATCACTTACTAATATAATATTCCTGATTTATGTGGAAGGATCACATGCCCATTGTAAACAAGATATTAATATTGGATTCTTAATTTATAATATTCAAAATATATTATAAGACCTGTGTATAATGGTCAATTGTAGTCATTATAAATAGATTTTACATAATTTTATCAATTAAGAATCAAATTTTATTATCTTTTGTCTAATATAGGCCTATAATTATTAATGAATAATGATTATTATAATAAAAAATATCAATATTCATTGTAATTTATGAGTACACATTTAGAAAGGAATAAGTGTTATTGTTAAAAATGAAATCACTTTACTATAGCCATTTTATCATAAAAACTACTTTTGCATATACATAAGAATCATAAGTCAAAAGAAAAAGTGAATTTATCACAAGGTGGATATTGCATAATATTTCATACTAATGAGTTTCAAATTATATAATAAATTTTTTAGACAAGAGAAAAGTCATTACTAAGTATAAAAGGAATTAATTTATGAGATTTATTTTTATGTGATGCTACAATTACATACATATAAAGTCAGGCTAGTTGAAAATAAAGATCAAACTTGGGAAATAATCTATAAGGAGATTACACAAGGACTCATTAAGGTTTTTTTATTAAGTTTTTTTATACAAAAAATAATCTATAGACAATTAAGAGTCAACTAGACTTGGGCAATAAAGCTAAAAGTGAGGAAAGGATATACATGGTGATTACACAAGAACTCAATTTCTGATTATTATTTTTGTGCAAAACTACATTTTTAGATAACTTAGTAAGAATACATCTACACAAATTTTACACAATGAGAACAAAAGGAGTTTATACATAGGTATTCATCATTTTCATTATGGTAGTGTTGCACTGAGTTTAAATTATTAGAAGGAAACCAATGTTTAAGTGTGTTTGATTATAATTAAAATTTGAATTTAAAAATATAATGTAATTTATATGTCATAGATATAATGAATAAGATAGAAAGGATTTTTAAAGAATAATGAAGAGGATAAAATTAAATAAATTAAAACCTAGTTGTAGATGTTGTAGTTGTTTCTATCTATTCTTACAAACCATGATGTTTTATTTCATCTTCTTGCCAATTGAAGAAAAAACATTGATTTTGTATTTCTTCCTATTTGTGTGGTTTGTCTATTGTATTTTTCCTATTTCATTTAGTGTAGTTTCTCTAGGTTCTCATATCGATTTTCATATCGCTAAAATTTGACTATCTCTATATATCTATAATGTCTATAGGTACCACGTTGGGGATGTTATTATCCATGAAACCTGATAGTCTGTATTAGTTTATAGTTGCAATTCTAGTACACTATCATTCCATGTGGTAGCATCATCGACCTTTGAATATTTTCACCACTCTTTATGTTTGGAATATAGCTTCCTTATTTAATAGAGAAAAACTAAGGATTGAAACCCAATTCTTTCAATACTAAAAAAAAAAACTATAATGCATTTGATTACAAATACATTACGCCCAAAATTTAAGTTTGAAAATTCATTTTTTTTTAAAATACATATTTCGTTAACTACCATGTTTGTTTTAAAATTTAAAATAATCCATCCATAAACTTATGAAATACCTCATGATTTGACAATCGTTAAACTTATGAAATCTAGTAGATTTTACATTAATTTTGCATTGTCTTAATCAGCTAAAGAGGGGTTGTCAATATGACAATATTTGACAACTATACTTTTAAAAGATGTTATATAAATTATTTTAATATCTAGCATAGTAATTGCTTAAAGTTTATTTTAAATGTCCAAAAATTCCTCAAACTTAGTCAAGGAATTGTCTCAATAAAATATATTTTAATGTTAACACTCAATAAAATAAATAAAAATGATATAATTATAAATGAAACTAATATTATAAATTATTTTAAAACATACCTTTTGATATTTTTATTAAAAATTGAATAGTAATGAGATTATTATTAGTTAAATGTAGACCTTAAACTTTAATTGTATATAACCTCAGTCTTGTATAATTGGAAATTAATTCTCATGGTTGTACCCTTGAATTCTAAAACCTTCTTGAGTTGTATAAAGGTTTACATATGTTATCTCTTGTATTTATTTATTATCTTTTAGTTAGACCATATGTTATTATGATGACAAGGACTTATATGTTTATCAAAATGTTATAAAACTACTTGTTATCATGCATTATAAATTTTGGACATGTACCTATTTTATAGCTTTCTAGACACTTGCATCCTAGTTAGAAGCCTACGTCGATTCTAGTGTTTTTTGCCATACTAAGTGTCCAGTACCATAAAGTCATATAAAGTTAAAATTAAATGTATACTTATGGTTAGAATAAACAATTTAATTTGATATATTTAAAAAATGGATTTGTATATATGCAAGATTAATCCTCATTCATTTCTCACCTAGTATAAACCTAGCACAAACTTAACAACTCATAAAACAGCTTACCAAAAGAACTCAATCAATATTTAAAGTGAGTAAATCTTCCCTAATATTTCCTATTTCAATATGAGTAATAAGGATAGCCCATCTATAGGTCTAAGGTACTGAGGGAGAACTACATGATTCAAATTCATAAAGTTAGAAGCTAGGTCACTCTTTGTACTTGTTTATCATACGTTGTATCTCAATACACACAAAATCAAATATTTATGAGAGAACTACATAAGTATGAGGCCCTCTTTAGACTGTTGTAAATGTAAGTAGTGCCCATTTATAGAGGGGTTCTTAGGGTAGCTTTAATATACCTAGGGAGATGTATAATAGTAGCATAAATAGTAGAATAGTGAATAGTAATGAATAGTAAGGAATAGTAGTTTAGTATCATATGCATTAGAATGAAAAGTTAGATATATTAGAATAGTATAAATAAGAGGGAATAGGCAATTGTAATGAAATATAAGAAGAATAATTGTAATTGAGTCTTGATCAAATAAGGTTTCCCCCTTGAAAAGGCTAGCGATACAATGTTATTCCTTCCATAAAAGGAATTATGTGTATGTAATGTGTGTGTTTGTTCAATATATGAGTCATTTGTATTTATTTAGCTAATGTATAAGTACAAGGTTCCTCAAACCTAGTATCAGAGATCTTTTGATGGTCAATTTTTTCCATAGAAATAAAATATGAGGTTATACCAATATTCTACCTTATCTTGTGGTTTGATTCACTTTTAGTTCTATGATTCTTAACATAACTACACACAACATTTTCCATTATTATTCTATTATCATATATGTTTTACAATTATATAATTATAGAGATTTAGATTAAGTTTTTACTTGTATTACATTTCTTATTTTCAAAGACTTAAGTCATTTTACAGATGGGATATGGCCTTGTCTTTTGACTACTTGGAACTAACATCAAGGGTTTCAAAACTCTTTGTTTATGTGCTCAATCTCTTTCTATTGTATCTATAATTAGATTGGATTTAATCAACATTATATCTATATTTAAAATGTTCCATTATAGTCTACCCATTACTTTTAAACCTCCATGATGACCATACCAAGCTTTCAAGCCATGCATCCTTCCATCAAGTCATGCTCCCATAACTCTTTCATTGCGATTGTTTCTTGTATTACTACATTGGGTATGTTGGTAGAGGATTTGGATTTAATAATAATTATATACCCTCAAAATTACACATTTATCGATGAATTCCATGTAACCAATAGACCTTGATCTATTCTTGCACATAGATCTACCTTAATCAATCTATATTTAGTTTTATATTTAGATTTGAACAATAGGCTCCTTGACATTATCACTCATTTATATTTTGCATATACACTATGACCATCACTTTAACTCTTGTTTAGAACTTACATTTCAATGATTCCCTTTGGCATCGATCAAATATCCCAACTCTACATCTAGTTTTTACTCAACTTGACGATTTTATCTCAATCTTGAATTGTTTGGCTCATTGAATCATATGATCTATCTTCTTATTTGGTAACAACCTCAAAACTTCCATTAGTCATAATACTCAGGTCCTTAAACCTACCATCCCTCTTCCCCATCATCACTCACTCTTCCACACCTCACAACCACTTTCTATACCATCCATGGTTTTCTCACCTTTTTCATGGTTTTGCCTTATTGAATGATAATTGGAGATTGTATTTTAGGTTTTTATTTAGGCCTTATTTTGTTTTATATTTTTAGTTAATATTTTATGTAAATGAAATTTGGTTGAGTAAGTTTAGTTATAAAGTATGTGGTTTTAATTATTTTATATTTTTAAGTATTGTTTGGAATGATATTTTATATTTTTCATTATGTTTCATTTTTTATAAAGTACTTTATATTATGAAAATTATTTGGTAAAATTATTAGGTGTGATCGTGACAATTTCTTTAATCTTCCAATCTATGTAGTGTGGTTTACATGGTTTTAAGTGTTTTTGTTATTTTGTTATTATCATAGTGTCATTTTATGTCTAGTATCAATTCCTCTCAAATGTTCTTAGGTTTCCATCAGCTTTAAAGTGTCATGAAAATACATATATATTTTAGTTTATTGATCATACAATTGTGCACCATATCATTATAAGAATACATTTTTGTTGAAGTTAACATCCACTCCTCTAGTTCTCATTGGGATTCCCATTTTATTTAGAGTTCATCTCATTAGTGAATTGATTAAGCTTTATCAAACTAACATTGTATGATAATATCATATAAGATTTGAACAACTCATCAATCAGACAGTAGGCCTATATGATAAATTCTTCCAACATTATTTAATCAATAGACTTCAAGATGAGATTTACATAGAGGTTAAAATGTTCCAACCTCAATCCCTGATTAAAGTATGGAGCTTACCTAAAATCATAAAATAATGCATCTACTATGATCATGGTGAGATACCTTAGTTTTTGGTCTCATTTCCATACACAACACCACCTCTCTAGGCCATTAAAAGTCTCAACAAACCAAACATTGATTCCCTTTTAGATTCACATTAACAGGTTCTATATGAGCCCAAGTAAGCACCAAACAAATTCAACCTAACACAATAATCACCCCATCAAGTTCCCAAGAAACTTTAGAAAGGAACACAACGCCTGAGTTGACACCAAAAAAACCTAATAAGGAACCTACAAATCCTGTGTAAATAACCAAAGTGCATGAATAATCCTCTAATGACCCCATTTAGGAAATCGCCATGCTCGATCAAGTCCTTAATGAGCCAAAGATGACAATCATAGAGCCTAAGTAAGGAACTAAGGCTTCAAGTCCCTTAGATAAAAATGCTAATATAGATGGCATATATCCTTAATGGTCTCACCAAGTAGCTTATTTTATGCACCCTTACTCTAAATTTGAGGTGTTGATTGTCAAGCTTCAACTTTCAATGTTTGATTCTAACATCATGTTTTAAGTTGAGTTTATTCCATCCATATATCTCTATGCATGTCACCCTCATCTTATAGTGATTGAGTTCACATTCTGTTTGTAAACACTCACATCCCAACCCTAGATGAATAAGTGGAAGACTAAATGAATGCATGGTCAGGCCTTCATTTGGTTAGCATCTTATTTTATTATGTAACTCTTGTCATGTTTCAAGGGTGAAATTTTTAAGGGGAATGGAATGTAATATACCTAGGGAAGGGTAGAATAGTTACATAAATAGTATAATAGTAAGAAGTAGTGAATATAAGGAATATTAGTTTAGTACCAAATGCATTAGAATAAAGAGTTAGATAGATTATAATAGTATAAATAAAATGGCATAAGTCATGTAATTCAATATAATAACATTTCCCCCTTGAAGAGGCTAGTGATATTAAGTTATTTCTTCCATAAATAGATTTATGTGTATGTAATATGTGTGTTTATTTAATATATGATTTATATGTAGTTATTCATTTAGTGTGTGAGTAGGAGGTTCCTAACAATAGATCAACACTATGCACCCACTAATCCATTATTCCCATGGTAACTCTAAGAGTGAAAAGGTTAGGGTTTGATCATTTGACAAAGAATGATAGTATATGTGTGAGATATGAACACACCAAAGTAGATACAATAGAAAACCTATAAGTTTATAGGTGTTTACAGTCACGTATAATTGGTATTTCATACTAGAAACCTTCATCCAAGTTAGATAGTAGTATTAGCACAACTATCCAAATTTAAAGAAAGCATTTGATATCATAGAATGCAATTTTATAGAATCTAATGATTGATCCAAAATCTAGATCTAGTATACTTCCATCTTATTTCATATCAGATTTGAATGCACATATTAAACTAGATAAGTAATATTATTTATTATTTTATTAAAAATTAAATTGATAGTTTTACTTTCTATTTTAGCATATCTCAACATTATAAATTAATTATATTATTTATTTAAGTTTGAAAATTAATTGGCTTGATATAAATATGTTTATCACCCTTATGCTTATTAATTTATATATTATTGACCCTAGTGTATATTGAACCATCTCAATTTAGTGTTAAACATTTAGTGAACTTTAACTTTGATAGTGATTTGAAACTTTAAGGGTTTAACTATGTAAATCCTATGTTTAGATTAAAGGGTTGATATGTCTAAAATAGTTAAATAATATATAATAATTAAGCACTAATTTATTATGTCTTTTAAATTATTTTTAATTTCTAAAAATAGTAATAAATATGTTTAATAGAAACTTTTCTATAAAGTGACTTTCACAAATGATATGGGTTATAAAAATTAGGTTCTGGACAATTATGAGTGTCATCAATAGGCTCTCAAGAGCTTTTTGATCACTAAATAGTAATTCCCCACCTAGATAATAGTGCCATAATACTACAGTATCCTCAAAGTGGTGCTAGCTTCCTCTTTTTAGGACTATTCCTATTTTTAGGGAACATTTGCACATTTTTTGGGTCTTATTCTTACACACATGAAATTTATAACTCTATATTGTGCTTGAAAAACTTGATTTAGTGTACAAACCCTAATCCTCATTATAAGTATGGTATGCATTAAAAAAGTGTGTTCCTTAATAGGATAGGATGGACATCCTCAACACCCCCTTGTGAAGAGAGTTTCCTACATACCAATATTCTAAGGAGGGATCAAGCCTGATGTAATTATTCCACCTAGTGCTTGGTATAAGTGCAATTGAATTGTAGAATGAGAGTGGACTTGTATTCCTTAAATGTACTTGAGATTTGAAAAGTTTGAAATATAGGCTTATGATGTTTTAGATAGTAGTATGCATAAGTAGGGTAGAATAGGGATTAAATACCTTAATTTTACTCAAATTATATTTTATTTGATTAAGATTTTGTATCTAGTGAATTGAGGTCAAATAGACTTGTAATTATAGAGATATGTAGCTTATGTAGATAATAAAATGCACTTAAGCTAACCTTATGAGAAGCACATGTTTGGAAAATTATCTGTTTGAGAGAGTTAGCACAAAGGATAATAGCATCCAATTGGGGACACTAGTGATATGTGGTTATAGTGTCTTTATGGTGATGTTAATGTCCACCCAAAAGACTATTGGGCAAACTAGGTTGGGATCTAGAAAAACTATCCTGGCACTATATTTGAGCTAATTGTGGCTATATGTGGTCAACATAATGCTTATAAATGTGTGGTAAAGGCTCTAGGATAGGTCTAGGGATAATTTAGGAATAGGATAACTCAGAAAACACTCTTAGTATCCAAATACTAATTTTAGTTGATTATATTTTCCCCCATTTATGCTAGAAATGAAGCAAAGAAAAATGACTGGTATAAAGGAAAAAGAAGCATACCTATACTTACCTTTGAAGTGAATCCCATGTAGTTGAGTATAATTATGTGAATCTAGGTCTACATATGTGGATTATGATCTAAATCAATAAACTATAATAAAACATAAAAAATCAGTCCTTACTTAAGATATGATCAAAACAAAAAGACTATGATAAATAGAGTAACCAAATAAAGCTGAGTAAAGAGAGAGGAAAAGAATGAATACGCCTCGTTGGGTATGTGAACCAATACATGAACCTAGTGACAACTTGTGTGTGTGAGTGTACATAGAGATCATATCATTGAATATATTCAAATGATATGACATCTTGCTCAATCCTCGTATGGGTGGTTCAATAACTCAACTAGGCCATGACTCCATCATTGCCCACTCCTATTTGTTAGATCCTAATATGTGAATAGTTTGGATAAGACTATAAGTGTTTCTAACTCTCTCATGTAGGTGAATCAAGAACTCAAGTAGGACATGACTCAATCATTGATCACCTATGTGAAGTAAATGCATCTGTAATTAAACTATGTAAAGTATTGAATATATCTAACTAGGTATATCTAGTTATATATCTTTGATACATGACTACTCGAGTACATCAGGTGGCTTTGGGCCACTCAAAAATTCCATCCACTATATATGGAGTACGGCATGAATCTAGTGACATCTTGGGATGTGATATTAAGTGTATATATCATATAGAATGAAATGGAGTTTTCAATTCCATAGGATCAACCTAAGTGTAGCTGATTATATGGAAATGATGTGTCACACACATGCCCCTAATCTAGTATCTGAGGTATAATGAATATGAACTATGTAATAATTGAATCTGTGTAGCTAGATTATATGTGGGATTTATCATGCCATACATGATGCCACAAATTATGAATTATTGTTATGAATATGAGCTGAGATAAGTGTATCTAAGCAAAATTTAAACATAATTATCAAACTTGTGATCATATGTATGCAAATATATATTGTACTTGGTGTACTGATTTGGATAATTTGGACTACCTTAAAGTTGGGGCTAATAGAAAATAATGCCATGTAATGGATATTATCACCCTATGGCTCTAGAGTCCCAATCTTATTGTTAATGTATACCTAGTGTGAAATTTGGGTGATCTAAACTACTTTTTGAGTCCCTATTTTTTCCTTATATGTCATGTGTCTAATTTTTTAAACTAAGCATATGTGTTTAATTTTATCTATAAATAACAATGTAGAAGCCTAATATATGTGACAAAACCATGTGAATTCCCACTCTTTTGAGGGTAGTTTTGAAACTTGTGTAATAACTATCCTCAAAAGAAGTATCTCTTCAAAATGTGTTAGCCAGAGCATGTGCATGAAATTATAATACAATGTGTAAACAAAATATCAAAATGGAAAATTATTTGAGAATGATTAGGTAATGTAAGATGTGTGTTGTAATATAGCATTTCATAATGCTATCAAGATAGATGTAATCAATGTATATAGATTGAAATGTGAGTAACTACCTAGGGGAATGGATCATGATGTCCATCAGGGCACCCAAGTATGAAGGGTAGATGCATGAGGTCCTTCATGACATCAGAAACTAGTGTGTGTGTAAAAAGCAAAGACAAGTGTCATGGTAAAGATTCACACAAGGAAAAATACATATAAAACATGAGGCATGCAAAAATGGGTTGAGGGGCCTTAACACAAGGGGCACGTGTATATTTCAATAAATATGAGAATCAAAGACTTATAAATACATGTTTAAATGTCCACATATGTAAGAAATAAGAAATTTGGATTAGAGCCACATAGAAGGGCATGTTCAAATGTCTGCATATACAAGTATTAAGGCACAAACAAGGGACATGGGAGCATGTATAAGGCATAAAAACAAAAAAGTGGCGTATATCCAAAGAACAATGGCATATTCAAATGCCCTCGAAGTGGAAGAAGCATAAGGAACATAATCAAGTCTAATATAGAAAAAATAGAAATGAAATCATGTATAATTTTCTAGTAAAAAACTATGTAAATGTTAAGATTCACATATACTAAGTCTAACTAGTGATAATCAATAGAAAAATTGAGCAATGAGTATCAATGATCAAAATCAATATATATATATATGTATGTGTGTATATATATATATATATATATATATATATATATATATATATATATATATATATATATATATATATATATATATATATATATATATATATATATATCAATGTGTAAACTAGAATGTATAATATGTAAAGATAGAACCTAGTAGTAGGAACTATGTATGAGATTCCCCTAAATGGGTGGATGTATCAAATGTATAAACCTAGATCATTGTATACACCCCTAGTGGGTAGATAATAATAAGTTTTGATTAGTGAAGGGGATCAAATTCCTATATGTAATCTCCAAGCATTTAACAATAACAAGTGAATCACATGTGTATGATAAAAATTATTATGCTAAGGTAGCTATCAATATTCAATATCTCAAAAGTAGTATAAAAGTTTTTTGTATTGTGACATGTTATATATTTTTTTGTTTTTTGAGTATAATCTATGTATAATTAAATGAAAATAAACTATGTACAAGGAGTGAGAGAGATAAGGAAGTATGTAGAAGAGTAGGAACCATACTAACCAATGAGTCCCATGGGAGACTCACTATCACTATAACCTATGTCTAATAGGGGAATTGTGATTATGCATGTGGTGTGAGTGGTAAAATATGAGCCCATGATATATTTTGTAGATTAATCTATGTCTGATGCTACCTCTGAAGTGATATTATGATGTTGTGGCACTAACTATGATGCCCTATTAACTGTAGGGGTCTTAAAACCCCATATAATAGAAGAAAAATCTATAACTAAGGTAGGTTCCCTATGCTAACAACCCCTATAACCCATTAAAAATAACCTCAAAATAAACTAAGTAGAGGAAGGGCCTCTAGAATATGTGGTGCATCTCTAATGTATGGGTCTCTCTAGTAATGGTCTTCATGGGAGAGTATTCTCAAGTATAGATACCGTAGGACTAGACCTAGCCTATACTAATGACTCTATTAAACAATGTGATGTAATGCCTAAGAGCTCTACTCTAAACTATAACTAAGATTTTAATATGTATTAATAGTGTTGTAATTATAATTAGTGTCTGTTATGGAACTGCCTATTAGATGGGTAGAGGATACTCATATTGAACACCCTCAACCTTAACCACCTAAATAAAATGTATATATTTCAAGCATGAATTTACTATAAATGTTATGGTTTGGAACTAATGTAACCGTGGTCTACTAAATAATATATCAAGTACACCTGTATTAAGTACTATTGGGAATTGAATGGCTATGTATGCTGGTCAAACTTGTAATGGAAGTATAATCTCCCTAATAGAGCTCTAAACATGGCCATTTAAATCATGTTTCTATCAATAATATATCTCTCTCCATGTAGAATAATTTATTTAAGAGTGTCATAGTCTACATGCTAATGCTTGACCCATTGTGAATAATAACACTCTAAATAAGAAGGTCATCTATGCATGCTCATATGAAGAGCACATGTAAATATATGTCATCATCCAAAATATCCTACTCCTAAAATATTAATTTAGGTGGAAATATAGTGTGGTACATGCCAATAATGTTATGAAATGGATGTGTCTCCTTCATCACTATGTGATAGGAATCTATTAGTGGATGTTTTGGGGAAAGGATACAAAAATATATTTAGTTCCTTAGCCTCTATTTGTTTATTTTTTGGTTCCTTTGTGGGTGTGCCCACATAAACAATGTTATCCTCAATGAGATCTTGTATCTCATACTTTATGCTAATGCATGTATTTTTCATATGACCTGGTGCCCTATAATAGTTAGATAATGCATTTGAATCATAACTATTTGAAAGAGGTTATGTCATATAAACCTCTTTAATAGGATGGAAAGTTATGACATTGCATTCCAATAGTTTTTGTAAAACTTATGCTAGTGATTCTAGAAGATTAGTGAAGACTCTATGTTCAGGAGTAGATAAAACCAATCTGGGAGATGGATCAAAAGTGGCAATGACTATGGCCTTTTGAACACTTTTTTCTTGTGGCCCTTACTTTATATGGAGGTTTTTTTGAAATCTCAATATTTTATTCTAATCCATTTGTGTACTTTAGTTTTCCCATTAATAAGATCCTAACCTCTCTTTACTTGACTATGTAGCACAAATCAATAAATGTAAGAAAATTTTTAAACAAGATAGTTTCATGCAGTGCTAGGAAGATACTTTGTTTAAATATATCCTAAATCTCTCTACCTACCATGGATATAGTCAATTTAGATAATATTATCTTATATCATAAAACATAATTTTTGATAGGCTGATTCAACTTTTACTTTAACTATGAAACTTATGCATATGATATATTATCACTGACATTGATATATGAATTTTCTAGGAACATCTAATCTAAAGGATTAAATGTCATGATAGATTGATTTTATAAATCATATAACCACTATATGTAATAATCCATGAGATTTCATAGAAATAACTTCTTAAGAAGCCAATCATTGGACATAGTACAAGCATGTTGTATGAAAGGCTCTGAGGTAATACTTTGGGTCACCCTTACCATCATATAATGTGAGTTTTGGTGCCATGAAACCAAATTTTAAGATATTTGATACTATGTGATGTTCCAAAGGTGTATGTAAGAGAATTTTGGATTCCAAGGCATGTGATGGTTTGGTAGATCCCTTCTTGATATGTAACACCTTAGAATATAGAGTATAAATCTCTTACATAAAGGATGATACATCTAGAGTGGAGAATCTATCCAAAAGTGGTGTAGTTTTCATTGATGGTTGAATAATAATTTTAGTTTTTACTATCTAAGTTGGTTTAGTTGGCCCCACTAGTCATGTAACAACATTATTAATTAGAGGGATTGAAGATTAACCATTATTTATTTTCTTCTTGATTTTCAATATGGCCTATAGGATTTATGCATGATCAAGAGGTTATTCTTGATTTATATCTATAAATCCTAGTAATACCCCATATTTTTTCATAATTATGTCAATGTTTTTGAGTGGAGGGAGAGTGTCTTAGATCTCAATGTGTACCTCATTTTTCTCTTGGATGTATTATTCGTCATCAAATGCATTATCATTGAATTCCACATAATCAGGGTGTGAAGGATATATATATGAAGTTGTAATAGGTTCCTTGTCATTTTTATAGGTTTGGATAATAGTAATATGAATATAATTTATAGGGTTACCACCTAGCTAACACTTCTTCATAATGGAAGAGAGATATATTTTTAGATGGCATACAATAAACAAAGTAGAATAGACCTACTAAAATAGAATATATAAATTCTAAAAAATTAATAGAAGCTAATTAAAATTGGAAAAAAAGGATATAAATCCTAAGAGCATTTAGGGTTAGGGTGTTTTGAATCTAGGGTTTCTTTACACCAATTTAAATTATATGTAAAATAATTTGAAACCCTAATATGAAATTGATTTAATTATCTAGGTTGTCTTAAAAATTAGAAAATTAGAAGTATGTAGCCCTGATTTATTACACAAAAAATAGAATTAATGCAAACTAGGGTTTTAAGAAATATTCAAAGTAAGTCAGGTTCACAAAATTATTTAATATTTTAGGGTTCAATTATGTAAATCTTATATTTAGATTAAAGGGATAAGATGTCTAAATTAGTTAAATAATATGCAATAATTATGAACTAATTTGTCATGGATTTTGACTTATTTTGAATCTATAAAAATAGAAATAAATGTTGTCACTTGAATTTTCACCCTTTGAGGATATGTCTTAGCTCTCCTCATCCAAGTGGCATAATTGAAACACATTTAGGCTATGGGTATCCTAAGAATGTAGTGAATCTCTAAATAGGGATAGCTCCCTTGATGTACCACTTGTAGATCACTACTACACCTATAATTTGCAAGGAAAATGGAGAGAAAATTAAAAGTAAACTATCCTAAAGGTGGTGATACACCAAATTTATTGATGAATACCAACCAACTGTATGTCACACATGAGACCAAGAGACTAACTAAACATACACTTCTCTAATCTGAATCTTCTCACATCAGTATTTCATTATGAGGTTGTGATGAATGTTTAGGCTAGGAGGACTAGACAAGAGGCCTAGAATGGTACTATTTTAATAAAAAAAATTAATTAAACTTGACATTTCATTAAACACTTCACATGACCTGTAAGAAGAATCTTTCAAGTTGTAAATAGGTGAGAGAATGAGACAACAATGATAAGGACACAATAGTCATCACTAAGAAAGATCAATAATTCAAGTGAATGTACTATGAACAATCATAGAAGAGGTAAAAATAATTATTCTTTATTGATACATGGTATGAAAATGACTAGGGATTTTCTATAATCAGGTGAAGCATATTTTACAAAGGCCAAAATGGTGAGTTCTTATAGAACCTAAGAGAGAAGAGAAGAGAGAAGTCAAAAGGTCATAATGACACTTTTAAAGGTGAGACAATGAGCTACACGTGCATGAAAATGGAAATTTAAATTGATCATGTGAATTTAGGAAGCACAAGCGTCACCCCAAATCATGAAACTCTTGAAATGTGGTGTAAGATCTTTTCTTTTTCACAAGAAAACTACCTTCATCATTCACCCCTATTTGAACATCAAAAAACTAATTAGGGGTAGGTATAATGATTGGAATAAGAGGGAATAGTTATAGAAATACTTTTTCATGCATTTTTTGCATTCAAAATCACCTAAAATCTCTTGGAAGTGAGCCATCACTGCCCAGGGTCAAATGAAACTCCTCTTTGACACACCTTGCACACTTAACATCAAACTTGGATTTATTTTTCCATTAAAATCCATAAATGGGAGTAGATGACACTTTTAAATATCCTATATGGATTTAGAGACATCAATAACACCTCAAAAATACTCCCGCTTGAAGTTTTAAGCCTTCTCACTATCATGTTCACTATGCCAATTTTGATTGGTTGAGATGAGAGCTCTTGTAAGAACACTTAGGAGTTTTTTAAAGACATGAAATACACATGGATAGTTATATTAAGTCTAAATATTACTTCCAAATTTTATTTCATATCTTTAAATTTCCTAGAACCTACATAATGTAAAAAATAATCAAAATAACCAATTTTGTACCCTATCCATATAGATAAGGAATATCTCAATTAGATGAAAAGGGTCTTTAGAAAGTCCTATACAAGATCCATATACTTTCATGGTCATTCCATCCCATTTGTATAGCTCTTCATCCTTGTTTTCCCAATTGGGTCATTATTTAGGGTTTGGTAGGGTTTTAGCCTCATTCTGCTCTTAAGCTTTTATTGATGCCTCTAATTGTATCAAAAATGTCCTTATTATTCAAAGAACACTTCTTGTTTTATAATTCTAGGAATTTAGAGTATGAGTAGCAGGTTTTGGTAACTTACGTTACCTATGGTGAAATAGAGGTATAACAATGATAATATGTTCCACAAAATTTATATTGATTGATGGTTGGGATCCATCATAGACCAAGTATTTGTAAATTAAAAATATTTATGCTAATATTGATTAATTATGATCAAAGATTAGATACAAAATAAACTATATGAATATTTATAATGAAATCTAAGCTAAAAGAGTATGGTTTAAAAAGAAGCAAAAGAGAAAGGTAAGGTAGAAACAAAACTAGTGATTGTTGATCCTTAACTCAAATATCATGAAAAAAATTTAGTTATAACTAAACCTACATTTAACCATTATATGATGCAAAATAGCATAAGCTCAGATCTCACCATACATCAAGAAAATTTATAAGGATAATACAAAATTATACAAGTAAGAACTAGATTTTACTTTAAAGATTTGTTACTAAGCTTAAATAGCATTATCACAACTAAATATAGAACAAATAAAGAAAATAAAAATTAAGATCCTTCAACTAATATAGCATATGCACAAATTAGCAACCCTATATCACAAATTCAAATTCAAAATTCATGAAACTATTCAAATTTAAGATTAAAACTAACAATTGAGAGGAATCTATATTAACAATTGACATATCAAATTTAGACAATCTTTACAAAACTTGTTGATAATATTAATTTCTCAAAAGTATACAAATTTGCTCAAAAATCTCTCCCTTTACAAAATGGTAGTACTGCATTTTATAGGAAGACAAGGAAGTATACTAGTTAGTTATGTGATACAAATGTATAAAAGATAAGGATAATTGTCCTTTTTAGAAAGTTATAGAATACACTTGTTTTTCAAAAACTAAACTGACCTAGAAGCAACATGTTAACAAACTATCATGTGCCTTTACAATAGAATATTCTATTTCCAAAATATTACAAAGTTTTTTATAAAATAGAACATTATTTAACTAATTGGTGGGCCCATTGTCTAAGATTTCCATTATTTATCTTGTAGAAGCTCCATATCTCTTTGATGTTATTCCTTGACAAGCTCCAAATCTATAGGTGGTCTCAAGAGACATTCTTCTTCACCGTAAGCTAAAGCATCTAATTATCTATCATTATAGATCATGGCCACACTAATTTTTTGGGTCTCAGCTACTCTTTCTCCAGCATTAAGGATCATATCAAGGATCTTACTATTGACAGCTCATAAATGTCTTTTAATTTTATTCATAATTTCTTGGATGACCAAAGTAGAACTATACTTGAATTCATCATCCTTGATGAGGCCTAGTTTAGTTGGCTGAGTAGGGTCTTTAAGCATTATTTCAAGAAGTTATTCAATTCTCCTTACCAACTCCTCATCATCTTTCAAATTTTTTTCCATTTCTTGTAAACATGTATTTAAACCTTAGATATTTCCTAAAATGATCCCAAGAATGGCATTCAAATGCCCTAAGTTGATTGATTTGAATCTAGGGATCTACTTTCCAACTCTAAAATTGATTAGCCCTATTATTTCACCCACTAAGACTTTATTTTGGGTTATTACACCCTTGGCCACTGTGTTTTATTATTCCAATGCACTCTACCTCATCTTGATTGACTTTAAATCCTAAAACATATCAAATAAGGAATCTTTAAGCATCTTGATCATTGCTCCTGGCACTGATAATTTGGCATTTGTCTTCAAGTCCACATTCTCCTTCTCAAAGTTTGATATCCTCTACTTAATCCCCTTGATTCCATCTCTGACCTAAGATAAATGAGCCTTAACAAGGATTTTTACATCCTCTTCATGGATGGGTAGTTCACCAAGTTATTTCCCTCCAACTAGAGTTAATCCTATAAAAGGCTCAACCTTTTGGAAACTGAAATCTTCAATTACCACCATGGTTTTTGTTTTTGTTACCCTTTTTAATCTAGTTATCTCTAGATTGAAATCCATTGTGGTAGATGACTCTCTTTATTTTGGAGGTTCTATGACCTCCAACCTTGTGTTTGTTAATTTTCTTGGAGAATCCATCTTATTTCCATCTGACCATAAAGTTGTCACATTCTTCTTTGGTCTTGATCTTTCATTAAAGCCCTTATCCATGGCTTGATATCATTATGAAGATCAATTTTAGTAGCCTTGATCAAGGCCCATGAGTGGGATTAGGAGGAGATCTTTTGCATCTCTCCATAAATAAACCAATTAGGGATGATGGGTCTATGAA
Source organism: Torreya grandis (assembly GCA_037957365.1). Taxonomy (NCBI): domain Eukaryota; kingdom Viridiplantae; phylum Streptophyta; class Pinopsida; order Cupressales; family Taxaceae; genus Torreya; species Torreya grandis. Next base: position 298,129 of record JARHVA010008624.1, on the reverse strand, counting down.
TGGGGTAATCCTGATTGAACAAGTTGATCTCACTTATGGGATGAGTGAGAGTCAACTTTAGCCTATTTTGTCCTATAGGGATAATTACCAATTTTTATTTCCTCTTCCTTAGTTGGGCCACTGGGACCAAATCCAAAATAATTTCCTTTATTTTATCTTCCTACTAAACCTCCTTTGCTTGAGCCTATAGTTCTTCAGCCTACTCTTCTTCTCCTTTAGAGCCATATGCTTCTTTGAGGACCTTGAGGGCATCCTTCACTATTTCATCTGGATCTAAGGCAATAATGTCTATGTGTTTAATTGGGGATGTTGGTATTTGAGGGAGAGTTGAGGATGAAGGTCCCTAACTAGGTCTCTCCTCTAACTTCTCCTTACTAGTGCTCTATACAATTTATGTTTGGGGCTATGGTACTTCTATTTGGGGTTGTTTTTGTAGTAGACTAAAAGCTCAAAGTACAAAATGATACTAAAGAGGATGAATTTTCCATATGTCCCCTGGTGGTTCATCATCACTATTAAATCTATGTACAAGTTTAATATTGTTCTTTTTTAATCTGGATAGTACTTCTTCAAAATTATAGACCTTGATGTGGAGGGTGTCATAAGGACCAAGTTGATGCTCGACTGGATTGGGTAGATATTTACTCTTTAAATTCTTTCCCACTACTTATTTGGGATCCCAATTCCTAAGCTCATCCAATTGAAACACAAAGGAAGCTTTGTGCCTAGCCATGGTGTCCACCGGCTTCCAATCTTGCAAATTTTTTCTTCAAATTATCAAAGGAAAGGGATGGAAGAGGCCCTTCTAATTCTCATTAGAATGCAACTTCTTATTCTACAAACTTTTCAGGAACAAAAATAGGTAACTTGTAGGGCTAGTTTATAATTCCATCAATTCTAATTACAATATAATCTAGGTATAACCAGATATCTCCCATAAATTCCACATATTTATTAATCAAAGGGCCAACCTTAGTCATAGAAGACCCTGTAATGGCTTTTACCAAAGTAGGACAGACACAGTCATAGATGAATTTCATGTGTTGTATGTATTTGAAGATGTGTAGCTTTGAGTAGTGGTGGGAGAAGGTGGTTCTTCCCTTAGGAGACAAATTTTTGATGTTGGAGATCTTGGTGGAAGATAACAAGGAATCTAACAAATAAGACATCATGAAGAATTGTTTTCTTATGTTTCTCTTGATGGTCGTAAATTATTTTCCTAGGTGGATGTTGACCATGTCCCCAATTAGAGGAGTGAGCCCTTTCTCTACCATAAAGTAGACATAAGACACCTAGATCTTATTGACATATGTGGTTGTAGGGGATCCATATATTCTATTTAACATGGTCATTATTACCCTAATTCTTTCCCTAAACTAGACAATTAGGATTCTTCCCTTAATGCCATAGGATATATAGTTCCCTTGGAGCAACCATGGCCTAAGGATGGTATCTAAGTCATTCTTATTGGTTCATTCCTTAATTTTGGGAAGCTCCACATGGGGTTTTTAGAGCTTGTAGTACCTCTCAAAGGCCAAAAGGTAAATATAAACCACTCTCTTTGAGATTCCCTCATTAATGATCCAATCATTGTCAATTCTTTAATCTATAATAAATTAGAGCAAGAATGTCAATGTAATGGAGTAACTTTGGTTTAGCATCAACATGATAGAGGTCAATCATTTGAATTGTAACCAAGTCATAGTATCTCTTGCTAATAGCAACAATATTTTGTTCTTCTTTGGTGATGGATATAATCTCTTCAATGGTCTAAAAGAGCTCAGACCAATTATTATTACCATTATTCAAGGCTACAGTGTCTAGCTCATTATCTTTGAAAAATCTTCCTTCATTATCTATGGATAGATACAACTTTGTCTAATCTCTTAATTGCTACCTCCAAGATGCCATGGCTTTTGCTCTTATAAATTGTTTACAACTAGATTGTAATTGATATGTGTGCTAAATCCTTTATGCTCAAAACATAATTAAGCTTCTTTTTTATTTATATTAATCAACTAAGTTCACTTAGGTTTACATTATACAAGGTTTAGGGATTTGATGCTTTAATGGTGGTAGCTCATTTGGATTTTGGCTCATGCATGCTTCAAATTTGATTTGGACCTTTACCTTTATATGTTTATATTCTTAGGTACATAAGATCTCCTCTTTTATCATTTTTTTCTTGTGTGGTGCTTATGTGGCATCGATTTAAAACCTTTCATGGTATTTTTCATAAATGCCTTTCAAGAAATAACCATTATCATTTTAAAATTCCCTTTTATTTTACACCATTGGATCAAGATCGAAGGATTAGTATGGGCCCTTGCTTATTTTTGTTCCATTTTGGTATCGATCCGTATGGTTGTGCCACTTGGCATCTCCATGGGCCACTTGAGCTCATGTAAATTTATCAGTCTCACTTTGGACATACATTTTCCATGTGTCAAACCTATGGGCTCTCGAGGATTCATTGAAAAGTTATCATCATCTTCACATTATTGGATCATCCTATGTGATGAAGCATGAGTTATAATATCTACAAATATGCATGGGATTTAAGCTAGTGCATAGACATAAAATAACATAGGCTAAAATGATTTTACCTAAGTTTATTTCATATTAATAAACACAAATAGACTTATGTTAAAACATTTTATGCTATGTTTTAAATCAAAGGACTTAGGTGGGGACTTAGGTTTAAATACCTTAGGCTAAGGTTCATTTTGTGTTTATTAAACATGAAATGGACATTAAGCTAAAGTGTTAATACCTAAGTTTTCTAGGAATTATACAAAAGGGGACTATGGATAAATATTTTAAGCCAAAGTTTACATTGTGTTCAATAAACACAATACATACCTTGGGATAAAATACTTATGTTAAGCTCATAGAACATTCCCAAAGGGGTCAAAATGATATAAGGATAAAATGCTAAATTTTTACATAGAGCTTTATTATATTAATAAACATAATAAAATCCTCAGTTAAAATCATTTAGGCTAAGTTTCATGTTATAATAATTATTTTAAAATAAGACTTAGTATAAGTATGTAGCTTAAGGTTCATGACTTTCAAAAAAATGCAATAGGAACCTTAAGATATAGACTTAGACTAAATTCATTTTTGCATATATTTAGACTATGAGACCATTTCAACATCTGTAGTTCAAAAATTTCAAGTATCTGAACATTAGCCGAGGGCTTCCAGTTATTGGCAAGGAAATTTATGAGATTTTTAGCAACATTTTAGAGTTCATTCTAGTTTTGATGAAAATAATTCATTAAATTAAATTTTATGATCTCACAAATGTCAAATACATCCCTATGGACATCAAATGATGGTCACATGAACATTAAATTTAGGCTTGTGAAGTTATTAGTTTTGATGGGCTTAAAGTTGAAGTTCATGTGAATGTCAAATACATCCTCACAAAGGTCAAATGATGGTTTCACAAATGTAAAATTTAAGCTCATCAAACTCCTATGTCCTAGCATTAGAGTGCCACATGGTGGCTCTGTAGGGCTTCCTAGGATATCAAACTCAATTTGATTTATCTGATTAAAAATCATGAGAAAATGAGAGCCATCCAATCATGATCTGAGAGCTTGATCCTGATTGGTCCCTTTTGACATGTGAGACCCTTTTCTTTTAATCTTCAAATGTGGGAGTGTTACATGGAAACTCTATAAAGCTCCTAGGGATTTTGACTTTTCAACAATGTCTTCACAATATCTAATCTTTCATCTATGATGAAGTGATAACCATTTATCATGATCTGAGTGCTTGAATATGATTGGTTTGGAGGACTAATTTCTAGATTCTATCAAGATTTATTTGCATCATCAAATTAAAAGGCCATGAGGAAGTGCGGATTATTAGATCCTGTAAAATGCATGATGCTTAAGTTAGACCCAGGATGAAATAATAAAGACTTAGGTTAAATCATTTAGACTAAGGTTTCATTCATATTAATAAATATGAATGAGGTCTTAACATATAAACTTATACTAAGTAGGCAATAAAGGGACCTCGCTATAAAATATAATTGGACCCTCCTAAAAAATATAAAGGGACCAAGGCATATTTTTAGGTTAAGGTTTGGTTGTGTTAAAAAACATGACCAAGCCTTGACATAAAAATTAGGCTTGAGTCCAAAATGAATTTAAAATGTCCCCACCAATTTTTTCCCACAAAATATAAATTCAAACTTGAACCAAGGATTTATGCCAACATTTTAGAACATGAATCTACTAGCAAGGGATCCATGAAACATGTAACTTAAAGATATGAAGACCAATCATTATTCAATGTTAGGCAAATTAAAAGAAAAACATAACTTATTAATCCAATCTTATCAAAATGGATGATCTTCAAATTCCAATAATGTTCAAAATAGGCCATATATTTAGGGTTAAGTTTCAAAATATCTCAAGCATCCCAATTTTAAAAAATGGGAGTAATTTGACCTCAATAAATGGAGACTTCTGAGGGAAACATAACAATATGTTAGAACCTAGAGATTTTGGTTTAGTCAAACAATTAAGTCAACCACTCCATTGGATCAATGTCATTATCTAAATTAGTTTATGGTTGAGAGAAGCCTTGCACTTATATAATTAGGATCAAACATTAAGACATAGCCATATTATGTGTCTTCTTTAATTCCACTTACTATTTTCCATGGGCTTCAGAAGATAACTTTCAAGTTTCATATCATTAATCATTAACACTAATTTGGAGCATGTTTAGATATTCATTAAGAACCATTATTCTAGTTAAAGGAAAGAAAGAGCATTGCTTTGGTGCCATCCAAGCATCCATAACTCTGATAGAGATGTTTTTGGATCCAATCACGCCCTTTCTCTATTTCCAACTAGGCATCCATAGCCCTAGTGAAAATTCCCAGAATCACCTATGATTGAAAAGATTTTGATTTTGCATTGAATTATTATTTTTCTAATTTTCTATATCTTTTATGCTTTTATCAAGGTTGAAAACTAGGGTAACTAGGTCTAAGGATTTGGTCAAGTGTTTAACTCTCAAAAAATCACCTATGGCTGTAACCATTGATCTAGGCAAGGATGGTTATCAAGTGCAAGCATGATTGTGCTTAAATAGATTAATATTTCATACTAAAAGTGAAAATATTATTAAAACCAAATTTAGGTCAAGACAACATCTAAGTTCTCATAAAATAGTCAACCTATTCATCAGTGTTTACTAGTTTCTTGAAATCATTACACTAGACTCATATTTTAGATCCATGGTGAGCACTTGTAATAGGTTCATATCCACATTATTGAACTATGGAATTTCAACTAAGCTAAATAAAATTTAAGCTTGGGGTTGTCTAAGAGGACTAATTGGAATAAAATAATAGGGTGACAAAATCAAACACACAACAGAAAGTAGGAAAGCAAGAAAGCAAAGGAAAGTAAACATATATATACATGTTTTTATACAAATAAGAGATAGGAAGGTAAGAACTAAAAGAAACTAACCTACCTACACTAAATCTAACAATATTATAGTTTACTCCACAAAAAACTTAGGAGGAGAAGTAGAGAAGTAGTGCTTGAGGTACTACCCATTGGTGGGTAGTGTGAACTCTACTCCTTGTATATCTTTAAGATTGAAGGTGTTATTTCTTATTGCATCTATAATCTGATATGGGACAATCCATAAAGGTGTGAAATTTCCATTTTTTCTCCTAAGATCAAATGATTTTTCCCAAACAAGGTCTAAGTCCCCTTGTCTAAATACCTTGGTCTTTGATATATTATCAAACCACCTTTTCACTATGGTCTGATGCCTGCTAAAATCAATGAAGGCTTTCTCTATTGCATCTTCCATTTGGATGATGTCTATAAATCTTGAGTTTTCAATATCTTGACCCTCTTCCATATACTTTTGCATGAATTTGTACATGGTAAACATAAGAGTGAAAGGAAATATGGGCTCTTAGACATACACCAATAGAAAAGGTGATGCCTTTAAGGCTTGCTTGATCCTTATTCTATCTACCCATAATGTATACTTGAACAGCTTGTGCCAAGTCATGGGATTGCCTACAATAGACATCTTGATTGATTTCATGAAGTTATTATTGGTAGAATCAGAGACTCCATTTCCTTAGGGATAATGGTTGGATGAAAACTTGAGACAAATGCCATTATCATACACCCATTCAGTCCTCTCTATAGAAGTAAATGTAGACCCATTATCACACACCAGTGCAACTAGAGTTACAAATCTAGTGAAAATGTTTTCTTTCAAGAAACTAATCACTTATTTTGTCCTGCATTTCTTAATGGTTACATCTTTATCTCACCTTGTGCAATAATCTATGGTGGTCATGATGAATGTATGACCTTTAGATGAATTGGGGTTGATCACTCTTATAAAGTCTGACCCCCATCATGTAAATGGTTTATCGAACATAATTGGTTATAAAAGCATTGTTTCATTAGGCTCCTTGGTGTTAAAGATCTGGTAGGACTGACATGCTTATGAAAATACTTGAAAATAGTCAACCAATAGTAGCCAGATCTGAGGATCTTATGTGTGGTAGTCTTTCCAGATGGGTGTTCATTACCAAATGGCTCATGGAAGATGCTCATGATTTGGAAAAATTATTCTTTTGATACACACCTTAGGTAGATTCCCTAGAAAAAAAATTGTATAGGACTCCATTCTTGATCAGATAATGGGCTACCTTAAGCCTTAGATCCCTCTTTTGCTCTCTTGTTAGTCCAATAGGTCAAGTACCATTAATTAGTAAATGAATGATGGAATCATACCACTCACTATCCTAAAATTTCTAATGATCAACTTACATAATACTTAGCTTAGGGATAGTATTAACAATCATTTGGATTAGACCTTGGCACCTTACTAGTTTTGCCATTTTCATTTCTATGTTATAATCTTGAAAAACTAACATTTATTTACCTCTACACTCTCCTAGCTCATTTTGGATTAGCATAAGCTTTATATTAGGGTTAAGTAGGATATCATGCAGCTTATTTCTAAGGATACAATTCGTAAATTTCCTTACTACCTTAACTAATGCATATGTTTATTTACTAGTCAACGAATAGTTTAATTTAGCATTTTTGAAGTTAGTACTCATAATATCTATTAGGTGATCACATCCATCAACTTTTTGAGTTAAAACTGAAGTCATAGTATGGTCAGTTGTAAAATAATAGAGATAAAGTCCTTTGAAAAGTCAGGACTTATCAGGATTGGAGCCTGGATAATTGCTTATTTGATGTCATTGAATGCCTTTTTGGATTTTTCATTCCATGAGACCTTGGCATACTTCTTTAGAATGTCATTTAATGGCTTGAAAATCTCTTAAAAACCAAAAATGGACTTTATTACAAAGTTTATCTTACCAAAAAATGATTTTAGCTCTTTCCTACTATTTGGAGGCTCTATCTTAGATATAGCCTCTACTCTTTCTAGATCTATGGAGATCCCATTTTTAGTTATAACATGACCCAACAATTTTCCTTCAATAACATAAAAGATACTTTTCTTAGGGTTTAAGGAGATTCCATACCTTTTACATCTTTGGAACACTTATTGTAAATGCATAAAGTGATCTTCCATATTTTTAGAAAAAATGGTTAGATCATCCATGTATATAATAATGCACTTACCTATCAGACCTTGTAAGGCATGGTGCATGGCCCTTTGAAAAGTATCTCATACATTTATTAGTCTAAAAGGCAATCTCTTGTATGCAAAGGTCTCCCATTTGGTTGTGAAACCTATCTTCATCCTATCTTTTTTGTCAACCAACACATGGTTATATCCTAAAAATCCACCAAGAAAATACATCATGGCTGACCCTAAAATTACTTGTATAACTTGGTCAAGATAAGGAAGAGGATAGTTATCCTTTCTAGATGCTTTGTTCAAAATTCCTAAAATCAATACAGAGTCTAATTTCACCATTTTTTTTGTGAATGGTACCATATTAGCCACCTAGGTAGAATTCCTAATGGGGAACACTATCCTAGCATCTATAAGTCTTTTAACCTCCTTAAAGATCATTGGTTCTAAGACAAGGTTCACAAGCCTTTGTTTCTACCTCACAGGTTTATAGTTTCTTTAAAGGGGATGGTGTGAGTGATGACTCTCGGATAAAATATCTTTAAATCATCATAAGACCATGTTATGACATCCTTGTACAGTGTTAGTATCTCCTTGGCCTTTTTATTCTCAATTTTTATGTAGGCTTTTCCCACATTTACCAGCTGAGGTTGATCTTGGGGGCCAAGATCAATACATTATAGTCCTTCCCACTTACCTTGAGAATCTTTGAAACCTCAGACAGTTTATCCTTATCAAATAGTCTCTCTAAATAAATTATCCCCTTAGGGATATTATTTTCATTCAATTAAATGATTTTACCATCAAATTTGTCCTCCCTAAGTGCATATTAATTAGTCTCATCAATAATGTGAGCCTTAAATGCTGTAAAATTAGTCATGAAATCTTATATCTATTTATCATCATTGAATACTTGAAAATGGTTAACATTATTAGGCACTAAAGGATAAGGTATTAGCTCAATGCTAAATTTGGGGGAGTCTTAGTTGTGCATGAGGTTGGATGCAACAAATGCCAACTTATCATCAGCTTGGTTTTCCTCCCTTGGAATGGAGATAATGTTAAAAGCATAAAAAAACTTAATTAAATTCTAGATCCTAAACTTATACCTCTTAAGGTATGAGAGCTTGCATTGATATTTGTTTCTCACTTGGTTGACTACTAGTCATGAATCACCATAGACAAGTAGTTCTTTAACTTTATTTTTAATGAAAAATTACAAATCTAGGATAAGGGCCTCATACTTAGAAAGGTTATTGGTGTAAGGGAATTAGAGTCTATAGAAAACATGGTGCTTTTTACTGATAATATTAGTAAGGACAATGCCTACTCTAGATCTAACCTTACACCTAACACTATCAAAGTGTATTTTCTATAACCCAAGAATAGCATGAGTACTTTTGGGATCACATACATTTGCATTCTCTAGGGTGAAAACCCCTAATTCTAATTCAATTATGTTAACCCTTTCATTCACAACATTATACTTAGTGATCATATGCTTTATTCTTGGATCTCTTTTAACCCTTATTTGGTTTGAAACTCCCTTCTAGGATAGCCACAAATGTGAACAATTTGTAGACATGTAGCCATTTAGAGGTTTGGTCCATTCCCTACTAAAAAAAAATCCATATGCATTAGGAATGTCAACAACCTAAATATCGATAAACTACTATACTCTAGGTGCAAAAACCAACTACATATGAACATTTAATAACTCCCCAACAACCATAAATCTAGATTTGTCTAATTGGGTGATAACCCTATCAGACATAATTGGTGTTAAGACAATCTATTTGCATATACCTATAGGCATGATATTGGTGGATGCACTAGAATCCAGTAAAAAATTGTGAAAATTCTTACCAAACACCCTAATTATGAGTAGGAAAGGAAGAGATTCTGACTTAGCTTTATGCACATTTATATTAGCATTGTTAGCTTTAGGTGGTCTATTGGGATTCTTTGATAATGATTCTAGAAAGAGGTCCCTTTGCTATATGATTTGTGTTAATTCATGAAAAGTGATATTATATTTTATCTTCTTTATATCCTCGACAATGTTATAACCAATATTATTTGAAGAAGTAGGAACATCAACACTAGGTTTATAGGTAGTCCCTTTGGGTGGTTATGAATTATTACTTGAATAAGTATATGGAGCATTTCTAAAGTTATTTGGAGGCATTGAGGTAGTCAAAGGATGCCTATGCTCTCTATTCCTCAATGGATAAGTCTTCTTCAAAAAAAATTGGAAGCTTGTATCTCCTTAGGGACATCATCTAGTTGGTTGTCCTCTTGAAAGGGGAATTCAAAAGATTCCACCATGTTGACTTGATTAGATGATTTAGATCTAGAGGTACCTGCACCACCATACTTGTTAGGGACTACTTAAAATGTGTCTAATCCTTCTTATAAATATTCAAAAGCCTTAAAAAACTCAATGAAATCAATCTCACCATGATTGGCTATACATTGCACTCTATAATAATCAACCAAACTAATGTTAGTAAGATTAATATCCATGGTTTTATTTCTAGAAGATGGTTCATTATTCTTATTATTATAAATCTATCATTATGAAATCTATTTTTAGGTTTATTAAACCTTTTGAATGAGAATTTCCTAATCGATCCCTCTGCACTATTTCTGACTTGTTTTTGTAGCTGAAGAAAATTAGAGCTTAACTTTTGGACCATTTTTAAAATAGCTCATTCTTGGGAGTTTTAGAATTATGTACTTGGTTGGTACCAGTAGTTGGTACTAAAGATATTTGATCATTTGGATTGAATCCACTAGTAGTAGGATGACTTAATAATCCTAAATATTGATTGGGGGAATCATGACTCAAAGGAAACTAATTCATATTAGGGAGCTGATTCAAGGCGGGATATTCTAGTTGTTTTTGGGAAAGATGTTCAGAGTGGGAAAATGTGGATTGGTATTTGGAATATATTAGTCCATTTTCCCTTGGGGATACATTTGATCACTAATGATCACTACTTCATAATAATACCTAGCTCAAGAAGTTATAGGTGAAAGAGATATTTTTAGTAATATAGATGTGATATGATCTACTACATCCTTGTAGATTTATAACACTAAAACTTCATCAAGATTATAAGGTTCTATGGTCCTATTATACATTTTTTGTAATATATAATTAAAGGACCTGATTAGATTTCTTGCATCCCTTTTAATTCTAGTGAACTAATGGTATATGACACATGGACTGATAATCTTTCCAAATTAATCTATGAAAACATTAGCAAAACCATCCCAACTAGTAATATAATTTTCTAGAAAATTGAGAAACCATTCATAGAAAACATATTTAAAAGTGAAGGGGAAAAACCTACATGATACATATTCATGTGTTACATTTAACAACCTTAAAGCAACTTTAAAATATTTTATGTGCTCTTCAGCAATCACTATACTAGTTGGACTAAATGTAGGCAAATAGTTTTTAGGGTTATGTGGGAGATCATGTATCACACTTGGCATATTAATTGAAGAGACTCCCAACCAAAACATACCTAGATGAAGTTTGAAATAAAATTTACCTTGAAGAGGTGAGGTTGGTAAATATTTAGAACATCTACGCCTACCTTTATCTTACCTGCTTTTCCTATGGACTTCAAGCTTGAGAAAAGGCTTCCTTGTCTCTAAGTATGATCTTGTTCAAATCTTGGGCAATTCCATCTTGAATATTGAATATCTTGTTTGAGATATGATGTGTCAATTTAATCTTTATAAAGAACAATGATTAAACCTACACATTAATCTCATTTTGCAAGGATCCTATAAAGAATAGTAAAGAATGTAAATATTTGACTAAATTAGCTAAAATATGTATCCAATTTATGCAAATATGATTAATATTTACACTTTAAAACTAAAATAAACTAAAATTAATGAAATATTTATCAACCTTTGATCAAAACAAGCTATCCTAACCTCAAATACTATGGATTTTCAAATTTTAAGCTAAATTTACTAAAACCAAACATCAAATTTCAAAGAAATTTGATATTTGTCTAAAGGAATCACAAAGATAACACCAATCTTAGATCAAAATAACCTAAAACTAATCAATATGCAAGTAATTCACAAATATTGGCCTCCTTCTAGTGCCACTAGGGACTTGTTGATGCCTATGATTGTATCACATGTGTCCTTAGTGTTCAAAGAACACTTTTCATTTTAGAAATCTAGGAATTCAAAGCATAAGTAGTAGGTCTTGGTAACTTACATTACCTATGGTGAAATAAAGGTAGATCAATGATAATCTATTGTACAAAATTTATATTGATTGATGGTTGGGAGCCATCATGGACCAAGTCCTTTTAAATTGTAAGTATCTATGCTAATATTAATGAATTATAATCAAAGATTAACTATAGACTAAATGAGATGAATATTTTTATTGAAATCTAAGCTAAATTAGTCTAGTTTAAAAATAAGCAAAAGAGAAGTGTAAGGTAGAAAGAAAACAAGTGATTATTGATCCTTAACTCAAATATCATGAAAAAGTTTCAATTATAAGTAAACATACATTTAACTAGTATATGATGTAAAATAGCATAAGCTCATATCTCACCATACACTAAGAAAATTTCTAAGGATAATATGGAATTGTACAAGTAATAACTAAATTTTACTTTAAATATTTGTTACTAAACTCAAATAGCATTAACACATATGAATAAAAAATAAATAAAGTGAAGAAAAATCAAGATACTTCAACTAATCTAACATATGCACAAATTAGTAACCTTGTATCACAAATGCAAATATAGAATTCATTAAACTATTCAAATTCAATATTAAAACCAAAAATTGAGAGAAATCTACATTAACAATTGACACATAAAATTTGGACAATATTAATAGAATTACTTGTTAGTATTAATTCCTCAAAAGTATACAAATTTGCTCAAAAATCTCTCCCTTTACAAAATGGTAGTACTTTATTTCATAGGAAGACAAGGTAGTATACCAATAAGTTGTGTGATACAAATGTACAAAAGAGAAGGACAACTATCCTTTTTCAAAAATTTCTAGGATACACTTGATTTTCAAAAACTAAACTAACGTAAAGCCAACATTATAACATACTAGAATGTGCCTTTACAATAGAGTATTCTATTTCCAAAATATTACAAAGTTTTTTACAAAATATAACATTGTTTAACTACTTGGTAGGCCCATTATCAAAGAGTTCCCCTATTACTCCTAAATAAGTTTCATATCTCTTTGATGTTGTTCCTTGACAAGCTCCAAATCTATAGGTGGTCTCAAAAGACATTCTTATTCACTATTATTTAAAGCCTCTAATTATTCCATATCAAATCCTCTTTAATTTTCTTGGCCTTAGTTACCCTTTCTCTAGCATTGAGGATCATATAAATAATCCTACTATTGTTAGCTCCTAAATGTCCTTAACTTGTATTCTTAATTTATTGGGATACCAAAGTAGACATATGCTTGAATTCATCATCCTTGATGAGGCCTAGGGTAGTGGTTTGAGTGGGATCTTTAAGCATTATTCCAAGGAGGTTTTTAATTCTCCTTGCCAAATCCTCATCATCTTTGAGAAACCTCTCCAAGTCTTGTGACCATGTACTTAAACCTTAGATATTCTCAGTAATGATCCTAAGAATGGGATTCAAATGTCCCAAGTTGATTGACTTGAATCCATGGATCTGATTTCCAACTCTAAAATTGATCAATTTTGTTATTTGATCGACTGAGACTTACCACTGGGTTATTAGACCCTTAGCCACTATGTTTTGTTGTGCCAATGCAGTCTACATCAACTTGATTGATTTTAAAGCCTTAAAAATATCAAAGGAGTCTTCAAGAATTTTTATCATTGCTCATGGCACTGATAAAATGGCTTGTGTCTTCAAGTCTTCATTCTCCTTATCAAGGTTGGATATCCTCTACTTCATCACCCTAATTATAGCTATCACCTAAGCTGAATGAGTCTCAACTAGGATTTATACATCTTCTTCATGGATGGATAGCTCACCAGGTTATTTCCATCCAACTAGATTTAACCCTAAAAAAGGCTCAGCCTTTTAGAAAGTGAACTCTTTAGTTCCCACCATGGTTTTTATTATTGTTACCCTTTTTAATCTAGCTATCTTTGAATTAGACTGCATGGTGGTAGATGACTAGTGTATTTTTAAGGATCTTGGACCTCCACCCTTGTGATGTTTTATGCTCCTAGAACATCCATCTTCTTTTCATTTGACCTTGTAGTGGTCACTATTCTTCTTTCCTCTTGCTCTTTCATTAAATCCCTTATCCGTGCCCTGATATCCTCATGAACAACAATGTTAATATCCTTGGTTAAGGTCCACAAGTGTGAGTAGGAGGGGATCTTATGAGTCTTTCCATAAATGAACAAATCAGGGATGATTAGTCCATGAATGGGTTATTCATTGAAAAAGTTGATATCACTTATGGGATGAGTGAGAATCAACATTAGCCTATTTTTCCCTACAGGGATAATTGCCAATTTTGATTCCCTCTTCCTTGGTTGGGTCACTGGGACCAGATCTAAGGCAACTTCCTTTCTTTTATCTTCCTACTCAACCTCCTCTACTTGAGTTTGTGGTTCTTTAGTTTGTTCTTCTTCTCCTTTAAAGCCATATGATTCAATGAGGACCTTGAGGGCATCCTTCACTATTTTATCTAACTCCAATGCAATCATGTCCAAGTTTTCAACAAGGGATATTGGCATTTGAGTGAGAGCTAAGGATGAAGGTCCCTCACTAGGTCTCTCCTCTAACTTCTCCTTACTAGTGCCATATATAATTTGAGATATGGGTTATGATACTTCCATTTGGGGTTGTTCTTGAGGTATCTTAGAATCTCTAGGTAAAAAATGATATTAAAGAGGATGCATTTTCCATATGTCCCCTTGTGGTCTATCATCACTAGCCAATTTGTGCACAAGTTTAATATTGTGCCTTTTGAATCTAGCTAGTACTTATTCAAAATGATGGGCCTTGATGTGGAGGGTGTCATAAGGATCGAGTTAATGCTCATAGACTGGCTTGGGTAGCTTTTTACTCTTCAAATGATTTCCCACTACTTCCTTAGGATCCCAATGCTTGAGGTCATCCAATTAAAACACAAAGGAATCTATATGTCTGGCCATGGTGTCCACCTGCTTCTAATCTTGCTAAATTATTCTTCCAATTATCAAAGGAAAGGGATGAAGGAGGCCCTTCCTTTTCTTCTTATAGACTCCATCAATAACATGAAGGAGTTAGGATGCAATTTCCTATGCTACCATCTTGTTAGGAACAAAAATAGGCAACTTGTAAGGCTGAGTTAGAATTCCCTCAATTCTGATTACAATGTAATGTAGGTAAAACTAGATATCTCCCATCAGATCCACATATTTACTAATCAAAATGCCAACTCTGGGCATAAGAAACCCTATAATGGCTTCTACTAAAGTAGGATATACATAGTCATAGACTAATTGCATGTGGTGTCTATACTTGAAGATGTGTAGCTTTGAGTAGTGGTAGGAGATGGTGGTTTTGCCCTTAGGAGACTAGTTTTTGATCTTCGGGATCTTGGTGGAAGCTAGAAAGGCATCTAAAAAATAAGACATCATGAAGAATTATTTGATTGTCTTCATCTTCATGGTTGTAAATTATTTTCCTAGGTGGATGTTAACCATGTCCCCAATTGGAGGAGTGATCCCTTTCTCTACCATAAAGTAGACATAAGACAACCATATCTTATTTACATATGTTGTTGTAGGGTATTTAGATATTTTTTTAATATGGTTAAGATTAGCCTAATTCCTTCCCTAAACTAGACAATTGGGATTCTTCCATCAAAGTCTCAAAATACATGGTTCCCTTCGAGCAACCATTACTTGAAGATAGTATCTATGTCATTCTTACTAGTCCATTCCTTGATTATGGGTAGGTCCACATGGGGTTTTTAAAGATTGTAGTACCTCTTAAAGGCCAATGGGGAAATACACATTGTAGACACCAAAATTATGTCACACACACATGTGTAACTCCCTATGTTAAAACCCCCTAAGCCCATTTCAATAATAAATAAACTTCCTAACCCATGTTTTTACCCCTCACACATTTAATTAATTTAAAATACTTAATTAAGTTAATTAAAAACCCCCTTTGCTACCTTACCTAGCCACCTCACCCTATGACTAATTCTCACCTAATGAATCGCTTCAAGACCTGGTCACCTCATCCTAACTACCCAAGACTTATTCACATTCCCAAACTAAATTCCTAATCAACTATCTCTTTCCTAACCTCTTATTTTTACCATTTTATAATGGGTGTCACACTTGGCACTAACAAAAATAGAAAATAGGCCAAAAATATTAAGGTTTAGCTATTTGAGGGCCATCAACATTGGTCAACCCACGGTTAATGTCGGTGAGATCACTGACGCCAGTAATATAAGCCAAACTCCAACCTGAACTTTAGGTCAGCAAAAATTAGGAAAATTGATTCTTACTTGCATTCAAGCTTTAGGCATTCTATTTTCAACATCTTGACTTACAACCATCTTATGTAAGTCAATCACAATTAGCTATTGAGCTCTTAAGGACCAATAACATCCACTTATTATCTCTAATTAGGCATTTAGGCTCAAACTCCATGATAGAGATCATCAATCTAGCATATATCATTTGGTAACCACAGTTACATACATCACTTATATTGTACATATTTTAAACATTTATTTTACTATTTTTTTAAATCTACTCTGTATTGCTTTACGCACTTCTGATCAAACCCCCATGAGGGAGTTACAAAGCTTCCTCACTTGTTTACCCTTAACCTAATATACCAAACCTACCCAAGCCATAATCTCTTTCTCATAACTCTCCTAACCTCCCTAACCTAATTTAAACCATTTCTTAGACCCAAAAAAGCCTTTTACAAGATCTGATTTATTTATTACCCCTACCCATCTTAGTAGCCTAATTGACATCGATCACCTCACTACTGACCTTGGTAGTATAACCAATATCTGTCACTACCCAAATGACATCAGTGACTATGGATTTCCTAACCTCTTTAAAACCTACCCAAACAACTTCTAAAATACAAACAAAGTACTTCACTTGCACCTTGTCACTCTCTACTACATACAAGTTGTTAATAATGGTAATATTACCTCTCTTTTAGTTATTTATTATTCTTTTATCTCTCAAAAGTGGACTATCATCTCTAAGGAAGTTTCACACTTCTTAGAATAAGCACATAGCTTGACAACCCACTCATTTAACTACTAACAAACATCTTGTGGTAGTGATTTCTTATTTATAGGTAGTCCTCCCTAGCTAAAGAGGAGTGCTCACAATGTCTAGATATGATGCACAAACCAAATCTAGGTTCATTCTAATCAGTTATCCCCATCCTTCTTTCTATTTTTCATTAGACTTAAAATAGACAAAATTTAGTGAAACATTTATGGCACACCCAATGGGACCCTAGAGTTTTCCTTGGGTTTATTTCTTGTTTTAAACATTCATATAGGTGCATTATAGTGAAAAATTCATTTCTTGCACTTTATCCTTCCTCTTTTCTATTAAAATGAAAAATTTAATATCTTATTTTTTGTTTAAAAAGCATTAAACTAAAATTTTCTTTCTTTTCTCTTTACCTCTAAAAGTAATCTATCATTTTATTTTACAAAAAAAAAAAAAAAATCTCTTTTTGACTTCTTGCACAGACATTAGGATAGTGAAATTCATACTCTATTCCTATTTCATCTATGTTTTCATTCGAATCTAAACATTTTAGATTTGGGTTTAAAACTTACTGCATTTCATAGTTTGTTGGTTGCATGTTAACTCACCTAGTTAATTATAAGAATTTTGAATAAATTGTAGTAAACTTATGTTGCACAAACAAATCACATTCACATAAATAAAAATCTAAAATCACTTAAGAAAAGGTCCATTGGTATTTCATCACCTGGTGGATCACTGTACCCTACCCAGCTATCCTACTTGGATTTCACCACCAAGGGGAGAACCCACTTTGTTCTCTAACATAGTATAATCTCTAGCAAAAGGTATATTTTGGCTAAGCAACCTAGGTCATCTCTAGGTTCATGAGGTATGGAGAGAAAGCTCCTATAACAAGCCATGTACCTAGTCTAACATAAATTTCCTCTTGAGTACGAAAACTAACCTGAAACTAGCTCTAGATTGCTTTATAGTATCTTCAATAACCAAATTCTCTTCTCACTATCTGATTAAGGCATAAGTTAACATGAGACTAAAAATTAATCTCTAGGACTTAATAGTTGTTGGATGTATGTTATTTTTATACTTTTCAACTACCTTCTGTATTTTTTAGTTGGCAAGGATGTTTTCCTATTGATTCAAAAAATCAATAATATTATTAATACTCAATTTGTATAACCTATTATCTAAGGTTTTCTAAGTGTTCTTCCTTATTACACAGACCTTTTACATCCACCAATTTAATTAGTTTTAACCTCTATTTCCTTAAAACATCCAATTTTCTTCTCTTAGGATTTCAAAGTGATCGACATTGATTAACCCTACTAGCATCGGTAGATTTTACCTACTGACATCAGTTAAACCACTGACATAGACAAACTTTTCTTATCGACATCAATCAAGAGACCGATATTGATGACTGTGTAATTTCATCTACTTAAAATATAAAGCTAAAATAACCCACTTACCTACACTCAAACATGGTTTTTCCTTATTCCACTTCTAATATAGAGTAGTAAGACTATTTAAACATCCTCTTTCATGGTATTGACATGAGCTCAAGCCAAAATTCTTATCAATTATGCAATTCAACAACCACTTCCACCTTCCCCTCTCACTTCCCATTCTATCAAAGAGCACACTTTTGATATAGAGCATACTTCTAACCCCAACCAAATTCCCATTGTGCTAGAGGGAGATCAAGATTTTGCTAAATTTCTTGATCACAATGTGGTAGCCTTTCAGCCTTACCTTATTGTGAGCCACACCCAAAATTATATGAGTTAACTAATCTATGGTATTCTAGCCTCTCTAATGGAGATAACCTCAATTTTAAATGCCTCCACTATTTTACCCATGGTTACCTAAACCACCACTTTGATGAGTAACCCATCTATAAATAATGTCCAAAGTATAGCATCTCCAACTTCCATACTTTCACAACCACAACTAGTTCAACCAAGTCATTCCACATTATAGAATGTAGTGGTACCTATTCCATATACCCTCATGCCTATAATTACCTAATTTATGACTCACCCTTCATCTAGTCTAACTATGCTAATAATCCAACCTGAAATAACAACAACCAACCAAGGCATAGTCTCCAACCTAATGAGACAAACCCCTTTCTTTTTTGCACCCTAGCCTCTGACTCATTATCCTTATGTTTCCCCAACACAACCTCATAAATCTATGTCATATGATCCCTCTGCTTCCTACCAGCTTCCCTATAACTTAGGACGTATTCCTCAAACTAATCCCCCTCCATACCTCATTAAGATGTTGATGTATTAGATGTCTAGTCTAGAGACATCCATTTTTGGTTTAAAGAATGTGTTATATTATGATCAGATATGTAATGAATCAATCCATCCTTCTTTGCCTATTCACCCTTATCTAAACCAATGGGAACTCCCTAAATTTACTCATTTCTAGAGTAAACAAGACCAACAATATCACTTGTGAACATTTAGACATGCTTGTTATTTAATAGGGCATGATAATGTGTTACTATTTCTCACTTTCCCTATGTCTCTTTTAGGTATTGCCTTGGATTGGTATAGTTCTATACCTTATCACTCCATTTTCTCATTTACCCAACTTGCACAAATATTCCTAAACCATTTCTCTATTAACATTTTTAAGAAGGTTTCTATAATAGACCTTTATTCTATCCAATAATTTGATGACGAGTCTATTGCATATTTTGTTGCTCATTGGAGAAGTTTGATCAATGAAATCTCCTTCTCCTTACCCTAACTTGAGCTTATTGAGCTCTTCTTGAGGGTGTGTACTAAGCACATCTCACCCACACTTTGGGTACAAACTTTTCAAACTTTTGATGAGGCCTTTACAATGGCACAAAAATTGGAGGTTTATGTTATAAATGAAGGCAAATTCATGTTATGCAGTAAGAATCCTAATTCCAAGTCAAATGACTCCTCCTCCACTAAAAATTCTACCTCTAACCAAAAGTATAAAGGCTCCACCAATGTGGTGGTCATTAATTTAGCCTCTTCCACAACCATAAACCAATTGAATTCCTCAATTTCCAAAAATATGACCAAGCAATTCTAGAAATGGTATGAACAAAGACAATATACTCCCACTGAGGAGTCATATACATCCATCTTGGAGAAAATATTATAACAATGTGTCATAAACCTTCCTTAGATCAAACATCCTATATAGTTTAACCCTTCCCATCCTATCCCAACCTAGTACAAGGAAGATGAATTTTACAATTACCATCGAATTAAAGGCCACAATTATAATAAGTGTAAGACACTCAAGAACATTGGTCAAGACATGCTTAATAGAGGTGATCTCATCTTGGATAATCCTAATTCACCCCCTAATCAAAGCATCGATCTGTTTAAACATCCTTTTCCTAACCATTCACTAAATCAAAATAATGTCTAGTCCATAACTAATTTAGGTGATCATAATATCCATATCGTTAATATGGTCTTTCCTTTACCTTTAGTTCAACCTTCCCCTCAATAAGAGACATCCATTTCATTTACTCCTCCCCCATGTTCAATCACACCTATTTCTCCCATTCTTATTCTTCAGGTAGAAGAGCCTATTTTACCCATTCCACTCCCTCATGAGGAAGAGCCTCTTTTACCACTCTTTTTGCCACATAAGGAGCCTATATTTCCAATTCCATTTGCACCAAAATTACCTATCCTCTTACCACTTGAGGACCACACCCTACCTATTCCTTAGCCACATGTTGAAGGGAACATCATTCCTACACTATACCCTCTTGAGGAACCTTCTACACCTACTTCTCCTCCACCTATAGAAAGTAGTACCCCTCCCACTTCAGCTTTGCACTTAGAGGAGTCAGTATCATCTACTCCCATAATATACAATAGACCTATTGTACCTACTCCAAATGTACCACTCTTACCTCTTCTTTTACCTATGAAAGATCATACTTTACCCATTTCATGCCCACATGGTGAGGGAACCATAATACCTATTCTTTACCCTCTTGAGGAACCTTATTTGTCTACCTCCCCTCCGTCTATGGTAGATCATCTCTCTTCTCCTGTCTTTATCGAAGAGGACCCTATTACGGTTCTTTCTCATATTTGGCCTAAAGGAGTAGAAACCAACAATTTCCCTCTTTCCCAAACACAACAACATTCCAAAAATACAACTGTAAAGCCTACGTTAACTTCATCTAAACCTTTCGCATATTTGGTGAAAAGTCTTGAATTTATTGACTCCACGAAGCTATACCATGTGGTATTATAAGACCAACTTAAAACTCAGTATCCAACATAATGAATGTTAACCTTTACTACCAATCCTCTTACTACCCTTTAACCCAAGGTCTTTGACAAAGCTAGAGCTTCTTCACCAAAATCACCAGAAGCTCAATCATCTATGTCAAAACCCTCACCCTCATAGGAATCTACCCCATTAAAGTAGATCAGGCCCTTAGGCATACACCCTATTTCTAATTTAATTTATCCATAGGTGAAATTAGATTTAACTCCTTAACCACAATTTAGAGTTCCATGGCCTGAATTATAAAACAATGTTAAGTCCCCTAGATCTCACCAATCCCTTCTTCAACCCTAAAGTTTAACATCCATTTTGGGACCACACCCCTCTACTTTAGTTAGAATATTTCCTAACCAAGTAAAATAAAAGGTTAAGCTACCTCTACCCTTGCCTTTGCCATATGATAACCTCTCATATCTAACACTAAGAAAGTGATAATAAAAAACGTCATTTTATCATCACCAATTAAGGCACCACTTAAAATTACCTTTTCAACACCAAAATAAAAGGAGTCCACTCCTATTAGCATAAGTACGAGCCCACTTATAGGCTCTCAAAGCTTTTTCTTATGTTAGTTATTGCAATTTTATATAATAATTATTCCTCCCATTAAGCCTTATAGTCCTCTTGGAATGAAACCATCTTAGTTCGATGATACACAAGTGTGTTTATATCATCATTCACATGGACATGATACTAAGAGTTGTAAAACCCTCATAGTATTTATTCAACAACACTTTAATGTTGACACTCTCTTTGATGATACTCCCATTAACCTTCCTTTTATTCTATCTTTGGCATCCATATTACCTCTTACTACTCTACCTAAATTCAAACCTAAAGATGTCATCACAACCCCTTTACCACCTCCTTCACTGATATTTCAAATAAACACAGTTAATGAGGCCACACGGTCGTAAAACCAAAAATATAAAGCTAAATAAAAGGTCACTAATCCTTGGAACCATCCCTTCACCAAAGACATTCCCCCTCCTAATCCTAATATTTCCATCTTGGGTGTTCCTAACACAACATCTTTGGATGTTATTCAAATCTCAATGGTGAAATAGCTTCACCAAACTCCTATGAAAATGTATTTATATGAGTTAATCCAAAACTCATCCCAACACCATTAGGGTTTGATTAGCTATATTCAATTGATTGAGGTACAATTAGATGATCCCCAACCTCTTACAACTTTGGTTGGCTCCCTTAATTCTATCTCCCTGATTTATTTTAGCGATTCAAAAATTCCACTTCAACATCTTGAAGATCAGGATTCTTCCCTTTTTATTATTGCATATATTGATCAAAATCATATCAAGAGAGTCATGATCAATGGGGGAGCTAGTATTAATATTATTTCCACCCATACCTATAAACAAATATCCCTTCTTGATAATTGCATGTCTCAAACTGATGCAGTACTCCATTCCTTTAATGATATTATAGCTACTATGGTGGGCACTATTATCTTACATATTTGTTTAGGTCATTGCACTATACCTAAGCTCTTTTATGTTATGGAAGGATATTTCTAATATAACATACTACTTAGATGACCTTGTTTACATGTTATGGCATGTGTACCCTCAACTTTGCACCACTATGTCAAGTTTGAACATGATAGACAAGTACATGTTATACTTGCTGACCCACCTCCATTTAAAACATGTAACATAACCTATAGTCTGAATGATGTTCTCATCCCATTAAAAACATCATCTTCCTCTTATGATTCTTCCTAATATTTTATAATCTCCACTCCCATGGTTACTCAAATACCAGTAACACAAATTCCTGACAAAGATCCCATGGGGGAGACCTTTCAATGTGTGTCACTTGATGAATATCATTTATTAATGGTTAACATGTTCTACACTCCACAAAATTATAGAAATACTAACATGCACCCAAATTATGATACCTATATTGGGATGGCCATCCCTTATGGGCCCCCTAACATTTGAACCAATTTCATATATGGGGGAATTGATCAAGCTCCCATTGTTAGTAATCCATCTTCTTCACCACAACCATTTACCTATGACTTCTCTTTCCTTAGTAACCCTAGATTCACTAACACCTATCTCTATAGGTGTGCCTAGAAAGGATTTGGTTTAGGTTATTATGAACAAGGTGTCCATATGCCTATTAAATATCTTACTAGCAACACCATTGAAAATGCCAAAAAGAGGCATGGAGTGGGATATGCTAAACTAAATAAACTCACTATAACCACCCATGAACCAATTGTTGAAGAACCAATCTCTCCTTCTCCACCTTCTTCTCTGCCATCACCTACTGAATCAGAGGTATCTATACCTCCTATTTTTTTTTCAATAAATGTCATCCATTTGGGGCCTCTCACCTATCATCATGGAAAGGAAACAATGTCCCTTCCTCTCATTCATTATAAAATAATTGATGAAAACTCTCCAAATATTAACACTATTGAATGTCAAGATGATGACATAATTCTCACCTACATGGGTGTGGATGATTCCTATATCTAATGATTTCTCCCATATGAAACAAAATATATGTTAAATGAATCAACTATTGACATCAACCTACCTTCTCATGATAACCCTCACATCCTCAAGATCAACCAGTCATTAGATTCCTCTAAGCAAGTTGATTATGCCACATTTCTTAATGACCATAACAAAGCCTTTTCTTGGTCTTATAATGACATGCCTACTATTGACCCCTCTATCATCACCCATAACATTATCACCAATTGAGATGCTAAACTTGTTAAGTAGAAGCGTTGTAAGATGCATCCTCATATTTCTCTCCTTATTAAAGAAGAGCCCCAATGCCTCCTTTCTATTAAATTTATCCAACCCATCAACTACCTGTAATGGATTTCTAATATTGTTCCTATCACAAAAGTGACTGAGGGAATCCACATTTACACTGACTATCATGATTTAAACCTTGGTTTTCTAAAAGATGATTTCCCATTGCCAAGTATCGACCAAATTGTTGATCTAATATCCAACCATGAGATGCTATCACTTATGGATATATTCTATGGATATAATCAAATCTTAGTCACTCTTGAGGATCAACACAATACAACCTTTATTACCCCATAGGGGACTTTATGTTATCAAGTCATGCCTTTTAGCCTAAATAATGCTAGTGTAACCTACCAATGCACCATGACCTGCTTTATCTATGATCTCCTACACAAAATTATGGAAGATTATGTGGATGACGTACTTGGCAAGTATAAACTTTTTCAAGAACACATGATGATTCTCAAAATCATATTTACTCATATCCTCTAATATAACATTTGACTAAACCCAAATAAATGTGTCTTTAGTTTTCTTTCTGGTAAGCTCTTAGATTTTATCATTTATCTCCATGGTCTCGAGGTTGATCCTACTAAGGTTAGATAAATCCTAAAGATGTCTCCACCTACTAATATCAAATAACTCCACAACCTACAAGGTAAACATCAATAAATTTTCCACTTCATTTCTTAGTTGTTAGATCATTGCCAACCCTTTCACCATCTCCTAAAAAAGGATTTATTCTTTAATTGGAACCCTGATTGTCAAGAAGCTTTTGAAACACTTAAACAATACCTCCTTTCCCCACTAGTTCTTATTCCACCTAGGGAAAATCAGCCATTCTACCTATACATCTCCATAATTAACCATTCTCTAGGTGCTATGATTTCACATTGAGATGATCAAAATTGAGAGCATGTAGTTTATTACATAAACTACACACTTATTGATTAAGAGACTTGATATACCCATACTAAAAAACTTTGCCTTGCATTATTATTTTCTACCTCCAAACTTTGCCATTATCTCCTAAATCACAAAACCTATGTGGTTACCCATACTGATCCCCTCAAATACATGCATTTGAAACCATATCATAACCAACATGTAGCTCGATGGCTCATGCTTCTTGATAAATTTGATTTGGATTTCATTTAGCAAAAGTCTATTAAAGGGAAAACAATCACTGACTAGCTAGCTATTACCCCTTTACCTGATAATCAACCTTCAAACCTTGAATTCCCTGATGAATCCATTACAATGATCTCCATCGATGACATCACTTATCAAATGATGATGTTGTTTGATAGATCTAAATGCCAACATGGTGGGGGTGTGGGGTTAATTCTTATTCCTCTAGATGGTGAGCCTACGCATTTATCATTTAAACTAGATTTTGAATGTACTAATAATATGGCTGAATATGAGGCTTTGATTCTAGGACTTCAAATAACCCCCTTTTTTGAGTATCAAATCCATAATTATTTTTGGTGATTCTCAGCTCATGGTTAACCAAGTTAATGGTTCTTACCTATGCATACATGAAATTTTATAGTGATATAAACGTCATGTAGATGCGCTCTTGGGATCATTTGACTCTTATATCTTGCAAACTATTCCTCAATCTATAAACAAGTTTACTGACATGATGGCTTCACTTGCTTCACACATACCCTCTTCATCCTCCTCTTCAAGAATCTATGTCACCGTAAATTGCTTAACATTACCCTCCTATGTCTTAGCTAACATCCTCTTTGTAAAAAATGTAATAGCCAGCCCATAATACTTATGGTACAAACAACTCATAGATTAGCTTTCCTTCTCTATTACCCTTCTAATCTCTCTAATAATGAGAAGTGGTCCTTCATAAAACATGCCACTCATTACACTATACTAAGGGGACTTCTCTATAAGTGAGGTTTTGATGGTCTTCTCCTTAGATGTCTATACCATTACTGAGACTCCCTTTGATATTAAGCAAGTCCATGATGGGCTTTGTGGTGGGAATTTCAATGGTCACATAGTTGTCAAACATATCCTTTGACTTTGCTATTATTGGCCCACACTTCATTAAGACCATGCTAATTACATTCAGTGTTACCTCAAGTGTCAACCTCCTTCATGTTCTTAGTCATGCTTTATAAGTCACCAAAGACTTTTAGCCCTTCTCCCAATAGGGCTTAGATATAATTAGAGAGATTAACCCTCATTCATCCCTCTATCAACATTCTATCATTACTACCACTAAATACTTCACCAAGTGGGTTGAGGCTATCCCTCTCATCTCCACTAAAGCTGACAAATTTGTTGAATTTATCAACCATCACGTCATCTATCATTTTGGTATCCATCATAAAATTATAATAGATAATGGCAAGTATTTAAAAAACAAGACTATTCAAAGCCTTTGTGATACATTTGGAATCAAATTAAGCTTCTCATCACCATACTATTCACAAGCTAATGGATAGGTAGAATATTCTAACAAAACATTGACCAAAATTCTCATGAAGGTAGTCAATGATATGGGCAAATATTGGCACACACACATTCCTTTTTCTTTATGGGCTTACCACACTAGCATTTAAACCCTTATGGGTGCTACACCTTTTTCATTGGTATATGAGATGGAGGTCATTTTGCCTCTTGAGGTTTAGATTCCTTCTCTTTGCATTTCTCTACAAGACAGTGATGATGACTTTTGCCAAGAATGTTTGGCTCAACTTGAATTGATTAATGAGTTCCATCTCATAGCCCTCAACCACCTCCAAATCTATCAAGATCGTATCAAACACACTTATAATAAAAATATCAAAGAGTGAGATTTAACTGTAGGAGATCTTGTCTTACAAGAAAATTAGCACATGGTGAACATGGAGAAAATCAAATGGGTTAAGTTTTCTCCTAATTGTCTTGGACGTTATAACATAACTCACAAATATGGCTTAGGAACTTATCACTTAGCTTCTCTTGAAGGAAGACCAAAACCTGAGCCTTTAAATGCCTTACACCTATGACCATTCTTTTGTTAAAAAAACATCTCTTTACCTAATGTTTAACTTGAGCTCATCCCTTGAGCATCCCTATTACATTTATTTCCCTTCATCTTTACCCTTACTCTTATACACTTAGTTTAACTTATGTAGTGGTATGGTTTTATCCTCAAAGTGGAAAACTTATAAGCCTCTATAGTATTTTCCATGACTAAATGTAAAAAAAAAATGGGGTATTTGAAAAACCTATAAAGTCTCAGGTTATACTTCGTAATGTAGACTACTCTCTTGAAGGATAGCTATGTAATTTCCCTTTACTACTATCAATATACTACTCCTTTAAAGGATAGATATTTAAAATTAAACACAAACACTTAAACCACTCCCTTAAAGGATGGCTAAGCCAAGATTTATTCTCAAAGGGAAAAACAAATGAAAACAAAATCTCCTCACAACTTTATATGACCTATACCCATACAAAATCTCATTTTAGGCTTCCTGTACTGATCAACTTACACACACACACACATAAAAAAAGTTTTAAGTCATGCACTTGCCTATAAGTAGCTCGCAGGTCACCCACAAAATGGGCATATCATCTCTACTTTGTAGGTTATGCTACCTAAACATTTTTTCTTCATCTTACCTTTTTTCCCCTTATACCCTTTTAAGGGACTGTGAAGCTCACTTAACATAAGGTAAACATGATGCTTCTCTAACAAACATAATGGTTCAAAGATATAAGGCATGAAATAAGCTCATTTTCCTAAGCCTATTTATGTTCTAATTATAGTCTTAGCCAATGCATGAGAATTCTACCTCTTTATTTTCCCAACCACATCACCTGTCGATATCTCTATTTGAGATGAAGAAACAATGTCATACCAACAAGAAAAAAGCCTACTCAATTTATTTTACACATACACCATCATAAATATGTAAAAATGCTAAAATAACTAGAATAACCAATATATTCATTTTAAGCATACACCATCACAAAATATGAAAAATGCTAAGATGAAACTAACCAACTATGCATATAACATCACATATATGGGAAATTCTAGTCTAACTCAAGTAACATGATCAAAATTAAAATAACATAAAAAACTTGTCATCCATATCATCATCATAATCACAATAAAAACATCTCAAATGAACACATTAATAAATGAACATCTCATGTATATATAATATGTGATCAAATTACGTGTTCATCATCTACATCATCACAACATCATATATCCCTCTCAAAATGTACATCTCACATCTTCAGCTCATACGCTGGTATACATATAACATATATAATCAAAATTGGTAAACGCTCACACTCAAAGTCCTCAAAGCTCTTCACATGGTAATGAGGAGGTAGTATCATCACCACTCTCTACTCATCTGCATCTACATGAGCTAGAAGTAGTCATATGTGACATTTACCTCTCTTACTCTCTAAACTTTGAATATATTTATATCTATGGGAAATCTCTAATCTCCCTCTCATAGTAGACAATCTCATCTAAGGCAATCAAATATCTCAACATAAATACATTCTATGGAGGACCCAAAGCACTTGATGATGGTCTAGCCTATACTGGTCCCTATGGTGCTAGAGAACGAGTAGCCTAGCTTGCTACTCTTAGACTATATCTCTCTACTATCACTAAAGTCACTTAACCCTATAAAATAATAACTTGTCCTTGTAGTGCTACAACTTGACCCTGTAGATCCCCAATCTAACCCTACAATGTAACCACCTACCCTTATATAACTAAAACCTATGCCTAGGATATCTCATGAGCCTATAATGCTACATCTCGAGCCTTCACTATTATATTTCAGGCCTATAACACTGCATCCCTCTCTCTAATTAATCCTTATAAGTATGGTGGTGACCTCTTAACCTCCATTAATGGATGTAACCCTACCCACCAAGCTATATAAGCCATTGTGCACCCTAGGTCTCCAACACTTGGTCATATTGGTAGCTCCTCAAAATTTGGCCCATCTATCTCTTGGGGTAATGGTAAAGGTGCCTTTATGTCATCCCTCATGTATCGAGGGAAGGCAGGTAGAATATATTATAGTAGACCAAACTACCTCCTAACCCGTGTCATGGGTACCATCTCCAACTCACTAGCTCATCTCCCCTTGACTTATAGTGAGCTCTACAACCCAATAATGTATTGTGCCTAGCCTCTAAAAACTAGGTATGTTAGATATGGTCTCTATAATATATCTACAAGGATCAATCCCTTAATCATATGCCTATAATAGGTAATATCTCACACCACATCATCCACTTGGGTCTATTACACACCCTCTCTCCAACATCTAAACCCAACCTTGAAGTTGACCAAGATAGTGGGGGTAACCCCAGTGGTCATGTCACCATGATGTGCTCATATGCCCAACAATGTAGTAGATGGCCGACACAAAAACTATATCACCATCATAGCCTCAAACCCCATAGTTATCTATATAAATATGCTAAAAATACTAGACCCTAGGCAAAAGTGATCCATTACTCAACCATCTATGTAAGCACACTTTTCAATGTAATCAAAAATATCCCATCACCTACATCTAGTAATGCATATACCGTGATCTTGATCATCATCAAGATGCTTAGACAATGCTACTCCTCTTCAACCATATAGAGTGGCTCATATGTAAAACTCATAGAGTGGTAAGTCACCTCATTGATGTACTCTCCATATAAAGTGACCATGTGGATATCATGCTTCTCTCTAGAGCATGTGAAAATATCATTAACCTGGAGTGGTAATCATAAAATCCTATACACATCCTCTTATGTCATTATCAACTCTCTAGTCAGTAGATGGAAGGTGTTGGTGGTATGATCCCACCTCTTAATCAATGTTATCATTAGGGACATCCCTAGAAACCTGATAGTATTGTCACACCCCTCCTAATCCCACAATCACCATATATTCCCACTCATCTGGAGTTACATCCCTCATGCATATCAAAAACCTCAGTAGATGATCTTGTAATGTTACCTCCATCCTCATCTTTATCCATACACACAGATAACTCATGTCACATACCTTTTAATATACTCTATCACCACCTTTTTTCCCTTCTCAATGGGAGAACTACATTAGTCTGAGGCCCTAAACTAGGCTATGTAAGCAAAACTCAGTCGACATAGGGTCTTTTGAGGTTATCTCAGCCATATAACCACCTCACTAACTACCTTAGGCTTCACTACCTCTCTCTCTCTCTACCCTAGTCTTCATTTCCTCTCTCTCTTTACCTTAGGCTTACCTACCTATCACAACTCTAGGTCTCATGACCTATATTTTTGACTCTTGACACTATGTTTTATCTTTTAATCCCTAGACCTCTCAACACTATGTTGACCTACCTCAACTTACCTTTTTACCCATTTTCACTAACCTACCTTTTTATATATTTTCCCTAGGCTATAGGAGAACTACATTGGCCTGAGGCCATACACTAGGCTATGTAGGTAGAACTTACTCGACACAGGGCCTTATGAGGCTATCTTAGCCATTAGGCTAGTTGACCACTTACACTGGAGATCCAAACTCACCCTTTCACCTATTTTTATACTTTTCTATAGTCATCAATGTCAGAATTAATACTAACATCAATGCTTTATTGGACTAAGTATAGGTTGATGTTGGCATTCAACTATCAACCTTGGTGCCATGTCAGCTAACAACGATGGACCTCACCAATGTCAGTGACTTGTTTATCCCTAGGGCCAAATGGCCCAAGCCCAAACATACCCATTTCACCTAAAAACCTACCCAAAACAACCCCTAACTTATATTACAACTAACCTACCCTATTTTTTACCCCTCCACTAACATTTTCTCCACCCCCACCCCTCAATTAGCCTAAAAATTACAAATACCAAAATGAAACTTCAAACAAACTAGTAGAGACTCTTAACTCATCTCTCCATCTCCTCCTAGCTAGCACCATTAGCTCTTATGGTTGTGCACCTTCCACTGGGTCCCTACACTACCATCTCAAATCACTCTCAAGTTCTATTTCTTCTCTCCAATCACAAAGTTCTAAATGAGATTATCTGGCTACCAAACCCCCTTTTGTCAAGTTTGGTTGGCCACTGATGTTGACATTCTTGAACTAATCAGTCAATATCAGTGCTTACACCTACTGACATCAACAACATTTCCCTAATTTTATTGATTTTAGCACCATGCCATTACTATTTTCCCCAAACACAACAACCCCAACTATTCAAACTTTACCCATACACTAGGGCAACTATAGATCACATATATCTCCCCCAACCATGATAAACACTATTAGAGATCACTTAAATATTCACCCATGATGACTTTTCTTGGATATCATGAATATCTCCTCACTCATTGACCCTTTTACACAAACATTGCATTTCTTGTCTTGATCACTTATGCTATTTATGCTATAATTGTCTATTATGCACACATATGTATATTAGGTGTTTTGGATGGAAACTAGGATTTTCCTATCATATTCAACCTTTTTGTGTTTCCTAGGGCACTTCTTACCTTAGACACTTGGGACACATTGACCATTGGAGCTACAACTTAGATTATTTTGATATATCAGATATCATTTACAAGTTATGCATTGGTTACTTCTATCTGAGTCCTCCTTAACCTTGCCTATTCTTGATGTTTTCAATATAGCTCATTTTAGTATATGCATATAGAGTGATACTTAATTTTAGACCATTCACCTAATTACCTTTTTATCAAATAGGTTCTTGATTCTAGTTTCTCCTCCATCGATTCTTGTTTTGAGGGGGGATACCTCATCCAATACTTGGAGCATCTAACTATATATTTTTTATTAAATTTTACTATAAAGTACGAGATAAAAAATGGAAAATGTAGACACCAAAATTATGTCACACACTCATGCATAACTCCCTGTGTCAAAACACCCTAAGCCCTTTTCAATAATAAATAATCTCCCCAACCCATGTTTTTACCCCTCACACATTTAATTAATTTAAAATACTTAATTAAGTTAATTAAAAACCCCCTTTTCCACCTTACTTGGCCACCTCACCCTATGACTAATTCGCACCTGATGAGTCACCTCAAGACTTGGTCACCTCATCCTAACTACCCAAGACTTTTTTCTAGTCCCAAACTAAATTCCTAATCAACTACCTCCTTCCTAACCTCTTATTTTTTCCATTTTATAATGGGTGTCATACTTGGCATGAAAAAAATAGAAAATAGGCCAAAAATAGTAAGGTTTAGCTATTTTAGGGCTGACATTGGTAATATAAGCCAAGCTCCAACCTAAACTTTAGGTTAACAAAAATTAAGAAAATTGATTCTTACTTACATTCAAGATTTGGCCATTCTATTTTTGACATCCTAGCTTACAACCATCTTGCATAAGTCAATCATGATCAATAACTAAGCTCTTGAGGACCAAAAACATCTGATTATTCTCTTTATTTAGGCATTTAGGTTTAGACTCCTTGCTAGAGATCATCAATCTGGCATATATCATTTGGTAACCATATCTAAGTACATAACTTATATTATAGGTCATTTAAACATTTATTCTACTATTTCTTTACATCTACTCTGCATTACTTTATACACTTCTTAATGAACCCTTATGAGGAGTTACAAAGCTTCCTCACTTGTTTCCCCTTAACCTGACATACCAAACCTCTAACCAAACCTACCCAAGCCATAATCTCTCTGTTGTAACTCTCCTAACCTCCCTAACTTGATCCAAACCATTTCCCAGACTCAAAAAAGCCTTTTATAAGCTCCTAGTTATTTATTGCTCCTACCAATCTTGGTAGGTTAACCAACATGGTCAACTCACTACCAACCTTGGTAATATAATTGATATCAATCACTACCCCACTAATGTCTATGACTGTTGATTCCCTGACCTCTATAAAACCTACCCAAATAACTTCTAAAATACAAATAGAGTACCTCACCTACACCCTATCATTCTCTACTGCATATAAGTTGTTAATAATGGTAATCTTACCTCTCTTTTACTCTCTCTTTACCTCTCTTTCAGTTATTATTATTCTTTTGTCTCTCAAAAGTGGACTATCATCTCTAAGGAAGTTTCACACTTCCTAGAACAAGTGTGTAGCTTGGCAGCCCACTCATTTAACTACTAACAAACATCTTGTGGTAGTGTTATCTTATTTACAGGTAGTCATCCCTAGCCAAAGAGGAGTGCTCACAATGTTTGGGTATGGTGCACAAACCAAATCTAGGTTCATTGTAATCACTTAGACCCATCCTTATTTATGTTTTCCTTTAGACTTAAAATAGATAAAATTTAGTGAAACACACACCACTCTCCTAGATCTTACCTCATGAATGATCTAATCATTATCAATTATACAATCTATAAAAATTAGATCAAGGATGTCAATACAATGGAGTACCTCTAGTTTAGTAGTAACATGATGGAGGCCAATCATTTGAACTAAAACTAGGGCATAGTATCTCCTACTAATAATGACAATCCTTTATTCATCTTTAGTGATGATTGGAATCTCCTCAATGGTCTAAAAGAGATTAAACCAATTCTTATTTCCATTATTTAAGGCTATAGTGTTTAGCTCAATATATTGGAATACTCTTCTTTCACTATCTATACATAGATACAACTTTGTTTCATCTCCTAATTACTACCTTCGAGCTGTCATGGATTTTGTTCTTGTAAATTATTCACAACTGAATTATAATTTATCTATGTGCTAACTCTTTTATGCTAAAAAAAATTAATCTTATTTTATATGTACTTCAATCAATTGGGCTCACTTAGGGTTACTTTATGCAAGGTTTAGGGATTTTAAGCTTTAATGGCAGTATCTCATTTAGAGTTCAACTCATATGTGCTTCAGATTTGATTTGGACCTTTGCCTTTTACATTTGCATTGTTAGGCACATAAGATCTCCTCTTTTTTCATTTTATGCTTTCATGGTGCTTATGTGGCATCGATTTGGAACCTTTCATGGAATTTCTCATAAATGTCTATGAAGCACTAGCCATTGGCATTTAAAAGTTCCCTTTTATTTTGCATTATTGGATCAAGATTGAAGGATTAATATGGGCCACTAATTTTGATTTGTGCCCTTTAGTTTCATTGGTCCTTTTTGGTACTGATCCCCATGGTTATACCACTTGGCACCTATATGGGCCTTCTGAGCTCAGGTACCTTTATCTATCACACTTTGGACGTGTGTTCACCATGAGTTGAGCCTACAAGATCTTGAGGCTACATTGAAAAGTCATCAGCATCTTTACATCATTGGATCATCCTCCACAATGAAGTGTGATCTATAGGATCTTTAAAGATACACAAAATTTAAGTCAGTACATAGACATAAAATAACTTAGTCTAAAATGTTTTTACCTAAGTTTATTTCATATCAATGAACACAAATAGACTTAGGTTAAATAATTTTGTGCTAATTTTTAAATAAAAAGACTTAGGTGGGAACTTAGTTTTAAATACCTTAGGCTAAGGTCCATTTTTTGTTTATTAAACATGCAATAAACTTTAGGCTAAAGTGTTAATACCTAAATTTTCTTGAAATTATACACAAGGGGACCATGGCTAAATATTTTAAGCCAAAGTTTACATTGTGTATAATAAACATAATGCATACCTTGGGCTAAAATACTTATGTTAATCTCATAGAACATGCCCAAAGGGGTCAAAATGATATAAGGACAAAATGCTAAATTTTAACAGATATCTTTATTGCATTAATAAACACAATAAAATCCTTAGTTAAAGCATTTGGGCTAAGTTTCATGTGATAAGAATTATTTTAAAATAAGATCGAGTATAAGTCTATAGTTTAAGGTTCACAACATTCAAAGAAATGTAATGGGGGACTTAAGATATAGATTTAAAATAAATTTATTTTTACTTATATTTAAACTATGAGACCATTTCAACATTTGTAGTTCAAATATTTCAAGTGTTTGAACATTGTTTGAGGGATTCTAGTCATCTACAAGGAAATTTATGATATTTTTAGTAACATTTTGGAGTTCATCCTAGTCTTGAGCAAAATAATTCATTAGCTTAAATTTTATGGTCTCATGGACATCAAATATGTCCTTCTAGACATCAAATGA
Source organism: Torreya grandis (assembly GCA_037957365.1). NCBI lineage: Eukaryota > Viridiplantae > Streptophyta > Pinopsida > Cupressales > Taxaceae > Torreya > Torreya grandis. The sequence continues at coordinate 262,973 of JARHVA010008624.1, read as the reverse complement.
TGGTCATGTGAATGTCAAATTTAGGCTCATGATGTTATTTTTTTTATGGTCATGTGGATGTTAAATATGTCCTCACAAATGTCAAATGATGATCATGTGAATGTCAAATTTAAGCTCATCAAACTCTTGTGTCCCAGTGTGAGAGTGCCACATGGTAACTCTATGGGGATTCCTAGGATCTTAGACTCTACTTGCTTTATCTAATTGAAAATTATGACAAAGTGAGAGCCATCTAATAATGATCCAAGAGATTGCTCATGATTGGTCCCTTTTGACATGTGGGACCCTTTGATTTTAATCTTCAAATGTGGGACTGTCATGTGGCAACTCCGTGGAGCTTCTAGGGATTTTAAATTTTCAATGATGTCTTCACTCCATTTGATCTTTGTTCCATGACAAGTGAAATTTTTTTATCATGATCTAATTGCTTAAACATTACTAGTCTAGAGGACTAATTATTGGATTCTATTGGGATTTATTCATATCATCAGATTGAAAGGCCATGAGGAAGTATGGATCATTGGATTTTGTAAAATGTATGATGCTTAAGTCAGATCTAAGATGAAATAATAAAGACTTAGGTTAAAGAATTTAGACTATTGTTTCATTCATATTAATAAATATGAATGGGGCCTTAACATATAGACTTAGACTAAGTAGGTAATAAAGGGAGCCCTCTAGAAAATATAAAGGGACCCTTCTTGAAAATATAAAGGGACCCTACTAAGAAATTTAAAAAGGACCTTTATAAAATTTGGCCATGTTAGAGATAAAAATAACCTTGCCAACATAACATTGGACCATGTTAGAGATATATGAAACATAAGGGGGAAAATAAAAGGGATGAAACCATAATTTTAGGTTAAGGTTTGGTTGTGATAAAAAAGAATACCAAGCCTTAACATAAAAATTAGGTTTGAGTCCAAAATGAATTAAAAATGTTCCCACCAATTCCTTCCCACCAAATTTAAATTCAAAATTGAACCAAGTGTTTATGATATCATTTTAAAACATGAATCTACTAGAAATTACTCCATAAAACCTATAACTTAAAGATATGAAGACTAATCATTAGAAATGTTAGGCAAGCTAAAAGCAAAACATAACTTAGTAAGCCAATCTTATCAAAGTAGATGATCTTCAAATTCTAATATTATTCAAAATAGGCCGTGCTTTCAAATTTAAGCTTCAAATTATCTCAAGGGTCCTAGTTTTCAAAAATAGGGGTATGTTGACCTCAATAATTATTCATAAATATTTGATGTTGAAGTTGTAAACAAAATTCATAAGATCACTGTTCAAGACCTCCATCAACCTCCCTAAAATCCTAAGATCTACATGCAAGGTTTAAGGGAGATATGAGTGTATACAAATAATATTTTAAACTTTTTATTGATTATTGACACTTTATATCTTATAGGAACCTATCGAGTCTCAATCTCTCTAAGTGCATGCCTTAAAGGGTGCACTAAAAAAGGGGTGAGTAGACCATCAATGCTTCATAAGATTGTTATCATAGTCATATAAGATTTCAATATTGGAATCTTGATTGTGGCTTGTGACACCCAACCCATAGGTCCCTCTTGCATGCTCTCTTGACCCTTTTATGAACTTTTTTTTTAATTTTAAGTCATCCATAGACTTTTGAGACCTGATTCTAGCTCAGCCAAACCCCATTTCCCATGTTTATTCTATTCCCCCATGTCCTAAACCTATAGGATAGGATTAATGGGGTTGGAATATAGTGCTGGATGCTAGGGTGTCCCATTTCTAGTACTCTTTCCCAATCACCTTTCGAGCCCAAATGACCATTTTCTTTTGATTTCTCTTCTTCATTATGTCAACCTAGCATGAATGCATTTAACCTATGACTAATAGATCTATATAAATTCCCATTCAAAGGTAATTTATAAGGGGTTTTTAAATATTATAAAAATAAGCAAGAATACAAATAAGACCACTAAGGCAAATTTTCCTATTCACTACATACAACCATCCAATAAAACTACTAGCATATTCAAACCCTTACACTAGTCTGTAGCCACCTAAAACACACCCAATTTAGAATTTTTGCATCTGAATAACACTATTACATAAAACACCTCAAGTAGGATAACTAAATATGGCTTGATCCCTCTTTGGATTATTGGTATGTAGGTAATATGCCCACACAAGGGGTGTGGATAAATGTTTAGTGTATTTTACACACACTAACCCCCCTCTTTCTCAAGTTTTATTAAGGCATAATAAAGGTCTACACTTTTATATTAAATCATATATACAAGGATCTTCATTGACATTCAGGATCCAAAATTTCATAAGCAGGGTCACACAAGGATAGTGGACAAAACCCAGAAAACTCAGATCTCCATGACTAGTTTGGATAATAGTGGTAAGACCTAGACTATAACATCAAAACTCAAAGTGTACTATTTTTTATGCTCTTATTTTTTCATTGAATGAAGGCCAAATCTTGATTTTTGGCAATGTCCTAGTCTTATATAGTTAGTATCAGCTCCTATCTCAACTATATCATCATAATTTTAAGATAAGTTGTATTTCTCCTCTTTCATTATTATTTTTAAAAAGCTGTAAAATAAAAATAAATTATATAAATTGTTAGATAAATTATTGAAATATTATTTTTTGATTTTTTATTCTAAACCTTTAACTAAATTAGGAATAAAAATCCAATATTCCTATAATTGTTAAATCATTTGGTGAAACTGACTTACTTCATTTGCATATAAAAACCTAGAAACCCTAGGGAAAATTCCTTCCTAATTTTTCCAATAATTTTCTAATTTTTCTTACATATTTTAAATCATAATCCTTATTAAATTCTTAAATTTACCTTAGTAATTTTTAAAATAATTTATTTCAAACCCTAGTTGAATTTACTAGGTCCTTTGTGCACAAAAACCCTAAAAATCCTAGGGAAAATTGCTTGCTAATTTTAAAAAAAATTCTAAATTTTTTACTTGCATATTTAAATTAGAAATTCACATTAAATTTTAAACTTCCATAGTAATTTTTAAAAATTATTTTCTTCTAAACCCTAGTTTCATATACTAGGTCCCTTCAAATCAAGAGTTTTCTAATATTTTTTTTATTTTTTACCTACATATTTAAATAAAAAATTCAAATTAATTTTTAAAATTCAATGGTAATTTTAGATAAATCATTTTCTTCCAATTCCTAGTTGCATATACGAAGTCCCATTGCTTTTGAGGTATCACCTTACATGTTTGTGAGAACTTGAATCCTTTTATGAATATTTCAATTCATTTTTTAGATTATATTCATCTAATCTTTTCTTTTATTATTCAAGTTGTTTTCCTTATGCCACCTAAGCTACTTGCATGTCTTCCTTTGAGATGAAGTGTAATACTTAGTGGAAATCCTCCTGAATTCACGTAGATTCCTTCAAACCAACCCTATACCATGGATAAACAACCAAGTTAGCTTCCTGCTATATATCCTACACATCCAGATTACACCAATTTCAATGAAAATAATTTGATAATGAGTGATATGAGAATAACAATGATGATACAAATACTGATATTCATGACCCACCACATCGAGTTCTTGATCCATTTCCACCTATTGTTGATAATGATGTTTCCCTCAATAAAGACTTGATTATACAAATTTTTAGAGAAATATTCCAAGAACAACCCTAAGATCATACTCTTATCTTATAATTTATCATGGAAAATAAAAAGGCGAAGCAAGTTGAGTCTTCCATTCCTTCAAGACAACTAGATGTAAATGGCACTATGGGGGAAACTATATCTCAACAACCTCCTACAGTAGTTGAACCTTCCTATAAGGCACCATCAGCTATAACTAGTACATTTTTTTCTCTTGATATGGTTGCCCTTGTGCAAGAGATAAAATTTCTTCAATCTAAGGTGTTACATATTAAGAAAGGTGCCTCTAGACCTACATAGGCCTTAGATTATTTTGCTCTACTTCCTACACAATTAGCATGTCATATTTCTTCTACACCCTTGCCACCAATTTTTATTCACTCCAAGCTCACTTGATATGATGGAAAGGGTGATCTAGAGACACACTTAAGAGCTTTTCACATAACATGCTTAGATTATGTGCTAAATGACTGGTTACTAACCAAGCTATTTCCATGAAGTCTAAAGGATTATGATTTACAATAGTTTTATAGTCTATCAAATCAGTCAGTCAACACATTCAATCCTTTAATTGACATGTTCCTAACTCATTTCAGCATTAACATTGGTGATAAGGTTTCATATGCCCAAGTTGCATAAGAGAAACAAAGGTCAAATGAACATCTCATAGATTACGTTCTTTGATATAAGACTATTTTGACTAAGGTGACTAGCCCCATGGTCAATCAATAATTATAGGATCTCTTCAAGTAGATTCTTCTACCAATTTTATATGAGTAAATAATGTATAAAAGATTCTCTTCCTTCACTGAATTATGTCATACACTAAAGGAAAGGGAAGTCAAACTCATTACAATGGGAAAACTCAAGTATACAAGAATATCAAAAACAATAAAAAAGAGTAATATCAAAGTCCCATAAAAAGTAATGGTCAATGATATCAAGGGTCAAAATTAACCTATAGTTAATGTGGATTTAGAGCCCCCTCAATGACTAGTTTTATCAGTATTTCCTTGGTGAACATTTACGAATCTACCAGTAGCTCTAGCTAAATTTTTACAATAATTATTGGAATGTAATATGATATCTCTCCCTTCTATTCAAGAAGTTGATCCAACAAAGCCTCTTCTATGGGGATATGATTAGAATGTATTTTTTGACTTTCATAGAGTATTAGGTCACATAACAAATAGATGAATCATTTTGAAACATAAGATATATGACTTGATATATGGCAACATTATTGATCTTGGCACTCTATTTTATCATCCTCATGCAAATAAAATATAGGACAAAGTTTTGAAAATATTCATAGATCCTTTCCCACAACATTCTAAACAAGAAATAGGGGATACATTAGGTGTTCACCATGCATATCATTCACATCCTCCACTAGCTACATACTAGGAAATTTGAGTCAAGTCACATCCTTTAAGTAACATGATTGGTTTGTAAAATTAGAGAGTTTTAGCTAGACCTTTGATCTCCTTCTCAGATCAAGAGATAGTTGAGGATGATTTAGATTATCATGCACTCTTTATCATATCTTACATTCATAATCATCCCATTCATAGTGTTCTCATAAATAATGGATCGAGCATGAACATGTGCACTATGACATTAATACAGTAATTTGGATATTTAGAGTAGGATATTACTTTGATGGACATAGTTATTAGTTGATTTAGTGGGCACATACAGGGTTCATTGGGTGAGATTGTACTTCCTCTAAAGGTTGGTTAAACACATGTGGCCACACCATTTACTACTATTCCTAGTGTAAGAGTTTTCGATATGTTATTTGGTCGACCATGGATTTAAAAAATTCAAGAAATACCTTTTATAGTTCATAGATTATTGAAATTCATTCATGCTAATAAATTTTTTATAGTTTGTGGAGTTCTATATGAGTTACCACTCCATACTTTAGAGCCATCTAATACTTTACAGTCACCAATTTTAGTTTTTTCACTAGTTTTAGCTTCTCCACTAGTTACAATTCTTCATCTAGTTAAGAATTAGACATAGTCAAGGTATTCTTCACTAACATAGAGAGTTTATAAACTTCCATAGAAGTCTCTTTTAGAGTAGCCACAATTTTAGGACTCTAAAAAGTTTCTAGCTATAGTATTCACACCTAGAGTAGTATCAATGAGGTCTCATGCCTCTACACATAGAACACATGCTTAGAATATTAATCCTACTACTAGATGGGTCCCTAAGAGCCCTATAGTTGCATCTACTTCTCAAAATTACAAGGGGACCCCTCAGTCAATTTCCACTATAGAGATTTCAGATCATTTATAGCATATACAGCTTTCAAAGCCACAGTCTCAACACTTTCATCATGCTTTACAATCATGTATGATTCCTCTCATAGATATAAGACACCATGGTAGGGATTCTCTTATGAGACTCATTGGTTACTATCATTTCTACTTAGTTGATTATACATAGCTTCTTTTCAATTTATTGTACATAGTCTACTAATAGTTGTTTTTATAAAGCTTATTCCAAAATACCAAAAACAATACAAAATTTCAAAATCCAAAAACATTCAAATAATTTAAAAAGTCAAAAACATTTCAATTATATGCATTATCTATGATCTACATTTGTACTACCATGCTAGACTTACATTTATTATTCTATGTTATTGTTTGTTGATTTATCTACATTACCATGCTTCACTTGATCTTCTTTTAGTGTGTGTAGTGACATCGAGATCCTCAATTGATTCATTCTACCTATTGAAGGGGCATCATACTTATACATTCAAGACATACATTGATGTATTTATCCACTAGGGAAATATTATACATGATTACACCATCCAAGCTATATCATTCCTACACCACACACTCTAGTTATCATGTTGATGTATATTACTTAGTAGCTTACATAGATTACTCTATCGACACTCACTAGTATATAAAACTTGTGTATTTCTTAGCATCTAAATAGTCTTGTACTCCATGTTTTACATAATTTTACTTCTTGATTTGATTAGTTATATGTGATTATATCTCTAGTATTTACATGCTTTCCTTTCTTGCTTCGTGTATCTATATGTGATTGCTTTTCTCAATTCCTATATTATCTCTTTTATGTGACTTAGGACATTTACCAATGTCCTTTGATTTTATTCTTTGTGTGCCTTAGGACATTTTCCAATGTCCTTTACTTATACTCTTCTATGTGATTATGTCCCTCATGCCAACCTTGCTTGTTTTTAATTTTATGTGTATGTGGAATTTTAACATGCCTTGTATGCTTGCTTTCTAGTTTGAGTGACATGTGTCCATGTCCCTTGTTTTCTTGGCCCCTTGGCCACCCTATTTTATGCTTATTGACTCTTACCTTATGTGATTTTTGATTATTTTCTTTTCAATTGTTTGCAATGACATGATCCACATCATGCATTATCTTTATTTCTTAGATGTCATGATGGACATCATGTTCCATCTCTCCTTGACAACTAAAAAGTAATATTTTTAGTTTTAATTTAGTAAATTGTACATGTTATTACATTGTTATATCTATCTAGGCATACCTTTATTGATCTAACAATATCCAATACAATCTATGCTATATCTTGAGAGAAAATTTCAATTATCATTGATATATCATGTATTTCAAAGAAAAACACACTTGCAAGGCTCTTTCTTCTAAGGCCAGTCATTGTAGGTTCTTAATTCCTACCCTCAAAAGAGGGGATAAAAAATAGGGGTTTGTCATAGATATTAGAGCTACTACCGATCAAAAAATCAATTTTCAAAACACTTAGAACAATAACCAAAACCCAAACTAGGTAGAAAAGACTAGAAAAATAATGGTGATCATAAAATCGTCATCAGATTTAGTAAAGGACAATAATACCAGACATGAATAATAGAACTAGATAGTAGGGTGTCTTATTTTTAGTGATCCTCTATACAAAATTTTTTTTAAAAAAACAAATTTTCTAGAAACAAGAAGAAAGGCTAGCTCAGCTATAGTTTTATCACATATAGATCAATTTAGATTTAGTAGTTTTAGTATAATTTTTCTCAAAGAATCTAGATATAGGGGGAATCATGCATGGCATGATATCTCTCACTTATAGTTTTAGATTGGGAAGATGGTATAACTTCTAGATTAGAATCCATGTTACAAACACTAGTGATTGGGGGTAATGTGCATGTCACGTTATATTTCTTTTCTTTTCAAGTTTAGTACATTACCTAGGCATTCTTAGTAGTTACATGCCTTACTCTATTTGTTGGTGGTTGGAATCATTATCTAGTGGATTTTATATAATCCTATTTCCTAATTTTGGATTGGATTTCATAAAAGCCTAATATCCACCTTTACAAGTGGCCAAGAGTGGCCTAGTTTCTAGCACACATTCAGCTATCCATGACACATTGTTAGATTTTAGACATGCTAAAAAGGTGTTTTATACATATATATTAATAGGTTTTATAACCCCTAGTATGGAATAGATATATGCCAAAGATGAAAAATCAAATGATGAAGATAAGATGACTATTTTAAGGTCTTAAATTTGCTTTTAAATGTTGAATCTTAATAGTGATATCTACAAGTTTGGGGAACAAAGAATGACATTTTGACATAAAGGAGAACATGAAACATGTATTCATATAGATGGTTAAAATAGTGAGCATGAAACTTTTTTAGTCTCAATATCACCTAGAAAGCTCTGAATGTTGCTCCCTTTGTATACTTTGATGTCCATACGTAGGGCTAATTGACACCTACAGTTGTAGAAAGGTGAAAGGTATCTTGGAATAATAACTAAAAGGCTAGTTTTGAAATAATATGTTGAGAAAGAAGATGAATAGGTAACACCAAGTTACCTCATGAGCATGGGAGATGGTAGGAGTAATGGTTTCAAGCTTAATTCACATATTATGACCATACACGTGGCCTTGAACATGCACCTACAATAAGATATCCTAAATAGTAACCTTGAGCATTAGGGTGATGTTATTTTATGCTTTAAAAGGTAGAGAAAAGTTCAAATAGGAATTACATGAAAAATATGAATTTTAGGAGGATTTAAAATACCCTTTGCAAGGTCTCCTAATGCAAACACACCTACATGAGGTTTTGTCTTAGTTAATAGGGTACATAAACAATGATCTGGCTTAAGGCTTATTTGGTGTTTAAATAATTTAAAGGATGAGTCAATAGTATTAATATACAATTAGTTTGTTTATATGATTCATAAAGAGCTTCAAAACATCATGGTAAAGCCTTATAGATAATATGCACATATAAGAAAAAGGTCTCAGTTAAGAGTAAAATAGGGGTTAGCTAAAGTAAGGTCTATCTCAGTCAATGAGAAGTGATTATAGGGAATAGCCTTCTTGATGATAGAGAGGTAAAACCTAATGTGAAATTATTTTTAATATTTTCATATGACCTTGAGAGAACCTAATAACATAGGTCAAGCATAGAACAAATGAAGGAAGGTCTAAAACAAGTCACCTACATGAAGGGTCCCAATTTAGGTGATTTAGAGTGCACTAACATGCTGAATGAAGCTTATTTAGGAAAGGAAAATGAATTTTTTTCTATATTAACATGTAATTGATGTCATTATACCATTTCAAGGAAGAAATCAAGCTTACACAGGCTTCTAAACCCCTATTTTGACCTACAACAGAGTCTAGGCAAGCGAGGGCTTAAATGGAACATGGGTTGTCTAGGGGTGAAAAGGATGTTTAAATGCACAATAAATGATTAATTATGAGTAAAGTGAATGTTTTATACACTTAAATTCTCCAAAAACATGTTCAATAACTTTTATTTTTTTAGAAAAACCCATCAGTCCATACAGATGACTAGGAAACACCCTTGCCAAATGAAAAACCATGAAGAATCATGTAGGAAAAGGGTATTGAATGGATTTAAAAGATAAATAAGAATGATTTGGGTTTTTAAAAAAAAATTATAAATCCTATAAGTGTATCATTCATTTGGAGAGGTCATCCATAGGTGGATTTGGATAAAACTACAAGAAAATAGGTGTTTTTAACCCCTGTTTAGACAAATTGAGTTGGTTAGGTACCTAAATGATGGAGTATAACATTTAAGCCTAATTAGGAACTTATAAAACCCCCAATACTTTCATTTTTACATGTTGATGAGGGATATATCTCTTTGTTTTATCTTAGAGATCAGACACTCATGGAAATTAGAACTTTACAAAAGCAGGTAAATGGTGCCAAAATGAGTAAAGGAATTAATATTATACCTTAGGATATTAAATGAACATTATGGGATGTGTATGGAAGATGGGTAGATGTTAAATAACAATCACACAAGATCTAACCCTATAGGATGACTTAATTTTCCATTCTTATAATCCAATTAGGTTGGTTTCCTCTAGGACTTATTGGCAAAAGAGATGAAAAGAGTGTTTGAGAATTTATGTGATATATTTTTGAGTATGAATTAGGTGTTAAAATAAATAAGGAACCATACTAAGCATGTAGGATCAGTCCAAGTGGTCTAAATTAATAGGGGGTATTCCCAGCCCATTAGGCCTTGAGGAGACTTAAAGCCAATTGGGGATCTACCTTCTTTTCTAGTCCTTGATAGGCTATCCAGATGATTGGGGAATTTTTCAGAGTGAATTGAGACATTTATGACCTTTTTTTGTGCCAAGAAACTTGCAAGAAGATTGTTTTTAGCCTAGAGATAACTCAAGCATGCAGGAAAGTGGAGAAACAAGGTCAATAGGTCAATTTTTAAAGCTCATATCTTTTCTAAGGCTCTACATGGGAACAAAAGGGTTTACGAGGAATTAGATAAGGTCCCTAAAAATCATTTTGTGGAATTATTTAGAAACTTGAATGTACCATATGTATAAATAATTATTAAGAACAAAAATAGTCTAAAACCCTAGTAAATCCCTTAAAAGAACTTGATGGATAAAATAAGTATGGAGACCATTAAAATGGCATAGTTTGGCAAGGAAACATATTGGATCATGGAGAATACTCACTTAGGATCCCACCCATGCAAAGAAGATGTGTGGAACTATATAGACAACATGTAAAACAATGTTTTTCTCACCATTTTCTATGTTTTATAGGTTCTAAGAGGTTTGAGAAGATGAAATAAAGTTTTTAGGGAGTATAAAGACCTATTATAACTCCCTATGGTAATTTTATCCTATTAAAAAATTTCTAAGTGTCCTAACTAGAGCTCTCCTTTCAGTGAGTCAAAATTGGCATAATGAGCACAAGAGTGAAAAGTGTGGAAAACTCAAATAGATGTCTTTTTAAGGTGAATATAAGCAATATAAGGCCATGTATAAGATTTATAGGTGTCATTATTACCCTCCCATTTATTTTCATGGTAAATTATAAACTTTTTTGATCCCAAGTGTGAGGGGTGACTAAAATAAGTAGTTTTAGGACTATAGATAATGATTGATTCATTATAGGAGTTTCCAAAAGAGTAGGAATGCAAAAAAATGCATGAAATTGCATGATTGAAGACCTTCCCTCATATTCCAATCATCATACCTATCCATATTTAGTGGTGGGACTTTCAAATAGGTGCAAATAATGAAGGTAGTTTTATGTGCCAAAATAGGGAGTTTTATGCCACTTTTCACAATTTTCATGGCTTCTGTAGATAATTGGAATTCTTGATATTGCATGGATCATTTCATATCTCTTTTCCATGCATTTTAAATTTTTTATACAAGTTGAAACATGTCCAAGTGATCTTTGGACTTCCTTTGCTTTGTCTCTCTCTCAATAGCTATAAATATGGTCTCTTTTTCTTCTTTTTGGTAGTCTCCATTGGTTGATAGTGACATCCTAGCCAATTTAGTAATTAAAAAACTCTAGAAGAAATAAAAAAGTCTTCTTTCCTACTTACATGTTGTGAAATTGAGTGTTAGTGCAATCTTTTTGGTCTTGTCTAGTAGAAGATCTTCTTTTCTAGCATGTTATCCTTGATTGTCTACCTAGTGTGCAGAAAGGGTATTGTTGTAGGTATTTATTAGTATTATTTTATAAGTTTATAGGTGTATTAGAAGTGGTTTATGAATTTATTACCTCATAAAATTATCCATTACCATCTCAAGTATCAAATACCTCTTTGAATCTAACATATGAAACATTGATGTGACAATGCATTTTGAGATGTGAGTTTTGTGTGAGAGAGAATTTGTTTTTCTTTAAGTAGTATGTATTAAATCAAATATTAGGAGATTAAAAAATTGGTGCATCACCATTTTTGGTTTTCTCATTTTTTTTCATAACCCTTTTCATCCACAAGTTGATAGGTAAGGAAGTTCTTCAAAGAGTGCATCAAAGGAACTATCCCTTCTAGAGATTCATCTCTCAACACCCACAACAAGAGGGATGTTTATATTATGCCACTTGGATGAGGAGAGCTAGTAATATCCTCAATGGTGAAATAAAAATGTAAATAATATGTTTAGGGATGCTTTCTACTATCCTTTATCCTAGTATTTTTCTTTGTTGAATCACTAGAATAAAGGGGGAGGGAGGTAAATGTAGTCATATAAAATGTCAAAATTGGTAGCTTGATTGTGGCTTATGATACCTAACCCATATGTCCATCTTGAATTATCTCTTGACCCTTATAAGCACCTTTTTATTGATTCCCAATCATCTAAAGACTTTTAAGACCTGATTTCATCTCATTTAGACCTCATTTCCCATGCTTATTCCATCCCCCTAGGTCTTAAACTTATAAGATAAGAGCATTGGGGTTGGAATATAGTGCTAGAACCTAGGGTTTCCCATTAATAGAACTCTTGTACCATCACCTTTTGAGCTCAAATGACTATTTTATCCTGATTCCTCTTCTTCATTATGTTGACATAGTGTGAATGCATTTAATCCATGACCAATAGATCTCTATAAAATACCATTCAAAGTTCATTTAGAAGGGGTTGGAAAATATTACAAAAGAAAGCAAGAATAAAATAAAGGCCACTAAGGAAAATTTCCCTATTCTCTGCATACAACCATTCAATACAACTAATAGCATATTCAAACCCTTACACTAGTCCCTGGCCACCTTAAGCACACCCAATTTGGAATTTTTGAATTTGCATAACACTATTTGAAAAAGAAAATCAATTGGGGGAGCTACATATGGCTTTATCCCTCTTTAGAGTATTTGTATGTAGACAATGTTCCCACATAAGGGGTATGTATACATGTTTAGTGCATCTTACACACACTAACCCCCCTTTCTCAAGTTTTATTCAAGCACAATGAGGGTCTAAGTATTTGAGATTGAATAAGATTTATAATAATATCAGTCAACATTAAAAATCCAAAATGTCATAGAAAATCTCATGTATGGACAATGAACAAAACCTAGAAATATCAAATCTTTGACCAGTTTGGACAATAGTGGAGGACCTAGACTATAACACCAAACCATAAAGTGTCCTAGTTTTAGTGGTCTTATCATTTCACCAAAAAAAGGTTAGATTCTAATTTGTGATAGTGTCCTAGTCCTACATAGTGAGTATCAACCTCTATCTCATCCGTATCAACACAATTTTAAAATAAGTTATATTTCTCCTCTTTCATTACTATTTTTTGAAAGTTTCAAAATACAAATAAATTATACAAATCAATAGCTAAATTATTTGAATATTATTTATTGATTTACAATTTTAGACCTTTAAATAAATTAGGAATAATACTCTAATATTCCCAAAATTATTAAATCAGTTGTTTCTTTTGCCACTTCCCATCCACACTCTAGCCTCCTAAAGCCATTAAACCCAAGCTTATTCTTCTTAGTTCTACCTACATCTATCATTTGTTATTTTTTAACCTTAATTTATTTACTTAAAACCCATTTGAACTATAAATTGTGATAGCTTCATGAGGTTGACCTAGCATAATTTAAGGACTTTTTCTCTCTTTTGGTTTGTTGGCCTCTCAACTGACCTAACACAAACCTAGTGAGTTAGACCCAAAAACATGTTAGGTCAATTGGGTCAACCTAGCATAGCCAACATTCTCAAATGATTTTAGGGTAAGATACTACTATATATAAAAGGTCATTTACTACCATTTGTAAGAGTGAATAATTAAGCAAAGAAGTGAGAAAAAACATCTGCCTATTGACCATTCTACTTGGGGAATAAAGCTTTAGGGTTCAATTCTTTCTTTGGAGATCTAATCTCATCTTGTGGATAAGTCCTTTGGATTAATGGATAGGTTATATATCCTAGAGATGATTTATCTTATTTATATTTACATACCATGACAATCTCTTGTGAAGCACCTTGGCCAAGGGGAAGATTGAGGATCGACAGGTTCATTTTCAAAGGTAAGTATTCATAACTTTATTCCTCCTTTGTGAGAGTAGATAGATAGTACATTTATATTCTTCTCTTCCATTATTAGGATTCCATATACATTGATGTGAGTATATGTCTTCTATACGTGTTTAATTTAGTTATTTGTTTGTTTTATTTATCACCCCCACTTTGTGCCACAAGATTTAGTGTACACTATATTAGATTTAATTTTCTTATTATTAGATTAGTCAAATATTAAATCATAAGACTCTTTTAGGGTTGTTGTGTGATTATGTTATACTATATGCTTTGGAACCCTACCTCACATAGTGTGTTATGACAAGTGATCCCCTAATCAGGTCTAGCGGATCCTCGCATTCATCATGCTCATTCTTAACAATTGTATGCCCCTAATTGGAAGTGTAGGTGTGCTCTATCACATCCAATATAGGATTGATTTATGGAAATGATGCATTTCCAATTGCATACATTCTAGTGAACCTGATGTGAAACTAACCCTTGAAAAATTTATTTCACTTATTTCATTTTAATTTGTCATTATTTTTATCATATCTTTATTGTGTTAGATCGACCCTATCAACCTAGTTTATTTATCTCTATGCATAGTTTTGTAAGAACAAGGAATTGGATCAACTAGATTGAACTAGTATAGGTTTCCAAAACTTGTAGACTTGTATTCAAATAACTAGATCAACTAGCTTAACATAGTACAAGTTTTTCCAAGTTTCTAGACTTCTTGTTCAGCCTACTAGGTTGACTAGGTTGACCTAATGCATTTTCAACACTTTTTCAGTAGGTTCCTATATAGCTTGATCGACTAGCTCAACCCATTTTGTTGGTTTTTTATAGGTTTCTCCAAGGTATCAGATCAAAAATATTCTTTTTTTATCTTGAACCATTTAGGTATGTTTTTATTCCTTTATATCTTTATTTTTATATACTTTCTTTTCATAGTTTGCAGTCTTCAAAGCTACCTCCGCACAGTCAGCTAGGTTGACCCTATGGACCAAGTTCTATGTTCTATGTTTTTTAAAATAATGAGGTTGACTTGACTGACCTAGTTCACTTTCAGACTTTGATTCCATAGTATAGATTCAACCCTGTTGACTCTATTGTGTATGATTGTCCATATAGTTTCTCAACTATGCCTTGTTTCAAAGTTGGAATTAAACATATATGTTAATCACATCTTTATCTTCAGTTATTTTCATGCTTAGAATAGTTCACATACTCTAATTGGGGGTTTCAATTAACTACATAGTTTCACTATTCATATTTTATGAACACACAACCAAACCACATAAACATCAACAAGCATTTAAATATTTGACTACCCAGGTCTACCTACTTGGATTTCATCACCAAGGGGGAAATTGACTTGATGCTTTGGTTAAGTATAAATCATGGTTGATGGTATATTTTAGCTAAGAAACCATTACCCTTATTTCTATGGTGTGTGAAGTGAGGGATTAGGCCCCAATACCATGCCTATTTAATTTCCACTATATCCCCTTTCATCATAAACGTACTTGAAACTATCCTTAGATTTATATCTAGTACCTAACATATAGCCAATCCCCCTTTACATTTAAAATCATTCTTAATAATCTAATAAAGATTCTAGGTTGACCAAGTAGATAGATTTACATTCAAGTTGTTTGCTTCCTCTTTGATCAATTGTGTGTGCAAAAAAATTCATTAGCCAATGTTAGTACAATATTTTATTTTATGTGTATCAATTGGATTGGCCAGCATCAATTTAATTAATTGTTTGTTTCCCTTTCAGTACTTATTGATTTATTACATTCCTTAAAATTATCTTGATTTAATTACTAGCTTATTTTCAACTTTCTTTTCTTCCCTCTCTGTTATACTAGGTTGACCCTGTCAACCCTATATCTTTTTCAACCCTTGTACATTGTGCTAGGTTGACCTAGTATTATTTTTAACATCTTTACCTCTTTTTTCCTAGCAATGTTCATTGAACTAGGTTGATCATATGGACCTTGTATAGTTTTACATTCCTTATTTTACACTAGGTCAACGAGGTTGACCTAGTACTATTTTCAATCACTTTCTAATTCTTTGCTTTCTATTCTTGTTTCTCTTTATTTCATCATGGATTTTTTTTTGTGACAACACTAAAGTTCATTCAATATACATGATATAGTTCAATAATCCTAATAGGGTCTCCCATAGATAAATTAGGGATCATTTAGTGAATGCTAGTATTGTTCATATTACAACCCACATGATAGACTATGGGACCCCTCCTCATACCCCTTTGTATCAAAACTCTCCTCTTCTCTTAGAGGATTAGCTTGAGTTATAGTATACTCTTGAAATGCTTTTTTTATCATAGAATTCCCTCAACATAGAGGGAAGGATCCTTGCACCATCTATAACCTCATGATCAGTCATCAAGTTAAAGAACCTCATTCTCTTACTCCCACTTTTTCAACAACTTCCTTAAATATTGACTCATTATAT
The DNA here is from genome assembly GCA_037957365.1 of Torreya grandis. NCBI lineage: Eukaryota > Viridiplantae > Streptophyta > Pinopsida > Cupressales > Taxaceae > Torreya > Torreya grandis. The sequence goes on along the minus strand of JARHVA010008624.1, from coordinate 246,485 downwards.
CATGACATCTTGTTCTTTAACTTCCTTAACTTCCATGCCTAGTATCTCAATTAACATGGTAGGTTCTACATCTAGTGGGCCTGTCATAAGATCCATTATCCTTAATCCTTCCACTAGTTCATCATTTGATACCCAAGGCACACATGCTTCTAGTGATTCTTCCTTTCAACCATTTACTAGTCCATCTTTTTCTTCACAAGATAAGTTTACCACTAGTGCCTCAAAATCTCATAACTCTTCCCAGTCTCATATCAACGCTAATAGTGGTAGCCAAGCCACTAACACCAACACAAACACCAATACTACTTATTTTAATAACACTAATCAAATATTATTTTAAACTCATCAACTATTGTTTCAAACTCTCAATCAAATGAACACATTCTAGGCTCATAATACAAATCAAATGATGAGAATTCAAAACTACCTTCCTAATCTTCAATCCAATCCTCAACCAATGACTTAGGGCACACATAAACAAAGTGTTCCTCTTCCTCTTTGAGAATCTCAAGGTAATATCATTTCTCAACCTCTATTAGTCAACAAAGTCATCAAACATTTACAAAATGAACCTCTTACCACTAAAATTTCTAACATTGACATTGGAGGTATAACACCTACAATTTACTTAAATGGATCAACTAATCCTACTATTCATCTCAGATTGGTTCAAAGTAAATAACTTTAACATTACCAAACTCCTAGCCAAAACCCTCATAAGTGATGCCTTGTATTTGTATAATCAATGTAGAATACAATTTATCACTAGTTTGGAAGACCTGGTAAATAATACAAGAATTTCAAACTAGTGATCTTCTAGAGAACACTTTGGCCCATTTCATAAATTACAAACAAAATTAAAATTTAACTACCCAAGCCTATGTCAAGAGATGAGAGACTTTGTCAAATAAATGTGAACATAACATGGTGGATGATAATTTATTTAATCTATTTACAAATGCTTTATTCCCTAAATTACAATATCAAGTCTATACCCTTTCTCTTCATACCTTAGAGGAAGCTATTGATCAAGCCAAAAGAGAAGATTTCCTCATGCATCAATTCGAATATCCCCAATATTTCATGGGCCCTCGCGTATTAGTAAAGAAAAATAAAATATTACTAATGATGGTGTTATTGACTCATTTGACACCATTCATAATGTTTAAGCTATCATTCTACCCCTTATTCAAAACTAACTCCTTCTCAACAATACACTAATCCTCATTTCTCAACAAATAACATTAATGTCCATAATCCTTTATCCTCAGCTAAATTGCTTAAATGTTTACCCTGACCTCTTTCATGAGAGCTTGACCCTACTTGACCTATGAAATCATGGTATGATCATAACAAGTTTTGTTGATTTCATGATAGTTGGGGTCACTCTCACGAGACATGTAGATAGCTCTGTAATTTATCCATAGACTTTCTTCTAAGACCAAATTTTGATCATGACTATATTATCTTCAAGCATCAACAAGACTATGAGATTTATTTCAAAGACTATAAATCACATGATAAAAATCAAGCCTTAAATCAAGCAAACACTCATTTAGCCATATATAAATACCCCTTGCCTAATCATCAACCAATCTAAGAAGGTCAAGATAAGCCCACTTATTCCATCAATAATGTAGTAAGTCTTATTGAACCAAATTTTTAAGAGAATGTGGTTAGCATGAGCAATATGAAAAGAGTGGTGGCTTTCATTGATTCACAACCTATCTACACTCTTCCTTCCCATACAAAATATCTTGTTATCAAGGATTTTTATCTAACTCATTTAAATGAGTTGGGGAAAGAATATATCATCTCTTTTGATGATCTAATTTATGATTCTCCCTTGGATGACACATATCATATTATTTCTACTTCTCTCCCATCATCTTAGAATATTAATAACAATCCAATTTCTACTAACAATTCATCTTCCAAACTTCAAGATCATTCTAAACCAACTATTTATTAATCACCAAATGATTTACAACCTTCTTCTCAACCTTCTCATTCTTATCAAGAAAAGATTCAATGATCTTTGGATCCATCTTCCAAAGATATTATTAATCATTACACACCTATATATAACAATCTCCTTATGGGTTATGATGAACATGATCCCATTATGGAACTTACTCATCTTCCATCTTAGATACCTTTCATTAAACTCATAAGGACATATCCATGTCATAGAAACCACCTCATGCAACTCTTATTTAAGATGAATATCCCTCTCCCTTCTCTAGTAGGATGGGAGGCTACTTTATCTAGATCTGATGATAGTATCTTACAATAATGTGAAGATATGTCCATTAATGTTGATGTAACTATAGACACTTCTCTTCTTTATGATTTCCTATGGCATCTATGATTCCAGATGAGATTTTTCTTCATGCAGATGATCCTCCATTATTTATTAGCATCAAAATAGATGAATATCCAAGTTAAGTGAGATATGATCAATGAGGATTTTAGCACCTATGTCACTTCCCTTTATTTCATTAAGACTCTTGGGTATTTTGAATGTAATCTCAAGTCTACACACAACACATGCCAAGGATACAATAGAAGATAAATTTCCCACCTATCACTTTTCATGTGAAGGTGATGATATTAAATTTTCCCCTTTCTTATAACATCTTGCTTGGTAGGTCATGGACTCATCGTATATGATATGTTACATCTTCCACTTTCCAATACATAAAATTTCTTCACAATGGATCCATTTATAGGATTTAAGGAGACACTAATATTTAGAATTTCAAACAATTCAAAGATCATGGTGTCTTTAAAATTCTTACTCTTTAACCTTTGCCTAGTTTTCCTTTCCATGAGTTGTAGCATCTCAACTTTCCTGTCAACTCAACTAGAGGTTACAATGGGCATCTTAATCTCATTAATAACATTCCTCCCAACCTTTTAGACTCTAATGATGATGATCCTGATGAGATTAACTTAAAGATCAAAATTTGTGATCTTTGACATCATCTCATATCACATCTCCCTAATTTTTTGTAGCCTCATTCTCAAAAGACTCCTTGTGATGATATTCCTGTAGTCTTAACCAAGAATAGGCACTTTATTCACCAAGATTCCTATGATGATAAGGTCATCTCAACCTATGTCATTGATATTCATACTTCAAATTATGATGATGGATATTATTTAGATGATCATATTTTAAGTGGCCTTGTCTAGGCCCATGATTCTAATATTATTCATCACAACTCTTTTTTTAATTGAGTGTTTCCATGCATCTCATCATTCTCTTTCAATTATAGTCCCTGATTCTTGCATTTTTCCTCCTTATCATAGGGTAGAGATTGTGTCTATACCTCTAAATTTTGAGGAGCCACTTAATACCATGCTCTTGGATCATGTTATGACTAGACCTTATCACTTTTCCATACTTAGGTTAGTCCTCCTTAGACCTTCTAAAAATATTGCCCCTCCTTCAGTATGGCCAGCTATAGTTAATCCTATCTTTTTTGATATAGTTGAACATGTCTCCTCTCCTGCTATTGTTGAGTCTCTTCCTACTTTTCATTATATTACTATTCCTATTGAGCCTAGTTCCACTCCTTCCCCATCATCACCTTCCCTTGATGATGATTTGCTTTTGCTACTTAAGATGTCTCCTTTGCCCACCAAATGGGTTGATGAGTCCTCTTTAGCTTCTTCCATTCATATTTCACCTCTTTATATGAATGCTCCTAAAACCATTCACAAGTGTATCTATTGATTCCATGTGATATATAATCACTTTTCCACCCATTATCATAATTTATGACAATATCTTGATAACTTGCATCCTTCTTTCCCATCATCAAACAAAGCCATACCTCCCCCAAAGGTATTTCCTAAATATTTACCTAAGTATCGTGAGGTATATTGTCTATGGAACCTTTGTGGAACACATCACACTAATTATTTCCACATTATTCAAAAACATCATAAATATCACCTTGTATCTATCCTTAGACATTCTACTATTCCTCTCATAGGTCGTTCTCACAAGAAGGATCCTCCTTCTTCCATGGATTCACCTCCAATGGTTCCATCACCTCCTATAGTCCTTTCACCACCTTCATTGCCTCTACCTATGATTCCTTCACCTATGGACCTTACATCACCTATGGATTCAAATACACACATGAGTCCTTCACCCATGGATCCTTTTCCACCTATGATTCCTTCTTCTCCTATAAATCCTATTTTCATCCATTATCCTGACTAGCCTTTGCCTAGCTTTCTTCTTTAGCACTATCCTTTGAGAATTCTTACTTTTTTAGTTAAGGAAATCAAAAAATAAGTATTTACCCAATATTAACTAAAAATTAATGAGACATTATCTATAGTAGGCATTCAGATTCATAGAGAATTATTTGATGTATTGGATAATGTGTGTGTATAAATTTACTATTATTTATGAGCATATGCATGGTGATTTATCATTTATGTTTGGAATAGACGAGTTCTCCAAAATTATTATTTATTTTATTATACCATTTGACATTGTGTCAAATTATTTCTTATGTTATATCATGTTTTTCCTTTTTTTGTATTATAATTAGCTTATGTTATCATTTTGCATTTCACATATACTTGTCTTTTACTTATCATTACTGTTTTTCCTTTATCACTACTTTCTTTGCCTTTAAGAATTTTTCTCAAAAATCTTCCCTTGTATCTTTATGAATTTTTTCTATTTTATCCCTATTTTTTATAGATAGTTATCATGGTGAATTGGTTATATTTATCCTCTTCCCTTTGGTTACTATCTCCTATTACCATGTTATTAGTTAGCAAGCAATATTTATCATTATTATTTCTATTCATTGATCCTCTTTTGGATCTCCTTTTTACCTTCTTCATTTTTCCAAAAAACTAATAATATGCATAGTTGAGACTTGAGATCACATGCTAAGTTCATTGTTAAGACTACATGTTCTAATCAATCTTTTATCTTGGGTTACTTAGCTTCATTTAGCCTTAGCCTACAACTTATTTGTGTGTATCACTATCTTTCTCATTATTGGTCATTCCAAATCCATATGGAGGAGGAATATTAAAAAGCCTTCAAAAGAAATTTAAAAGCTAAATCATTTAAAACAAAAGGTAATGATATCAAAAGGTAGAAATATTGAATATTCTTGAAAGTCTAATCACACTAGAAGATGTGATTTGAAGTACATATCCTTATTCTATTTGAAGCTCAAAATAAATAGTTGGCCTCATGGTAGATCTGAGGTCCTTTGGGGTGTGGTAGACTAGTAGATTAGAAGAGGATAATAAAAAATATTTTCGTGTTACCTACTTTCTCATGAAAGTACCCAATCTTCATAGTCGATTGATAGCTTTGTAAGGGGTCATAAGGAGTAGGGAACATATTGTGGGAAGGTAGGTCCATTTTAATTTTCCTTATACTAATATATCATCATGATTTGATCTTATTATCACACCTATTTGCCTACAAAGATTTGTATCTATAGCAATTAGGTTTCCATTGTACATAGATAACCAGTAGTTACGTAGTGTCCTTTTATCTCCTTAGCATGCCTTTTGCCTCCTAATGTCTTCTCATAAAACACATAAGTCTTGCTTATTACACTCCCTTTTTCATTTCTTTTCCTTAATATTTCCTCTTGGGAATTATTTTTTATCTTACTGATCACTCCCCATGGGATATCATTAGTGATTTGCTTTGTAAGACCATGGATACGACCCAACCATCCTCACAAATTATCATCTTTTCCATCCTATTACCCACATCCTTGATTTACCATTCCTTATCCTTATAATTACCAATTTTTATTTTGTAACCCTTGGGTCTTTATTTTGTGAGTTGCAGTGTAAGACTATGGATACGACCTAGCCCTCCTCAAAAAAGTTTCTAATAATCAAGTTACCATCCCAAATTAAATTTGTCAAATAAGAGATAAGATTTAATTAATTATGAGGTTACATGGCATTGACATGTTTCCCATATTTAATTAGCATGCTTTATGCTTACTTCATTTCTATTATTATTTTTATTTTTTGACTGCATGTAAGATTTCCACCATTTCTTGAATTCCTCATTATTCCCAACTTGAATTAGTATGATAAATTAAAGACCAAATTTTTTCATATTTTGTTTTTATTTTGTACTTCCCATCATGAAATAGTATAATTGATTGAATCAATTTTTGATACCATTTATGTCCTTTTACATACCTTCCATTTTATTGCATTATTTTTCATACTTCTCAACTTGATATTTAATATGATTTTACTTGTTTTAATTTGGTGAAAAAATCCTTTACATTAGTTTTTAAAAAAACACCCTTTTACCATCTTGTTTTTCATTTTTTGTATTTTTGGTACTTAGTCATTTTTTGTTATTACACATTTCTCAACTTGAACTAGTGTGTAGTACATTTTTAATTGATTATAGTTTTCCAAGTCCTTTTCACCTATTTATTTTTAACCATAAATGTGTACTCCATAATTCTAGAAAAGAAACCACCACAGATATATATCCTATAGCATATAAAACAAATTTAAATACATGTGTTAGACATAAATATATCCAAAAGCATCCAAAAACACAACCAACATACACAAACAACACCAATAAGCCAAAATGATACATCACACACACACACACACACACACACACACACACACACACACACACACACACACACACACACACACACATATATAAAATACATACATACACCATGAGTTTGATATAACATATACAACCATATACAAAACCCCAACACTAAGGATGGGATCCATCCTATCTACTCATGGCCTAGCCATGCTTCATACTAAGGCCTTAATCAGACTCCTCTAAATGGTACATTTTAATGAGGTAGTCCAAGCTCTCAATCCCTCTACCTCCCCCTTTAGGCATGCTATCTGCACTTGTGCCTGCACCAATTCAACCTAAGTCACAATATGTGCCTATGTCATTTGAGTCTACATCATTATATATGTCTATGTCATTTGTGTCACTATTTCCAAATACAAAACTCTCTCATTTTATATAGAATAATAGGCTTATCTCTTACCTACACCCATTTCCACTAGTGGTTGCATCCTCTCTCTCTACACTTGTATATACCTCGTTGCCTCATCAGCTAATTTGAACCAACTTGCTTGAGCTAGGGTAGATGGTACACTTGGATCCTCTAGTGTCATGGGGTCATATGGTTATATAGTATCATCTAGGATGTCATGGAGTGCTCCCTCACCAGGGACCTCCATCTCTCCTCCTCATCCTTAGGTATGCTTGCAAAATCCCATTAGATGGATATTAGATCATTATTATATCTCATAATATCTATATCTCTCTACTACCAAATAAAAATTTAAAAAATAATTCAACCATATTCATACTTTGTTGTGTCTTGGCTCCCATGATACCATCATCTGCATAATCACCTAGCATAGTCTCCCCATCTGCATGGCCTCCTAATACCTCCTTGATAGGTTGCATCCTCAGCTCAAACCTAGCTAACATGGATCATGTCCATCTCAACCTCTATCTAAGTGGTCTCTCTATCATCTTCCCTAGCTCATCTATGGGGTCATCCAAGATGTCTATAGTCTTTACTCTCTCCTATTTCAATCATTTACATGTCCTCTTTAGCTACTACTCATCTCTCTATGGGGATGGTAGTAGTACATCTTTTATCTCTACCTCTTTATATGCCACTCATCATTCCCAATGAATCCATGATCACTCCTGGCATGGCTTCAATGTTGGCCTCACTATTAGTGGTTTGAGTCCCCTCTTCCCTTCTGATGCCCTCACATGCTAAGCCCACTCACCAAGCATCAATATCAGTTTCACTAAATGAGGTAGTCCCATCTATCTTGGAACTAGTGCTACTAGATGTGGCTCTCTCCACCATGTATAGTGTCCACTCACATCTCTCCTCTCTAGTGCTAGTGTAACTATGTGCCAACTCACCCATCTAGTTATCATATGCCCATACATCCACCACATAATTTATACACATATCACTAACTATATCACTAGCATGTGGGGCACAACCCATGCTACCTAGTCCTCTCTCCATCTCTGCACCTAAGGTAACCTATTATCAATTTCATGGGGTAACCCAACTAGTCAATGCATGGGAAATATCTCATATATCCATACTATCAATAATATGATAAGTCCTATAGTCTTTTACCCTCTAACCAACATCTCAAATAGATTATGTACAAGTTGGACCCAAATAAAGGAGCCTAGATCATATAGTACTTCCTCTTATAACATCATCCTACTCAAAGCTACCATGAATAGTGGTACCTTTTTATCTAACTTATGACAAAGCACCCCTTGTGTCATAGTGATACCTTATTTTCTAACTTGTGACAAAGTACCCATTATGTCATAAGGCCTATCACCACCTTTCAGAGATCCAAAATATATAATATAGACACATCATCCATACTGACTCTCCATACTCTCAATATAATCTCTAAGCCTATATCCCACATGGCTAAGGTTCTCTTCTCCTTTAAGCTATCTGGTATCCCTGTGGTCACTGGTACTCTTGCTATGGACAACTTGAGGATGGCATGTACATCCTCTAGTGTGATACCCACCTCTATCACATACACATCCACATCCCATCTGAAGGTGTTATTTAATCATTCCTAACATCCTAGGAAAATGAATAATAGATCAGTGCTAAGGGGGATCCTTCACATATCATATTACCTCCTAGACCCATGTCTACCAGTCTAGCTCAATCTCCATCTAACAATATAAATAACAAATATGGAAACCAAGACACATCTAAAAACCTCCAAAATCTTGGTCATCTCTACCACTAGGGAATAATAAATAATGTATTATTTCCTCCATGTCATGTATAATCACAATAAATTATTTATACATCATTTTTACAATTTCAATTAAAAACAAGCCTAATTTATTTTACCTTATTCATTTTATCTTATTTTTAGATTTATTTGTCCTTATTTCCCTCCTTTGTTCATTTTAGAGCATTCTATCCCTCTTTTGGCTTTCTACACACATTTCCATGCTTACTCTAGTTTCTTAGTCAGTCTAGTTTGACCAAAATTTCCCTATTTTTGTCATAGTTGACTTCAAATTCCAAGTCAACCCTCCTATCCTACCTTCTCTGGTATTGAGTTTTCATTATATACCTTAAGACTAGTTACTCACTCAGTTCTATCTTTTCATCCCACAAATTACACTAGTTCAACCAATACCTACTGGGTTGACCATATGGATTCTGCCCTGTTTTATCCTATTAGGTCGACTTGGTCGACCTAGTACATTTTTCCCAAAATGTGCATTTAACTCACTTTCTTCCTAAACCCTTCCAACCCATCTCATATATTCCTATTTACTACCCTTAGAATATAAGTTTTTTCAATTTTGACATATATAAGTTCTTAAAAATAAATTTTATCAAAAAATCACTTAATTCAATAAAATTTTCAAAAACTTATTTGAGATCTATAGTTGCATACTTCTAGTGCACTTGCTTCCACCTCTGGGTGTCCTCCTTATCTATAATGTCATTCCTTCACCATCCTATCCTTGTTTGGTCTTAGATATCTCTTTTCTCTCTTTAATAATTCAAAATTCAAAATGAATTCTCTTTTCCCCTATTTAACAACACTTTTTAGCAACTCAATTCTTTCATTTATTTTTAGGTAGATTCCTTGTTTTGCCTCTATCTTTGTTTCTACTCATCCATTTTTAAAACTATAAAATGCATTAGAATCATGATGACATATAGATTATTTTACACAATCATATGTCTATCTTCCAAAAATTTTGATTTTTGGTTATTTTTTGCACTAACTTCTACAGGTTTGCCTAGTGTACTCTACATTAGACACCTTCATTTTTTACAATCTACTTATTTATCTATGGGACTAAGTTAAGTTAAAGGTATGTTTTTCTCAATTTATCTTTAATTTATCTTATTTTATTCTTATATCACCATACTTATCATCCACATTATGTGTTATCATGTCTTCTTCTAAACCACCATCCTATGTTGCACTTACGTGACATATGATGAGCTTTGACTGGGTCATATGTATACACATAATATTTTAAAAATTTAATTTATTAATAAAATTTCATATTTTTAAGGAAATTATCTTGTCTCAATCTCTCTAAGTGCATGCTTTAAGAGGTGCATCGAGATAGGGGTGGGCAAACCATCGATGCATCTTAATATTATTGCTCCTTTTACCACTTTTCATCCACACTATATCCTCTTGAAACCAATGAACCTAAGACTATTATTATTAATTATACCTGTTCCTATCATTTAATATGTTTTATCCTTTATTTATTTCCTTCTCACCCTGTTGACCTATCAGTTATGCTAGGTTGACTAGGTCGACCTAGCACAGTTTAGGGACTTTTTCTCTCATTTAGTTTATTGGCCACTCAACTGACCTAACACAAACCTAGTGAGTTAGACCCAAAAACATGTTAGGTCAACTAGGTAGACCTAGTACAACTGAAATTCCTAAATTATTTTAGGGTAAGATACTACTATAAATACAAGCTCATTTACCACCATTTGCAAGATCAAAGAATTAAGTGAAGAAGTGTGAATGAACATTTACATATTGACCATTCTGCTTGGGGAATAAAGCTTTAGTGTTTAATAATTTCTTTAGATATTTATTCTCATCTTTTGGATAATTAATTTGGATGATTGGATAGGTTGTGTATCCTATATATGATTTATCTTAGTTATCCTTACATGCCATGACAATCTCTTGCAAAGCACCTTGGCTAAGGGGGAGATTGAGGCTCGACAAATTCATCTTCAAAGGTAAGTATTTATAAATTTATTCCTTCTTTGTAAGATTATATAAATAGTGAATTTGTATTCTTATCTTCCATGTATGAGTATTCTATATACATTGACATGAATATATGTATTCTATACATGTTTAGTTTAGTTGTTTATTTGTTTTATTTCTAACCCCCACTTTATGCCACAAGATTTCGTGCACATTAGATTAGATTTAATTTTATTACTATTATATTAGTGAAAAATTAAATCATAGGACTTTTTTTATGGTTTTTTATGATTGTGTTAGACTGTAGGATTTAAAAGCCTACCTCACATAGTGTGTTGTGATACGTGATCCTGAAATCAGGTATAGCGGATCCTCACATTGGTCATGCTCCCACTTAACAACTATATGCCCCTGATTGGAATTGTAGGTGTGATCTATCCCATATAATCTAGGATTTATTTATGGACATGACGCATTTATGATTTCATATAATTAGCACTCAAAGTTACATTGTCAAGATTTTCTATCCATTTACTATAGGCTTGGACTGTTTCTGAACTAAAACTAGGTTTATCTATATTTTATTTACATACCAATAGATTAGTCACATGTTATTTCATCCCATAAAAATGATCTAATATGGTTAAAATATCACTAATATATGGAAGTGAAGTTTGACCCCCAATTGGGCTCTAGGCCTCTTCAAGGCCTAATAGAGTTGTCTGCATATTTGAGGTTTTGGAATGCCCTATTAAGTTCCATATTTCTATAAGATGTTTTTAATGTTTTATTGGGTTTTATTAAACCTCCCACACCTCCTTTAAAATTTCACCTAACCTCCTATTCCACCCCTTTATCCTTATTCTCTAAAACTTGCTAGTTTACACTCAAGGGGAGTGCCCCCTATTTGAGATAAAACGGAGTTGAATTACCCTATTTTATTAAAAACATTGAGTATTATAATGGTATATCTAAGTGATAAGGATAAATTTTGTTAAATTTAAACCCTTGGTCATATGATTAAACCCTCTGAAGGCACTAAAAACTGATACAAACTATGAGGAAAGATATTGTGTGTAGGCCTACACCATGTGGACTATGTGATGCTTGATTGGGTCCTCTCTTTGTTATATGTCCATTTTAAATATCCTATAGATAAAATCATGGTAATCATGAAGGTATTATAGGTTTTATCATCATTTTAAATCTCTATATACCCTTTACATGTACCTTAAACTCTCAAAATTGAGTTTTATCTCTTAATTGTGTTTCTTGTAATGTAGGGGCACTTGTAGGTGGTCATGCATAGCTTAGGTTTTAAAGATAGTAAATAATCCTTATTTAATCCTTCCAAGATGAACTTAATATATTCTCTTGATCACCTCACACTTTGTGGTTAAATTACTCTCAACAAGTCATAGGAAGTTGATTGTGTTACCTACCCTTTTGACCAAAGGATGATTCCTAAAGATGATCCCTGCATGTTTAAGCTTGAATTAAATGTTTATAGACCCATTTAGAGTTACTTGGAGATTTTTTTTGTTTTATTTGGTCATTTTTTTTACCTTTTATAGGCTATATTATCACCTAAACACAATGTTTAGCTTTATTGTCTGCCTACAATCAGCTATAGGTGAGTATTTTGAATTATGAGACACCTGGAGGTGGTCATGGGAGATAAAACACAATATATCATCCTATTTTCATGTATTTTAGGTCATTATTAAGTCTTTAAAATATCTTAAACCATTCAGTTATGGTGGTATGGTCTAGTACCAACTCAGGTGAAAAGTCCTTTTATAACTCAAGTCTTGTAGGTGAATAGTTTTTGAATTGGGCACACCTATAGGTGTGAATTAGACTCCAAATAGTTCATATCCAACTCTATTGATGGACTATATACCAATTGATATACATTTTAACTTTACTAGATAGCTTAAACTTGAAACATACCCTATTTTGTACTTTAAGATGCTAGGATCACTTTGGAATATGTAATCATATAGACATTACTATCTAAAATTAGTGTTTAAGAGTACATATTGGATCTATTCAAAAACTAACTTCCACTAATCCTCCACCATCCAAAATTTTAATAACCATCATAATATATGGGTAATATAAGGTTTGATCACTTATATGTCTCAAATATTTTGGAAACCTTGTTATAAGATATCAACAAAATGCTAGGGCACTCTATTTTGCATGTTGAGGGATTTGATTCTTGAATACTATCATCTCACCTTTTTAAGGTATTTTACACTTCCATTTTATAACCTATCCCTTAAAATAGTTTTCTCATGATCTCTATAATCACTAGGACTCTGTTTAATGGTTTCATCATGTTCCAACCTCTTTGTATAGGCATCTCAATCTTCTACTAAGCCACCTATAGGTGGTTATTCCAAAATATAAGTAGTAAATATAGTTTGGGTAGTGGACATGGGGTGAAAACATTTAATTGATTCCTAAACCTTGTTAAATTTTCAAAACACAACTCCTTCCTCATGGAAAACCTAAATTAAGGTCTATAACTTCATTTTAGTATTTTGTCCTCTTGTATAAAACCTCTCATTTTAGATAGGTGGTAGGTAGAAACATGAATCGTACACATGGTGTATAAAACCTTAAAAATTATTATACCTCCTTATATTTTAAAATTAATCTCATCCAACCTATGAAGACTTATATCAAGTCAAGGTACCTTCATTTTAGTGTGATACTCTCTCTCTATGACACCTATAGATGAGTATATTCATGGTAGACTATGTGAAAGTGTTTTATATGACTACTACAGTATCCTATAAACCATTTGAATGCTAAATTTACTAATTCATGTTGATAAAATATATATAAAGGATTTGTAACCTTAATCACACCTCTTTGAACATGTTATATAGGCTCCATACACATGATTGTAAGTGAAATTGGTAATGAGTTGATTGTGTATCCAATGGACTGCAACCTCAATGATGTTCACCTTAGAGGTTGAAAATTTTGAAATATGTTACAATGATCATTTAATTAATTAATAAACCATGCTACATTGGATTAAATACATTTTATAGAAAGAAACATTTCTAAAATGGTGAAATTGGAGTACAAGTCCACTATCAACACCTTCCTACAAAGTGAGTTGTTTGAGCTATCAACTCAACTTGAAACATGAAACCATGCATAGAGATAATCTAAGGAGAGAGTCAATGTCATCTATAATTGACATCAATAGTTGGATTATATGTACTTGTCCAAAGTAAATCAAATCATATAGGGTGCATAAATTATTAAGTGAATTGGATAGGTCAACTTCTTAAGAATGGTTCATAAAGGACAAGCCACCATTAATATATAAACAAACATCAAATGGAATATTAATAGGTGTATAATACACCCCTATGAGCATTTTTATTTAAAACTCTCCTATTGGTCATACCATATGAAAACTTGAGGGCCATTCTTGCTTGCCAAGCCCAATAAAAGAAAAGAGAAGCATTTTTATCAATTTATTGGAGTTTATGATAAAACTAACCACTATAAAAATTTCATTGAAGACCAATGTACACTTCTGAAGTGTCAATAGCTATAGGAGGTTTTACAAGTTTGTACACCTCAAGAAAAATTCTCTTTCTTTTGAAGAACCTACCATTTTTTAGTTAAAATAGGTTACTTAAGACTTATTAGGACACATGGGGGCATAACCTCACATTTTTAACCCTTCACTTTACCCAAGGAGGCTATACAATTCATTTAATACTCTATTTTGATACCTAAAATGACTAAAAAAGACATAAATATTGAAAATGACAAAGACCATGGCTAGTGTGACATGAAATGACCTATAAAATACCACATGACAAAATATTAAACCCCTAAAACATATAAAAATCAATTTTTTACCTATAGGGTTCTCAAATTTGACGTGCAGGGTCAAATTTGGTTAAAAAATTGGTGACTCATATGGGTAGTATGCCTATTATACCAAAGATTAGTAGCCTTATCCTATCCATGGGATTAATGAGTCATCTAAATTATAAAACACAACAAGAGGACTTTTACCATTGACAAAAAGATTTGATCAAGATAAGACAAATTGATTACCTAAACCACATAAAATAAAGGACACACAAAAAGCAAAGCAAACACACTACAAGACACACACACATGTAATCAAAGCACTTAGGTAAATCAAAAAAACAAACCACTATGTACAACTAAAAATTAAGAAAACCTCCCTTTCTAGGATCAAAATAAAATTTCCTTGCATCTCATTCTTGATTAGATGAATCATAGTGCCAAGCATGTTGCTCTTTGGATCAAATACATGATATATCAAACTTATTTATTGGCACTTTACTTTATATGCTCTTAAGCAGACCATATTTAAATATGTCTCTAATGTAAATGTGTTCCTCTTGGCCTTATACACATACCTCATACTACTCCCACTCTTCATCTCATAATCAACTTGCATCTTATTTATAGGCATAGTTTCAAGAGGAGAAGTTTCTTGTTCCTTGGAAGATTGAGGCAAATAGAATCTTGTTTTGACCTTCAAAGGTTGAGGTAAACTTTGCTCTGGCTCATCTATGACATTTTGAAAATTTTCATCTTGCTTATCATCACTGTAATTAGCTCTAAGGAAATTGTAGACCCTTGAAAGACTTAAACTCATTGAAAATGCTTACAAATTACTACCACAAGTCTTTATCTTCTCTTTGATTAACATCATGAAGGAGAACAATGTGAGAATAAATTTCATTGTCTTCTTTAGAATTCAAAATGACTCCATAAAATGGTTTTTCTTTAACACAAGGAAGACATTCTTCATTTTCAACATAATAAGGAAACTCAACACAAGGATTCATTTCCTCTTCAGAATTTAAAGACTCTTGAGGACTCTCAGGCTAGATATCAACTTTTATATTCTAATTTTAGTTTTTAAGGGCTACAAGATCCTCAATTTCCTTCTCTTTCTTGGTGATACCAAGACTAGGCATCTTGTAATATGGTGACTTAGTCCAATGAGGCTTCCAACAAAACTATATTTTCTTCAAGAAAGAGTTCTAAATTATTCTCAACCAAATTATCCTCTTTAGGTTCCCATAGCATAAGTACATAAAGGGTAAAGGGTTATAGGGTAAGGACAAGATGAACTAGTTGGTGTGAGGTGAAACAAAGAACTACAACATCAGATTAAGAATGAATTGTAGGGGATATTTTTAGGAGTTCTTGAGGAAGGGGAGGTAGAATTTGGGATATAATAGCTTAATTTTCTTCTTTCCATTTGATAATCACTTCATTTTAATCTAATTGAGCATTGATCGATCTCTTGAGTAGTGTTATATGGGTTGTGTTTAGGCATAGAATCTTATTTTGGCTCTAAACCTTCCATCACACCTTAACTTAACAATTTCATTATTGACTCTAACTCTTCAATTTGCTTGGCTAGGTTATATTGGAAAAGTCTTTCTTGAATTTGATAGGTATCTTCTGAGGATAAGGAGTAAAAGAGGGATAGTATGGTAAAAAAATAGGTCTCTTGAGGAAGGGTGGGAGGAACATGCATAAGATCAAGCTCTTTAACAACTTCACACTCTTTATAAAGGATTTTATCCCCGTTATTTCCCCATGATTCCATTACCTTATTCTAGCTTAGGATGTTAGGATTAAGAGTTTCTTCTTGAGGTAATGATGCAATTTGAGGAGTGGATGAAGTGTTCAAGAAACTTGGCATTTCATTATGCTTAGATTCTCCACCTTGTCTCTAGCTTGGAATCTCATATCTAGAGGTCTCTTCTTGAGGTGTGGATGTAATGGGAGAGGAAAATGAAGGCCTTATATTTCCACTTCCTTTGATGATAATATGGACTGATTCATCTACATATTGGCTAACTCAATTTTCCTATCAAGGTTTACTTTAAAAATAAGGTTTGTCTTTCCATCTCTCTCTCTCTCTCACTCTCTCTCTCCTCTCTCTCTTCCTCTCTCTCTCTCTCTCTCTCTCTCTCTCCTCTCTCCTCATCTCTCTCTATCTCTCTCTCTCTCTCCTCCTCCTCTCTCTCTCTCTCTCTCTCTCTCATCTCCTCTCTCTCTCTCTCTCTCTCTCTCTCTCTCTCTCTCTCTCTCAATTGATTAGGAAAAATATGACTTTAACAAGTTTGATTGGGTTCATGAGTAGGGGTCAAGTAGAACTAATAGCCATATTAAGGATGTGGATATGAGGGTTAATAGATTTGGTTAGGTTGCTCTTCATGAATTCTTAGCTTATCATCTAAGGATGAAACCAAGCCACTCACATCTAGCATCTAACTTATGAGCTTTTACCAATTTTATCTCTCAATAGGATCCCACTCTCTTTTAACTATCTCTAATACATTTACCACCTTATGAATTAGATGAATAGGAACATCTTGACCATGTCCCTTTTGTGTTTCAAGATCTATCATGTACCTCTCATATCCTAAGAAATTTTGCTTGAAGGTTAAAATGCATTGATTTTAGAAGTGTCTAGGTTGACTAGGAGGAGAAAGGTATTGAGAATTCTGGTTATAAGACTCATAAAAATCATGGAAAGGCTGATAAGATTCATATTGGAGTTGGTAAGGATCATGAAAATGCTGATAAGAATCACATAAATGCTGATAGGGAATGCCATAATCTTGATATATCTCACCAACTTGTGTAAAATAAAAATCAACATGTAAACCAACCATGGAACTTAATTAGGAATAAATAACACAATGAATGATTATCAAACATATTCAAAAGGAATAGCTAGGCTACTTGACCAGATGATGTAATCTTGGAATCACCATTAATGTTTAGATAGGTACCTCTAAATTCTTATGTGTTGAAAGATAACACCAAAAATATTTCAACTTCTTGGACAATGATTCCCACCAAGCATGGAAAAAAATTTATCACTTTGATTTTTACCCTTTGAGGAAATGTCTCAACTCTCCTCATCCAAGTGGCACAATTGGAACACCTCTAGGTTATGGGTAGCCTAAAATTGATGTGAATCTCTATATAGGGTTATATAACTGGATGTGCCACTTGTAGATCACTACTACACCTATAATTTGAATGGAAAAGGGAGAGAAAACAAAAATTAAAGTATCTTAAAGGTGGTGCTACAATAAATTAATTGATGACTACCAGCTAGTTACATGTCACACATGAGACCAATAGACTAACTAAACATAAATTTCTCTAATATAAATCTTCTCACACAATTATTTCATTATGATGTGGTGATGAATTTTTAGGCTAGGATGACTAGACAAGAGGTATAAAATGACACTATTTGAATAGACTAAATCACTTAACCTTGACACTTCACATGACCTACAAGAAGAAGCTTTCAAAATGTAAATAGGTGAGAGAATGAGACAACAATTCTAAGGAAACAATAATTATCACTACTAAATATCAATAATTCAAGTGAAAACACTATGAATAGTTATATAAGAGGTAAAAATTAGTAGTCTTTATTGATCCATGGTATGCAAATGAGTAGAACTTCACCATACTCAAGTGGAACATACTTTATAAAGGCCAAAATATCTAGTTCTTATAAAACCCTAAGAGAGAGAATTAAAAAGGTAAAAAATACACTTATCAATCTAATAAAATTAGTTAAATGTGAATGATAAGGGAAAGTGAAACTAATCATGGAAAGTTAGGAAGCACATGTGTCACCCCAAGTCATGAAACTCTTAAAATGTGGCATAGAAGTTCTCATTTTGCACAAAAAAACTACCTTCATCATTCACCCCTATTTTAATGTCCCAATACTTATTAGGGATAGGTATAATAATTATAATAATATGGAAATGTTATATGCATGCTTCTCCATGCATTAGTTACATTCTTAATCACTTGAAATCTCTTGGAAGTGAGCCATCACTACTTGTAGTCAAATGAAACTCCTCTTTCACACACTTTGCACTCTTGGCCTCAAATTTGGCTTAATTTTTCCATGAAAAATACATAAAATGGATTTAATGACACTTTTTAAGATCCTACATGGCCTTAGAGGCATAGGAAACACCTTAAAAAGACTCACTTAAAATTTTCACCCTTCTCACTATTATGTTCACTATTCTAGTTCTAACTGGTTGAGATGAGAGATCTTATAGGAATAATTAGGAGTATTTATAAGGAATTAAATGGATATGGAGAGTTATATTAACTATCAATACTCCTTCCAAAGTTTATTTCATCTCTTTAAATCTCCTATAACCCACACAATACATAAAATAATCAAAACAACTAATTCTATACCCTATCTATATAGATAGGGAATGCCTCAATTAGATGGGAAGGGTGTTTGGAAATTACTCTAAAAAATCCATATAATTTCATGGTTATTCCATCCCATTTGGATATATCTTCATCCTTGTTTTCCCAATTGGGTCATTATTTAGGGTTTGGTGGGGTTTGAGCCTCATTATGCTCTTAAGCTTTGTTGATAAATATTTGACATTTAAGTTGAATTTTATTTTAATAATATCACTATTTTATACCTCCATCAACCTCCCTAAATTCCATATATTTACATGCATGGTGCCAAGGGAGATATGAGCACTCAAAGTTACCTTGTCAAGTTTTTCTTTCCATTTCTTAAAGGCTTGGACTATCTTTGAGCAAAAGTGGTTTCTATATGGTTTCTTTACATACCAAAATATTGGTCACATATGATGTCATCCCATAAAAATTATCCAATAGGGTATGAATATCACTAAGATCTGTAAGTGAAGTTGGACCCCTAATTGAGCTCTAGGCTTCCTTAAGGCCTAATAGACCTATCTGCATATTTGAGGTTTTAGAATAACTTATTAGGTTACCTACTTTTATGAGATTTTTTTCATGTTTTATTGGGTGTGTTTAAAATTCCCACACTTCCTTTAAAATTTAACCTAAGCTCTTGGTCCAACCCTCTATCCTTATTCTCTAAAACTTGCTAGTTTCTACTCAAGGGAAATGCCCCTATCTGAAATAAAATAGATGGAACTTACCATATTTTATTATAAAAAATGTATATTATAATGGTATTTATAAGTGATAAGGATATAATATTTTAAATTTTAACCCTTGGTCATATGATTAGTCCCTACAAAATCACTAAAAATTGAGACAGACTGTAAGGAAAGATATTATGTGTAGGCCTATACCATGTGGACTGTGTGATGCTTGATTAGATCCTCTATTTGTTCTTGATTATAGCCTATATTTATTATATGTCCATTTTAAATATATTATATATACCATCATGGTCATCATGAAGCTATTCTAGGTCTGATCATCATTTCAAATCTCCATATACCCTTTACATGCACCTTGAACACTCAAAACTAAGTTCTATCTCTTGAGTATGTTTCTTCTAATGTATGGGCACCTGTAGGTGGTCATGCATGGATTACATTTTCAAGATAGTAAATAATCCTTCCTAAATATTTCCAAGATTAACTTAAATTATTATATTCATCAACTCACACTTTGGGGTTGAATTACTCTCAACCAATCATAGGAAGTTGATTGTGTTACCATACCCTTTTGACCAAAGGATGATTCTCATAGATGATCCATGCATGTTTAAGCTTAAATTAAATGATTAAAGACCCATATATACTTCCTTTTATTCATTTAGTGTTTTATTAGATCATCGTTTCACCTTGTATAGGCTAGATCATCACCTAGACACCTTGTTTAGCTTTATTGTTTGCCTAAAATCAGCTATAGGTGAGTATTTTGAATGATGGGACACCTGTAGGTAGTCATGGGAGACAAAAAATTAAAAATCATCCTATTTATATTGAATTTAGGTCATTATTAATCCTTTAAACTAAATTAAACCATTCAATTATGGTGGTATGGTCTAATACCAACTTGCATGAAAAGTCATTTATAACTCAAGGCCTGTAAGTGAATAGTCTTTAAATTGGGCACACTCGTAGGTGTGAATTAGACTCTAAATAGTTCATATAAAACTATATTGATGTAATTTTTACCCCTTGATATGCCTTTTCACTTGACTAGATAGCTTAAACTTGAATCATACCCCATTTTGCACCTTAAGATGCTAGGATCACTTTGAAATCTCCAACCCTGTAGACATTGCTATTTGAAATTAGTGTTTAAGAGTACACATTGGAGATATTCAAAAAATAACTTATACTAATCCTCCACCCTCCAAAATTTTCATAACCCTTTTACTATGTTTGGAATATAATTTTTGATCACTTAAATTTCTCAAATCATAAGATATCAACAAAATGCTAGGGTGTTCTATTTTGCATGTTTAGGGATTTGATTCCTGAATACTGTCATCTCACCTTTTGAAGGTATTTTACACTTCCATTTGATAAAATATCCCTTGAAATTTTTTTTTTCATGATATATATAATCACTAGGACTCCAATGAAGGGTTTCATCATGTTTTTAACATCTTCATACAAGGATCTTAGTCCTCTATTAAGCCACATATAGGTGGTTATTCAAAAATATAGGTAGTATATATGGTTTGGGTAGTATACATGGGGTTTATACCTTTCATTTATTCCTATAACTTGTTAAATTTTCAAAACATAACTCCTTCCTCATGGAAAACTTGAAGTAAGGTCTAGAAATTCATTTTAGTATTTTGTCCTCTTATAGATGCTAATGGAGTTAGAGATAGGAAATAGGCATAAAAATGAATCATAAACATGGTTTATGAACCTTAAAAAATCATTACACCTCCTTAAAATGTTAAAATGAATCTCCTCTAACTTGTGATGACCTATAGAAAGTCAAGATAGCTTCATTTCAACATGATAATCTCTCTTCCTATGGCACCTGTAGATGAGTATGTTCATGGCAGACTATGTGAAAGAGTTCCATATGAATGTTATAGTATCCTCTTAGCCATTTGAATCATAAAATTACTAATTCATGCTAAAAAAAGATTTACCAAGGCTTTATAACCTTCATCACACCTTTGTGAACATGTTATATAGGCTCCATACATGTGACTGTAAGTGAAATTGGTAAAGAGTTGACTGTGTATCCAATGGATTGCAACCTCAATGATGTTCAACTTGGAGGTTGAAAATTTTGAAATAAGGGTTTTACCATGAACATTTAAGTGAGAAAGACACCATACTACATTATATTAAATCCATTTCATAGAAAGATACCTTTTGTAAATTGTGAAATTGGAGTGTAAGTCCACTATCAATACCTTCCTACAAAGTGAGTTATTTGAGCTATCAAATCAAATAAAAACATAAAACCAAGCATAGAGAGAATTTTAGGAGAGATATAATGTTATCTAAAATCAACAGCAGTAGTTGGATTGTACATACCTATCAAAACCAAAGCAAAACCTATAGGGTGCACATATTAGCAAGTGAATTGGATAGGTCAACTTATTAGGAATGGTTCATAAAGCTCAAGCCACCATTATGATATAACCAAAATTCAAATGGAATATGACTAAGGGTAGAAGACACCCCCAAGATCATTTTTCCTTAAACCTCTCCTACTAGCCATACTATCTAAAAAATTGAGGGACATTCTTGTTTGCCAAACCTAGTGGAAGAAAAGAGAATCAATTTTCTTAGTTTTTTGGAGCTTATGATCAAAATAACCACTAAAACAAGTGAATGAAAGACCAAGGGACACTTATGAAGTGAAATCAACTGTAAGAGGCTGTACACCTTAAGAAAACTTTTCTTTATTATGAAGAACCTTCCACATTTTAGTTTAAAAAGGTTAGTTAAGACTTGTTAAGACACATGGGGCATGAAATCACCTTTTAAAACCTTCATTTTACCTAAGAAGGCCATACAAGTCATTTAATTCTATATTTTGACCCCAAAAATGACTCAAAAAGACATAAATATTGAAAATGACCAATATCAAGGCTAATGTGACATGAAATGACCTATAACATACCCCATGACAAAATATTAGACCCCTAAAACATATAAAAATCAATTTTTTACCTATAGGGGTCTCAAATTTGACCTATAAGGTCAAATTTGGTGAATAATAAATATGATTAAATAGAAACATATCTATAAACTGACTACCATAGATGATTTGGGTTATAAAAAATAGGTTCTTGATAGTTCTAAGTGTCATCAATAAGGTCCCATGATTTATTTATTCACTGGACAATAGTTCCCTTCTTTGATTTTAGTGCCATAATACTATAGTTTTTTCAAATTGGCACTAGTGTAATCTTTGTAGAACTATTCCTATTTTAAGGGAGCACTTTTGTTTTTGGGTCATGTTCTTGTGAGCATGAAATCTTGAACTCTATGTTGTTCCTAGAAAACCTAATTTAGTGTGCAAACACTAATCCTCCTTATGAGTATGGAATGAGATAAAAAAAATTGTTCATTAGTGTGATATTATGGACATCCTCAACATCACATTGTGAAGATATTTTCCTAACTAAAACTCAAAGGAAGGATCAATCCTAATGAGGTTCTCTAACCTAGTGCTTGGTGCAAGTTTAACTAAAAGCTAGAATGAGAGTGGACTTGGATGCCTTGAAGGTAATTGAGCTTTGAAAAATTTTAAATCTAGGATTAAGGATATTATATGTGGTAATATTCTTATGTAGGGTAGAATAGGGATCAAATACCTTAATTTTTCTAAAATTGTCTTTTGTTTGAATAGTCTTTTGCATCTATTTTACATTTAGTGAATAAAGGTAAAATAGATGCAAAATACTATTCAAACAAAAGAAAATGTACTTAGGCTAACCTTAGGAGGAACATAGGTTTATAAAAGTATTAATTCAATAGAGTTGGGGAAAAGGATATTAATTGAGGTTACTAACACCATGTGGCTATAGTGTCCTTAGTGTGGTGTTAATGTCCACCTAGCAGACTACTTGGAAAATTGTGTTGGGATTTGGGAAAGCTATCATGGGATTGTGATTGAACCAACTTTATCTATTTATGGTTTGCATAATGGATGAAAACGTGTAGAAAAGGGCTTTAGGAGGGATATAGGGATATTCTAACAATAGGATAACTCAAACAACACTCTTACCATCTAAATAAAACTCTTAGATGACTACAGATATATATTGTCACACAATTGTTCCATAATCTATGTTCTTCACCTTTTTTCCCTAAGTTTTACTTAATTTATTTCCTTTATCATGGATGATAGATATTTTCTTAAGATCCTAATAGGATGATTCACTAACAATGAGGGATTTTGGTGTAATGGTTTATTACATGTGGTATCAGAGCACCCACTTATATTTGAGTCTCAGGTCTCAAGTGGTAATGCCAACATGGTAGTGTTCACATAGGGCCCCCATGTGTGCATGGAGGTGCACATCCATCCCAAGGATAGGATTTTTAGAATCATGGTGGGGGTTTTAATATCTTGGTTGGTAGTTTCACTAATAGTCTAGAATTTTAGTATAATAGTTTGTTACAATTATTTTGATGACTATGATTATGAAACTCTAAAATTATCTCAAAAGGAAGGAATAAAAATTCTTCCTTAACTGGGACATTTTGTCCTCCAAATAGCTCCATTTTAAAATTACTTATGATTAATTTCTACTTAGGTTAGTACTCAAAAACTTCTTTTTTATGCCCAAATTCCATATGGATTTTCAATTTATACAATTTAATATTTTTTAGTAAATATTGGCATACGAGGTGAATGGTGTAATTATTTTATAATTAATTTATGGGTTTTTTAAAAACTATTATTTTATTTAGCCACCTCTCTTAGATATCTAAACTAAATTAATTTTTTATCATAATTTATGATTATTTATTGGGAATATTTTAGAGTTTTCCTTGTGAAACATTCCATATTGTTTGGCCTATATATAATTCATAATATATCAATTTTCAAATTCCATGGATAGTTTTCCTAATTTCATTGATATATAAAAAAAACTTTTTTTTTCCAAAATATTTTATGTATTTTGTGAAAGTAGAATTTTACTATTTTTAGTAAATTTAGACCTATATGCCATACACTGTACTTTTATTTCCCTGTTTTTTGGGGTTTTCTTATTTCTTGTTTTTTCTATAAAATCTATTTTAGATTCCAAAATTACTCAACCAATCAATTAATATTACTTTCTCTTCATTTGGCACATTTTGATTAGCTCCCCTTAATTACCAAACCCTTGTTGACCTATTATTTCTTGATTTCATGTTTTCCTACTTTTTGATTTCTATTTTTAAAGTATTAAAAATTTAAGAAACATACTTTATTTTTTAAAAAAACAAACATGTTAAATATGAATATTTATTTTAATCACTTTCTCTTCTAATATATTAGTGTAGTAATTCCTTATTGTCTTGTCTACACTGTTAGAAATCTTCAAACCTCAAAACCTAAGTAAGATCCTAATAAATATAAAGATAAAACTATAATTTCTCTTTATAAATAATGTTACAATAATATGTAGCCTATTCCTCATAATCTCAATGAGGATGATAACTACCATACCTCTAACCATGTCCATGATATCATTTCTTCAAGGGGTAATTTTATGGTGCATGTATTCATATGCAATCTGAAGCACATAACGTTTGTGCTTGTGAAGCCTTAAAATATCAAATAACCGTTATGAAAAAATTAATAAAATCATTACAAAATCAGATTACATATCTTCATAAATAAAAGTTTCTAGTGTTAACCATGTGTTTACATCTTCCAATACTAATGTTATACAAAACTGTTTTATCCTTTAAGAGTTTTACCAATGTAAATCCTATGTTTGATTAAAGGTATAAGTAGTCTAAATCAATTAAATAATATTCATAAAATAACCACTAATTTTTAAAATATTTTTACTAGATTTGAATTTCTAAAAATAGTAATAATATATGCAAATAAAAACTTATATGGAAAAAACTTGATATAGAATACTTGAGCATTGGAAACTAAGATACGAATAGGTATGAGTTTCAAAAACTAGATCTATTTATAGTAATCCCTTGTGGAAAATAACAAAATACTTGGATAATAGTTCCATGTGGCTCTAGTGTCTTAAAGATAGCACAAATGTAATTCATGTAGGACTACTCTAAAATTATGGGTGCACTTTTGACTGTGCTTTTGGGTTATGTTCCTACACACATGAAGTCTAAAAATCTATAGTGTGCCTATAACAATTGATAAATGATGTAAACCCTAATCTTACTTATGAGTAAGGAATGAGATAAAGAAACTTATTTCATGAGTAGGATAGGTTAGACATCCCTAACACCCTACTATGCAAAAAGTTTCCTATGTAAGAATACTCCAAGGAGGGATCAATCCCAATATATTTCTCCCCACCTAAGTGCTATTACAAGTGAAAGTGATGATATAATGATAGTGGTATTGAATGGATTAAGTGTGATTGAGATTGGAAATATGGAAAATCTAAGCTTAGGGAAGCTATATATGGTAGTATGTAGAATAAGGGTAGAATAGGGATTAATAACCTTGATTTTGATCAACATGTTTTGCATTTGACTAGGTATTATGCATATAATTTCCATCTATTGGATAGAGCTATAAAATTCATATGTGTTCTTTATCATGTACAAATAATAATAAATGCTTAGGATGACCTTAGGATGGTTTTAATTTTTAAAATATATCCATTTAGGAAATATAAGGTAAAGGACATTAGAACCATTTTGGGGACACTAGTGCCACATGGCTCCAATGTCATTAATATGGCACTAATGTCTAGCTGGTAGGATTTGGGAACAAAGGGATAGGATAAATAAATGAGGTTCTATTACTAAATTTGAGCTGACTAGGGACACTTGTGGTCTACACAATGGCTAGAAAAGTGTGATAATAGTCATGAGGATAGGTCTAGGGCGAAGCTAGTATTATCCAATTTTGACCCCTAAGTCAAAATAAGATCCCTATAGGAAAAAAATTGAACTTTAGGTGATTTATAAGCTCCTAATTGAGTCAAGAATACCTTATTATCATTTATTAATTTAATTTTGAAAAGGTTAATGTAAGCCTCTTGTATGTGTTTTGGTCTATTTAAGTCTTCTATGTCAAAAAGGGTCAAAAGGGTCATTTATAGTTCCTTGAAAAATGTATAATAGGTTATTAAGGGTTGATCAAAATCATTTCATGTGTCAAACACTTTTTCACAATGTTTCATGAAGTTTTGTAAAGTTTAATGTTGATTTGCTAGCTTGAAGGAGGTAAAATGCATGAAAAAGTGATTTTTGGGCTAACTATAATGTGTGCCCAAGTTCCATAAAGTAAAAATTCATACCACACACATTCCAAATATTTGGGATCATTTATTTAACTATCACACCTATCAAAGGGATCAATAAAAGTCAGGATCTTACACTTCAAGGCTAGTTTAAGTAGTGAAAAGAAGTTGTATAGACTTTTGGAAGTCATGTGAAAGTGAAAATAGTTTAAGAGTGTCCTTTCATCTTAGAAAAGTTTGTAAAAAGATTCAAAAAAAGTTTTTATCTCAACAGTTTTAGACATATCCTTTTCTCTCTCATTGTCCCCTTCATAAGCTAGTGAAGGATAACTTAAAGTAGATGGTACAAGTTATACAGGTAGATTTGGGGGCTATTATTTAGGAAAATTTTTGGTACCCCTATGGGATTTTAATTTTTGGAATTGGTAATTGGATTGATGTTTCTAGTTTTATGAACAGTCGCTAAGAAGGTAGATTGATTTTTGAATGCTTAAAACCCAATAGACCAAGTTTGGATCAAATTTAATGAGAATTACGAAATCATGTCTAATTGAAACTAGTTATAAAATATTATTATATGTCTTTAAATTCCTTAAAAAACATTCAATCATCTTGGTGGCATGTGTGAATGTCCTTTTAGCATAGAAAATGGTTTTTTGTGCATTATCTACAATAGACTAGTCATGTTTCTCTATTTCTAAGTTATCTAAGTGTTTTTATGAAATATATTGATTATTAATGGTCTTATTTCATCCTCACAATCCATTAATAGTCTATATTCAATTGATTATTCCATACAAGTTCAATAGATGGTCACTTCTTCATTATCTTTATGGACTATGTTTTGTGTTTGTACAAAGGTGTTTTAGTGTATTTGAATATGTTTTCATATAGTTTAAAGTTTTCACTTCATGTTACTATATTTATCCAATGGAAGTAGTTATTTTTTATTCATAATATTCATATTTTTTCCTTTTCAAGCTCCACCACATAAGTTGTCTCCATCACATATCACCTATAGATCTGTAACTTCAATGGAGGTTCATGATGTTCATATCTCATGAATGCTATAAAATAATGAAGCATGGTTATTTTTAAAGTTATAAAATGTCATTAATAAATAGTAATTTATAATAACCTAAATACAAAGAAGTGCAACAAGCCTAATAGAGACCTAGTGACAGTGACCTACAAGACTATGACTATGTACATAAAATGAAAAGGGTTTAAACATGATTTGAATAACATAAATGTGTTTGAAATAAAATTATATGGAAATATTTATGAATTTTTTTAACTATAATGTCATAATATGGTTTAAAAACATCTCCAATACTAAAAACATAATCATCTTCTCTAAATAGTCATATATAGGATTTTATGTGTGGAGGTAGTGACCAACAAAGTTTGAATTTTATTTGAGAGATAAATTAGCTTTAAATTAAGTAAGAGAGATAATTTACATGAATAATGAACACTATGATATATAATGACCTACTTTAGATAGGCCTAAAATTCATGAAACTCTCACATACATAGTCAACTCCTCTGAAGGAGCACCTACAACCACCATTGAAAGAATTAGTCTTACGATAGTGATGTTACAAAGATATTAAATTTTATAAGGTATTTATAAGTTTCTAAGGAAAATATTTAATACTGGATATATCCAATTATAATTATTATTTTTTTTTAGTTTCAAAGAGCTCTTCAAAGCTCAATTAAATTCTCAAAATGTCATCTATAGCTAGACTATATTGAAAATGGATCTTGACAAATGAATATTGATAAGGTTTAAAATTTAGTGAATTAATTAATGATTTAAAACATAAATTAAAAAATTTAATTTCTCATTAATATTCATAGGGTGATAAGAATAAATCACAAAACTCCATACATAGTCAAATCACTTCAACATCCACCTATAGTCACGTGTTAAGAGGTTTGTCTTGAAACAATAGTAAGGTTGGTGGAAATGGAAACACAAAGTTTCAAGTTTTGAATGAATTATAAGTATATAAATAGACATTAAGTATTTTTAATATGGTTTTAATTTTAAACAAGGCTCATCTCACATCTAGAGAGTAGACCATCCAAAAAGAACACATACATAGGTAAATAGTCTACTTAAGTGAATTAAAGTCCCTCTAAATCTTGAAATGGTGGTTTGAAGGAATTTTTAATGAAATAAAGGAACTAAGGTAATAAATAAATAATTTTAAAATATAATATAAGCATAGGTTGAGGATAAGGAGTCTAAATAGGGGTCATAAGCATAAGATAAGCATATACACAATCATGCCTAGGCTAGTGTAATGGTTTCTTGAAAGAGTAAAGGTTTGAGGGAGATGGAGATAATTGGATGTTTTTTAATGGTTTGAATATAGTTATAAATTATTATTATACTCATAAGAAGTTAAATAACACAACATACCATATTTTAACCTCTAACAGTCCTGAGAACATGCACAATTGGCATATGCAGCCAACCCTAGAGAAGATGAAGTAAGTAAAGTTTAAGATGGAATTTTAAGGACATTAAAAGATGATAAGGGACTTGATAAAAAATTAAATGAGATAAAAAACAATTTGATATAGATTATAAAGGGATGAAACAGTCACCTAACGTCATACAATCATTTTTTATTGTGAACCCTAGGCTTAGAACAATGAGAGTGTTGGGAAGTTTTATGAAAAATGGATTATGGAAGTATTGGGAAGTTTTATGAAAAAAGGAGTATGTAAAAATATTATAATATATCAATTGGGATGTCATATACCCCGTTAAGGTCATGGGAGTAAAAAACCAACTCAAGAAAACTCTCTTTAACTCATTTTTCTCCCAGACCTCGCAAAATGCTTGTTTCTAGCAGATAAACCATATTTCTTTATTTGGTACAATCAGGTTGATTTGGATGAAAAATTTTGATCCTACGGGAAGTTAATAAACCTAATTTACTTAAATTTTGTGTAATTATTTAGAATATTCATATGTCCAAGTTTATGAATCATCATTAATAATCTAAATCACTTTTAGGCTACTTAGGAGAGACATAAAGACCCAAAGATATTAAAATAAATATTTATGACTAAAAATGAATCCTAAAAAATTCCAAACCACCCATATAATTTTCAAAACTACCTTGAGAATATTCCCATTAAATCGGTTTGTATGGAGCTATACGAAACTATATGGAATAAGCCTAAAACCACTTATTTTCATTTTTTTGTAGGTTTGTAAAAGTATTAAGAACATAAAATTTGGCATGAAAGTATGGGATGATGTTTTATAAATGAATCACACACTTATTTGTGGTTTTTACATGTGTGGAGGCTGTAGGATCATTTTTCACTGTCTTGGCAAGGAGGCGTAATTGAGGCCTAGTTAGGAGAGAGAAATGAAAGAAAAGGACATCTTTACTAATTATCATCACATGAAATTAAAATTGGAGATATAAGGTCATACAAAGTATTATAATGTGCCCTTATATTCTTAGGATATTATATACTTTGCTCCACACAAGGAGGTTTGCACAAAAAAAAGGCTACAACGAATGAGGTCTAATTTAGGCTTTTGTTAGAGAACAACCTATTAGGGACATATTGAGGCCTAAAAATGAATGTTTTTAGGTAAAATATGATGAAAATAAACCATCCATGAATCTTGGTCAATTTATAAAAGACAAAAATAAAATTTGACACTTGTGTGTAGAATGGGAGACGAGCCTTTTAAACACCTTGCAAGAGAAAGAGGTGATATGTCAAAGAGAAATATTTTGGTTCATATAATAGGTGTAAAAAGTATATAAAATAAGTATAAGAAACTTATCTGACCACCAAGAATGCCACTTTTCCTTTAACATTTCAATAAGAAATGGAGTTTCAAGAAGCTATTCAAGGTGATAAGCATGAAATTCAACTTCCATGCCACTTGGAGATCTGGAGCATTTTAAAAGGAGAAACACATGGATTATAAGACATATTGAGGTATTTAACTAACTCCTATCTTGTATGTAACTCACATGACACTCTCACACATTCTCTATATATTGAGTCCCATTTGACTTGAAATGTATCCTTCTCTTGGGTATGGTGAAGTCCTCCCATTTTATTATACCTTTGACCAATAAATCAACTAATATTTTACCTCATTCTATTCCTACATGCAATGATAAGTCTCCAAATGGTTGATTTTATCAAGTGTAGATGTACATCACCTTGTTTATGTCATATTTATCCTTATTCATGTGGTTATTTCTCTATTTTAGGTTTTAATTGGTGTCATTAGGGGTCTTTTATGGTTTTTGAAGTGTAATTAGTCTTCCCTCTTAGCCTTAAAATTCCTTACCCTTAAACAAAACATTAATTCAATAGGTTCTTTCTAGGATGTGTGTATGTTCATGTTGTCTTGTAGGTCTTAGTATATTGTGCAATGTGTGGTAGTAGTCAACAAAGTCTAGTGCATCACTACTATAATTAGGTATATTTAAAATTATTTCTTCACTTTTCCAATCAATTAAGTAGTGTGTGAGCCTAAGTTATTCATCAAGGGGAGCTATCCTTTAAACCTAGAGGTAATCCCATGTTTAACCAAAATTTGTAGAGGTCTAAATAAATTTCTCCTAGGGTGAAAATTTTGGTTATAACACTTCTAAAATTCTTAATGGAACTTAAGTTCAAAAGAGTGGAAGGATTTTGGTGTGTTCTTCTACCTATCAAAATTTGGAGGCATTCAATCAAACACTAATGATGATTCCAAATGTAATTAACTAGTTATAAGCAGTCCAAGTACTTATTTTAAAAGAATTTTTTAAAAATATTATGTTTCATTTGACTAACGAAGTTGGTGCGTCTATATAAGATGATATTTTATACTATACATCATCTACCAACCTTATCAGGACCCATACTATGTTCCTCAATATCCCCATCAAGATTGTTATCAGCCTTATGAGCCATGACAACCCTATGGTCATGATATTGTTTCTCCATATGATCATGATGTTGTTTAGCAGCCTTATGAATAAGCCTATGAATAAGGATGTCATGAAGAAGAAAATGTGATTAAAAATCTTAGAGAAGAAGTCCAAGATCTTAAGAGGTAGTAACATAAACAAAAATTGAGGCATTATCAAGGTCATTTCCAACCTCATACCATATCCTTGTTGGCACTTAACCCTAATATGCTAAAATCAAGATAGGTGATGAGAAAATGGGATAGATATCTTGACTTGATCCCTTTTTATCTCATAGAGGAGATGATAAATTCATTTAAAATGTTGATGGATAAGTGGATGTTATATGGAGAGGAAACCCAATATGTTATGAGTGAGTAGTTGAGTGAAATGAGAACCTTTATCCAATGGTGGATATATAGATTCGAGATGTGGGAGAATCAAGAGACCCAATCTAAAAAACCCTAATCGTCATATATTATCCTAATTCCACATCCTTTGAATATAGATTTTCCTTGATATACACTTATTCTCCCTCAAGAAAATAAAATATCTTCATCTTAGAGGCCTTCTTGGACTATGAGTCCTAATTAGATGATGCTAACTCTTGTGGAAAAAATTGAACCTTATCTCTCTCCCTCCACTCTTGAATAACCCTCTTGTGTTCCATATCAATTTTATTATTCTCCTTGTCCTCATTAAACCATTCACTATCCTAAATAGGATCCTTTAAGAGAGCCAATCCAATCCTCAAAATGGCTTACTATTTTCATAGTTCCAACTTAGAACCAAGTAGTGAAGTCTTAGGGAAATAAATATGAAGAGAGTGAGGACCAAGTTGTTGATGTGAAGAAAGAATACCTTATGCTTTTTCAAGCTTCATTTCCTTCTACCCAAGAACCTATAGTTGTTCCCTCTTGGAGGCCTATGGAAGAAGATTCTCAACATAAAAAAGAGGCCTTAGTTGAGAGTATAGAAGATAATGTTATAGCTATTGAATAACCTCAAGAAGGATATGAGAAAGTTGAGGTTATTTTTGAAGAAAATGAGATTTTTTTATCCCAATTGAACATGTTTTCTCTTGAATAATTTCTTCATGAGTCTCCCATTTCCAAGCCCCTAAAATGCAAAATTATTCCCTACATCCCTATGCCCATTCATGATCTATCCACCACACCTCATACTCCCTCTCCAACCCATGAAATTATTCACCACCCTTCCACCTCATCCCTTATTGAAGGATAACCCATCATATGGGAGAAAATAAAATAAGATCAAACTTAATTTGTAGCTGATCAAGAAGATAACTCAAGTGTATATGATGAAGAGTTCACCATAGTGATTCCCCTTGATGATGAAAAGCATAAGTCAACCTTATTTAGTGAATAAAGACAAGATATAGATCATGTTACAAATATTCACAAATAGCTTGATAAAGACATGAGAGAGGAGGTGCTTGAGAAGGACATCACATCAATCGAGTTGGTTGATATTCATGAGAATGATCAAGAGGTTAAATCTGAAATAACAATAGAACATGGAGATGCTACTAATTCCATGGAAAAAGATGACTTATGGAAAAATTTCAATGAGATATGTGGATAATTTGAGGCCCTTCAAAATCCCACCCTTCCTACTATTAAATTTTAAGACATTGTTGAAGACAATGATGAAGATGGGGTTGAGTATGCAATTTTTTTAAAGAATAAGCTTGTAGTTGATAAGAAATTTGATATTATTTAATATGACATTAAGTTAAATGAAAAATTCTTTGATAAAGCATCATTAAGACAATTTTAAGATAAATAATACCATGAGAGGCCTATTGAAGTGAGAAGAGTTCATCTTCATAGGTGACATGTTTATAGCTATCATTTCTTCACTTGTATTCATGCCAAGAAGATTGTCAAGCATGAAGGAATTGAAGACAACAAAACCAAAGATATAAAGGGAACTTGTTTCATGTCCTATTTTACGACATGAAGCAAAAGATGGTTCAAGTTTCCCCTTTGATCTAGGAGGAGAAATTTTGTTTCAGGCTAGTTTGTATATAGTCTAGTTTGATTAAGTTCTTATTATGTTCCCTAAGTGCTTCATAGTACATGTGTGTTTCTTCCTCTTTTTGATTTTGTGTGTGTCTTCATTTTGTGTATTATTGAGGTAATAAAATTGTCTTTTTGTTCAAGTGTCAAGGTTTGATCTTTCTGTCTTCTATTTAAAATGACTCCATAGGCCAATGAAAGGACAAGGCTATTGGTCTAGTTATCATAGTAGGCATGTTAACCCTATAAGTCACCAATTTGTTATCCAAATTTGACCCCTTAGTCAAAATAGTAACCCTATAGGAAATAAATTTAACTTTAGATGATTTAGGAGGTCATAGTTAAGTCCAAAATACCTTATTATCATTTATTGAGTTAAATTTGGAAAGATTAAGGTAAGTCTTTTTTATGTGTTTTAGTTTATTTGAGTCTCCTGAGTCAAAAAGGGTCAAAAGTGTAATTTATGGTGACTTGAAAAATGTTTCATAGGTTATTGTGTGTTGACCAAAGTTATTTAATGTGTCACACACATTTTCACAATGTTTTATGAAATTTTTTAAAGTTTAAAGTTCATTTGATAGCTTAAAGGGGGTAAAATGCATGAAAAAGTGACTTTTTTGGTTAACTCTAATGTATTCCCAAGTTACCTAAAGTAAAATTTCATATAAAACACATCATAATGATTTGTGAGTATTTAATTAACTATCACAACTATTATAGGGATAAAAAAAAGTCAAAATCTTGCACTTCAATTCTAGTTTGAGGAGTTAGAAGAAGTTGTATAGACTTTTGGAATTCAACTAAAAGTGAAAATAGTTGAAGAGTGTCATTTAATCTCCTAAATCTCAGGACAAATCTTGGTAATAATATTGGATCTCATTAATTTCATACAAATGTTTCTCTCTCTCATCATCCCCTTCACAAGCTAGTGAAGGCCAAATTCAAGAAGATGGTATAGGATGTACAGGTAGAGTTAGGGGATACAATTTTGGAAAAATTTTGGGACCCATATGGGATTATAATTTTTGTCATTTTTTATTATATCTATGATCTTATATTTATGAATAATAACTAAGAAGTCAAAATGTTTTTTTAAGGTTTAAAACCCCATATGCTATGTTTGGAACAAATTTATTGCAAATTATGAAATCGTAGCTACTTTAAACTAGATGTAAAATATTTTTATATGTTCTTATATGACTTAAAAACATTAACTAATCTTGGTGGCAAGTTTGGATGTCCTTTTAGCATGAAAAATAGTTTTTATATATTGTCTACAAGTAAGTGGTCATGTTTTTATGTTTTTGAGTTCTCCAAGTGTTTTGGTGTAATGGAATGATTATTTATGGTATTATTTCATCTTGAAAATATTTTAATAGTCTCTAATCAACTTATTATTCAATAAAAGTTGAAGAGATGGTCACGTCTTCATTCAATTTGTGGACCATGTTTTATGTTTTCACAAAGGTGTTTTGATGTATTTGAATATGTTTTCAGAGATTTTGAAGTTATGAATTCATGTTAATTTTTTTATCCAATGGAGGTAATTATTTTAAGTCATAATAGTCATATTTTCTCCTTTTTAAGATCCAACACATAAGTTGCAGTCTCCATCACCTATCACTTATAGGTTTGTAACATCAATGGAGGTTCATAGTGTCCATATATCGCTAAGGTTATAAAATCATGAAAAATGATGATGTTTAAATTTTTAATAGGTCATGAATAATTTATTATAAACTAAAGACAAATAAGTACAACAAGCCTAAGAGAGACCTAGTGATAGTCACCTATAGGACTCTGACTATGTAAAGTAAATACACAAGGTTTGAACATGTTTTAAATAAGATAAATGTGTTTTAACTAAAATTATAATTAAATATTAATGAATTTTTGGCACTATAGTATCATGATATGGTTTAAAAAGATCTCCAAGACTAAAAACATAGTCATCTGCTCTAAATAATCATCTATAGGCTTATGTGGGTGAAGGCAGTGAAAAATAAAGTTTAAAGTTTATTTGAGAGATACATGAACTTGAAATGAAGTAACAAAGAGAATTTACATGAGTAATTACCACTATGAGATAATATGAACTCCTTTAGATATGTCTAAAATTTAGGAAACTACCACATACATAGTCAACTCCTCTAAAGGAGCACCTACAACCACCATTAAAAGAATTAGTCTTATGATAGTGATGTTATAAATACTGTAGATTTTTTAGGGTATTGATAAGTGTCTAAAAAAATAAGTAATAATTGATAGATCCATTGAGATTTATTAATATTTGTTTTAGTTTCAATGAGCTCTTCAATGCTCAGTCAAATGCTCAAAATGTCATTTACAACCAACCTATATTAAA
Source organism: Torreya grandis (assembly GCA_037957365.1). NCBI lineage: Eukaryota > Viridiplantae > Streptophyta > Pinopsida > Cupressales > Taxaceae > Torreya > Torreya grandis. Next base: position 210,101 of record JARHVA010008624.1, on the reverse strand, counting down.
AATGGATATTGCAAAATGAATATTTGTAAGGTTTTTATTTCAAGGAATTATGAAATTAATTAATACATCAATCACCACCTTTCATTTCTAAGTAATATTCATGGGGTTATAAGAAGGAATTAAAAAACTCCATACATAGTCACATCACTTCATAATTCTTGAAATATAATCCTTATTCATATGGTTTTCTTGAAAGATTAAACATATGAGGGAGAGGGAAATAATTGGATGTGTTTTAATGGTGTGAATATTTTTATACATGTTTTTTTGACTCAATAAAGTGAAATAACACAATGAACCCTATTTCAACCTCTAACAATCCTAACATGCACAGTTGGTATAGGTAGTTAACCGTAGAAGAGATAAAGGAAGTAGAGGTTGAGATGGAATTTAAAGGCCATAAAAATATGATAAGGGACTTGATAAAACATTCCATAAGAGCACAAACATTCTGATAGAGAATAAAAAATGATGAAAATAGTCAGCTAGGGTCATCTAATCATTTTGTATTACAAATCCTAGGCTTAGACTAATGAGAGTGTTTGCAAGTTTGATTAAAAAAGGAGGTTAGAAAATTATTTTAAGATGATAATGGGGATATAAAATACCCCATTAAGGTCATATTAGTTCAAAAAAGACTTAGAAAAAATATCACTAACTCATTTCTCTCTCAGACCTCATAGAATGCTTGTTTCTAGCCAATAGGCCATCTTGCTTTGCTTGGTATAAGTAAGAGTATTTGCATGGAACCTTGTGATTATAGGGGAAGTTATCAACCCTAATGTGATTAAATTTTATATAATTAGTTTTAATATTCATACATCTAGCTTTATGAATCATCCTTAAGAACCTAAACCATTTTTAGGTTGCCTAGTAGAGACATAAAGACCTAATGAGAGAAAAATGAATATTTATGACTCTAGATAAATCATAAAAACTTACAAAAAACCAAAACATGTTCAAAATCACATGATAATGCTCCCATGAAATTGGTTTGTAAAAAAATGTATGAAATATGCCTAAAACCACTATTTTTTGTTATTTTATAAGTATGTACAAGTATTCAAAATTTCAAATTTGGCATGGAGTTAGGGTAGGATGTTTTATAACTAAATCACACAATTTTTTGTGTATTATCATGTGTCGGGAGGTTGTAGAGTAATTTTTCAATATCTTGGTAGGGAAACATAATTGAGGCCTACATAGGAGAGAGAAAGGGAAAAAAGGATGTCTCCATTCACTCTCAGAGCATAAAATTAAACCTATATCTATAAGGTTATACTAGGTATTGTATTATTCCCTTATATTCTTATTATCTTATATGTTGTGTTCCACACAATGAGGTTTGTACAAAAAAAGTTTACAAAGACTGATACCTAATTGAGGATTTTGGTATATAATGACATATTGGGTCTATTTTGAGGCCTAAAAATAAATGGTTAAGGTAAAATATGATTTAAATAGACAATACATGAAGTTTGGATGATCTAGAGAAGACAAAACCAAGTTTTGACACTTGTGTGAAAAATAGGCCTAAGGAGATAAAGAGACTTCTATACACCTTGCAAGAGAAAAAGGTTATGTGTCAAAGATAACCTATTTGGGTTAATTGAGAGTGTGAATAGTAGAGAAAATAAGTATAATAAATTAATCTTACCACTAAGAAGTCCACTTGTCCTTCAACATGTCAAGACTAAAGGGAATTTCAAGAAGCTAGTCAAGGTGTCAAGCATGTGATTCGACTTCCACACCATTTGGAGAGTTACAACATCTAAAAATGAGAAAAAATGGATTATATGAACTATTTAGTTAGTTACATAACTCCTCTCTTGTTGTTAACTCACACAACACTTGTCTACTCTCTCTTTTTCTCCTACACTCTTCTTTTCCTCTCTCTCACATTGTTTATATATTGAGCCACTTTTGTCTTGAAATGTATCATCTACCTATGTATGGATAAGCCCTGCACATTTTTTCTACCTTTGATTAATAAATCAACTAATTTTTTCATTGATTTTATTACTACATGTATTTATAAATATATAAATGGTTGATCTTATCAAGTGTAGATCTACATCACCTTATTTGTGTCCTATTTATCTTGCCTCATATGGCTATTTCTCTATTACAAGTTGTTGTTGGTGTCATCATGGGTCTCTTGTGGGGTTTCTAATTATAATTATTCTTCCATATTAGAATTAAAATTCCTTACCATTCTATAAAACATTAATGAAATAGGTTCATTTTAGGATATGTGTATGTTCATGTTGTCTTGTAGGTCTTAGTGTATTATGCAATGTGTGGTAGTTGTCAACAAAGTTTGGTGCATCGCCATTATAGATAGGTTTATTTTATTTTATTTCTTCCCTTTTCCAAGAAATAAAACAATGTGTGAGCTTAAGTTATTCATCATGGGGAGCTATCCCTTCCACCTAGAGTTTTACCCCTTTTATAGACAACCCATAGGTCTAGGGGTTATCTCATGTTTAACCAAATGTGGAGAGGTCTAAATAACCTTCTCCTAGAGTATAAAATTTGGTTATAATAGATAGGAAAATGTTGTCTCAAGTATCACTCTTAGCACTAAAATAACACTTTTAGGTGATTAAGGTTTCCCCTCGTTTTATGATATAAATGCAACAAGGTGAAATGAATAGTATAAAGGAAAAACAAGCATACTTGGACTTACCTAGAAAGTGAAGCCCTTGAAGCTAAGTCTGAGTATGTGAATCTAGGTCTATGTATGTGAAACATGATCCAAATCATGACATGCAAATGTAATGTTCATATATTATTCCTTACTAAAGAGATATCAGTAGTAAAATATTATGATAAATAAATAATTAATTAAGAAAATTTAAGTAACGAGATGGGAAGGAGGAAAAGAATGAATACACTTCATTGGGTACACGAACCAATGCATGAACCTGATGACAACTTATGTTTTTATATTTACGTAGTGATCAAATCATTGAATAACTTGGACTTAGTTAATAGCTTTCTCAATCCTCATGTATGGGTGGATAAAAAACTCATGCCAATTTTAAATCCATCATTTCCCACCCCTACTTGGTGGATCATGAACTATGAGTAGCTTGGATTAGATTGATAATGTGTCTATCCCTCTCATGTGGGTCATTTAAATACTCAAGTAGGTTATGAATCCATAATTTCCCACCCATGTGTAGTATATGCATATGAAATTAAACTATGTAAAGTGTTGAGAATATCTAGCTAACTATATCTAATTATGTATGCTAGCTCTATGGCTAGTTAGGTACATTGGGTAGGTTTGGTCCACTCATTAATGACAATGAATGTAGATGGAGTAAGTCATGAAATAAGTGATAGCCTATAATATGATGTCAAGTGTATATGAAATAGATAATGACATGGATCTTACCATTCTATCTGATCAACATGTGTATAACTAAGCATATGGAAATAATGTGTCGTGCACATGCCTCCAATCTAATATCTGAGTATATTGATTTTAGACCAAATTATAATAACTACATTTGAGTATCTAAACTAAATATGGGAATGATCATGTCATACATTATGCCCCAAATATAATCAACTAATATGAATTTGATTTGAGCTAGTGTGAATCTAAATAAAATTTGAACATAACTATCAAACTTATAACTAAATTTGTTTGAATTTGTATTGTCTCAAAATTAGGGTTATTAGATAGCAGTTCCACATCTTGGATAGTAGGGACATGTGGTGTTATTGTCCCTATTTGGGTAATAGTGTTTACTTGGTTTGAATTTTGTGTCACTTTACTGCTTTTTGAGTCACTAGTTTTCCTTGTGTTTTACCTTTGGTTTTTTGAAATTGAGCCTATGTGTTGAAAAATGTTATATGATTACAATATATGAGCCTGATCTCTATGAAAAATCCCTATAAATTACCCCTCTTTTGAGGGGAATTTTTGAACCTATACAAGAACTATCCTCAAAATAAATAGCTCTAGAAAATATGTGTTAGTCAAAGCATATATGATAATTACATGATGTGACATCAAAATTTAAGAGAATCTAAGCATAAGTATGTAATTTAAGATGTAAGTCATGTATATTATTACAAAAAGGTGTCATGATATATGTAATAAATGCATATAACAACAAATATGAGTAGCTACCAAGGGGAATGAGTCATGATGTCCATCACAACATCCAAGTCGGAAGGGTATATGCATTAGGTCCCTCATGGCATCGATAAATGGTGTGTGTAACAAGAAAAAGATAATTGTCATGGCTATAAAACATATAATAAAGCATACATACAAAACACATGAGGCATGCCAAATAGGCTAATGAGTCATAATATAAGGGACATATACACATGTAACTAAATCTAAGAAAATAAAACATACAAGGACATGTTCAAATGTCCACATACATAAGCAACAAGCAAGTTATCTTAGAGACACATAGAAATACATGTTTAAATATCTACATACATAATTAGGAAAGTACACAAAAGGGACATGGTCACATGTCCAATTCATACATGAATAGAAGTGTTATAGAGCCAAAGAACAATGGCATATTCAAATTCTCTTAAATAGAAGCATATAAAATAAAATAAAGTCTAAACTAGGAAAGCTAGAAATGAAATCATGCATGAATGTAGTACAAATCTATGTAAGAGCTAGGATGTACATATGTTGAGTCTATACTAGTGATAGTTACCAAATTTTTTTGAGTATGAGTAGAAATGATCAATATCAAGATATGTCAATGGGAAAAAGGGAATGTGAAGAATGTAAGGATAGAAACTAGTAATAGAAACTATATATAAGATGCCCCAAAGTGGAAAAATGTGTCAAATGAATAACCCTGAATCGATGTATATGGCCCCAGTGGGAAGATGATAGTAAGTATAGATCAGTGTAGTAGACTTGAGTCTTATAAATAATATTCAAGAACATAAAAACAATAAATGAAGGGTGTATGTATGATAAAATTGACTATACTAAGATAACTGACATATGTAGTGTATGGTAAATATAAGAAATGTAAACATAAGAATGCATACAATCTATAAATTTTGTGTTTTCTAAGTAATATTTGAATGTTTTTATATTTTGACATGTTATATTATTTTTTAATTTTTTAAATATAAGTTGTGTACAAGAAAATTAAAATAAACAATATACAAGGAGTAAGATAAAACAACTTATGTATATGTAAATTCTAAAAATATAAATGAAATAATATACAAATAAAGTGTAATGTCTCTATAGACCCAAGAGCACATCCATGGGATGTGGATAATCAAATGATGGATACAATAGGAATTTATCTACTGTTGAATATTAAATTTTTCCAAACTCAAATAAGTCATCATTGTTATGGTCATCATACCAATCTGTATGTATCAATGGAGCCTTATCCTTGGAATGAGTTTGGAGTCTATGCATCTGAATGGGAACACATGCAATTGGTAGTGTAATATGTCTAATGGAATCCTAACATTGTATACCATGTTGTAACTCACTCTCTTGATAAACAATGTGGTGTAAAAATTTCAAAGTGAAAGTGTTAGGATCATAATCCTCATCTATATCTACATGGGGAATTTGTCTATCTACTAAAAAATATATATATTCAATGGTTCATTCTATGAATGTATGTATCAATGATGACTCTTTTATAGTTCTTGTATCTATGAAGGATCTTGTATCAATGAAGGTGATTGTGCATCTGAATGTGGAGGCTATATAATTTGGATAGTGCCCTTATCCCTAAATTTATTTAGTTTATGTTGTAATGCTAAGTATGTGTTAGTATCATGTATTATGAGTATATGAATGTGGAAAAATTGATTACTTTCCTATGGAGATAATATATTGACTAATATGTTCTATACTATGGGTGATATCATCAATACTCTATCAAATAATATCTATAAGATCTAGTGTAGTTTATCCTATGAACTCCCTACCTAAATCTATATGACTGAATCAATATTCATGGATGTAATTATTGTGGCATGGGATTTCACGCTATGAGAGGGTTATTCATGCTCTCTCACTCCTAGCCACACAAATGGATCAACCCCAAGATGTGGGTATTTATATGGTGGGGGTAAACCTCTAGAGAATGATGGTTCCTCTTGGTAGATTACCTAAGCTATTGATTTTACTTAGGAAAGGGGTAGAATATATACATAATATGAATAAAAACATAAAAATGGGTGATATAAATAAATTTCACTCTTAATTTCTCAAAAACAAACTCAAATAAATCTTAAATATCCCTCACTCACACAGTCTTTAACAATAGATGGTTTGCATGAGTAATTATAAATAAGGCCTTCTAGACAAGGGATAAATCATAGAGAAATGGTAAAATTCACACTATACATTCACTTATGAAAATAAAAACCTAAATTCAAACTTGTAAACACCTTAAACCCCTACGAAAGGCAAGTAACAGAGGACAATCACCATGAAAGAAGACTTATTCACAAGGCAATCATGGACAAGCTACCTAGAACACAACGTTGCAGTCAAAGAGATAAGAAAAGTAAATAATCTTATTACTTCAAAGCTTGTTATTTACAAATTTTGATAGGGTTTTACCTTATCAAATGAAATTATCCATTACAATATGATAATAAAAAGATAAATATAGAAGAAGGGGGAGAATAAAGAGGACAAATCTTCCAATCCTCCATCATTGTGCCTCAACCACCATATTTTTACCACCCAACATAGAAGAGGAGTAAATTTATTTCAAAACCCCTCCATGGTCCTTATATATTGATCATTATTTTATTTCTACTCTTCTTTGATCAAAAGGGGATTCAATAACTTTAAATTCTACAATGATCCACACCTAGAAATCATCAAGGATTTTATTTGTAAAAACACATGCAAAGTCTGATTGAATCTCCATCAAGGTTTTTAATTGAAAAAAAACATGAGAAGTCTAATTGTATCTTCATTTGGGTTTTTAATTTCAAAAACACATGACAAGTTTGATTGAATCTCCATTGGAATTTTTAATTTCAAAAACACATGCTAAGTCTGACTAAATCTTCATCTGGGTTTTTACTTGCAAAAGCACATGGGAGGGAAAGAAAATATTTAGGTACACTTTGTAATTATTGTATAATAAATTTTCACCCTTAGAGAGGATTCTTCAGTATCTCTCCAATTGAGCTACACTGTGAACAACCCCAAGCTGTGGGTCACCTATGGTTTGGTTGGACCTCTAGAGAAGGTCAACTTCCTCTTGATAAATCACCTATACTAATGTTTGAAATGATAAAATGGTTAGAAAGGGGAGATAAATCTCTTAAGAAATCTAATAGAGTGATGTACCAAATTAAGTGATAACTCACACAATCATGAAACATACACTAAAGAAGCATAAGATAGTACTAGATCACACAATCTCAAACTCTAGCTAATTCCATAAGTATTTCATGAATTAGGTTTAGGAAGAAATGAATGAATCTAGGAGGAATTCTAAGACTCACATCAAGCTTACCTCAGTGATAGAAATAATACAAATGTATATTTGTAATCAACTAGGAAACACCCTTAAAAAATTAAGGAAGATAATGGGCATGGAAGATTATCCTTCACAATGCCATCATGCACAAGCTTACTAAATAGTTCAAAAGTAAGAGAGGTAAAATAAGTCTTTATTATCTTCAATAGATCCTTCACACAAGTTTTGACAATGTCTAGTCTTATCAAATGAGAGTCTGTAATCTTAAAGAATTGAGAAAACTTATTATCAAAAGTGAGAGTGTCCTAAAATCCTAGAGAGAATTTTTAAAATGGAAAGAATAGGAGATATAGGAGAAAGGGGAGGGAGAGAGTGAGAGCACATTAACAAAGACCAATCAATGAGCTACTAAATTCTGGTGAATGATCCACCATACTTTTGGTCCAATCAAGACTAATCCATCATCAATAAGCTAACCTTAATTTGCTCCAAATTCTTTAAGTTATTCTCATTGGTTGAGAAAATCACTAAAAGACAAGGGTCTATTTTGTATATGATGAGTCATGATCCTTATTATGAGGGAAGATATTCAAAGCTTATGAACATCATTAAATTCTCTGCTATGTTAATCCAATCCTTATATCTCTTTTTTATGATATTCCATTCTATCTCCACTTGATTCTGTATGAAGGTAGGGTCCTTATATCTATGTACTTGATAGAGCCATGAACAAGTCTACTCTTAGCAATTGTTTGCCAGAGTTGGGACCATATTGAAAGATGAGATACCTCTCCATAACCATTCATATCTACCACTACTTAATATCTGATAATAGATCTCTTCTATAGGTTGAAAACCAATCTCCCTAATTGGTTTTCTTGTATCTATATATAAATGTAAAGCCTACATGCCACATATTTTCCTTCTTGATCTCTATATTAGGTCTAAATAGACCTATCCTACATCTGGACCTTTTGGAAGCCAAGAACTCAAGTTTTCATGGATCCTTCTTTAGCTATCAAAAATCACAATCATGAAACAATACTACAACCTAGAAGGATAGACCCTTTGTGCTCCAAATGTTTGAACCAAAGGTTCATGCCATTGAAACCTTACCGTTGATAACCCATAACTATATAATTATGTCTGCTTGTGACATTAGATCAAGATATAATGGTGATGAGTTGATCCTTCTAGGATTTTAGTCTATTTCAGCCTAGGTTTCAATTATTCTCCTCTAAAATCTTTGGTCTTTTGATCTTTAATATTGACCATTGATCTTCTTCCTTGCATTTGAATGAGCATGATTGATCTTCTTAGATCCACTATTTGGACTTTTAATAATGACCATCAATCTTGATCCATATTGGATGAGCATCATTGGATCTTGATAGTCATGAATCATCAATCTTCCTTTGTATTAATAAATGTGAGCCATATATCTTTTACTAGTTTAACATGCATAAGACACTTGGCAACTTCTTATTTATATTTAAGATTAGCTGACTTTATTGACTCATCACTCACCATTATTCTAGAATCTATGATCAAATGTGAATCATTAATTTAGTTGGAACCACTAACATCTATCAGATAATGTAGACTATTAGATCTCTATTCAAGTGCTTGAGATCTTGACACTCGTCATTGATGCATTCATGCTAACTTTTTGACTAGATGCTCACCATTGATCTATAATCTATGATCAAATATGCACTATTGGATCTTGGGGACCCATTAACATCTATTTGATGCCTATGCATCATTATATTTGATTTGATTGAACACAAAAAATTGATCTTGGGAAATTTGAATTTGATTGGCTAGTTCATAAAGCTTGATCTTGACATCCCCGTACTCATTTCATTCTACATTACTAGCTTTGAAAATTTATATTTTGATATAGAAAGCTCATAAATACATGAATTTTGTAGAGAATGTTCAAGGTATTAAGAAATTCATGTCCATGAATTTCTTTTATCTTGAGATAATTTCCTAAATGCATTTATTAAATGTATAATCAAGTTAATATGTCCATTTTTACATGATGTGCTTGTGATGGTCTGGTCCTTATAGGCTTTTGTTTGGAATTTCAAGGCTCAAAATGAATATCTAAGACTTATGACACCTCTTTTATGTATATGAAAGTCATGATCACCATGAGAACCTATTGATATTTACACTTTGCAATCTTAGACCTGTTTCCAAGCTTACTTCCCAAAGATCAACAAATCAGACTTTAATGTTGCTTAAAGTGTTTCAAAAGATTTGTAAGCAATATGAGATTTTTGGACCACTCATTCCATCCAAAAATCTACTCATTTGATAAATATATAACAATACTTCTAAAACATGATCCATCTATGTAAATTTTCATATGTAAGATAAAATTGGCCAACATTTCTAGTGACATCCTGGGATTGCATGCCTTCTATTCAAGAGACTAATTGCCTTAAATTGGTCTATTAGGAATCTGGAGTCATAGTCTTTTATCTCAATTGTCATGAAACTAACTCAAGGATAACCCATTTCTATTAAACCTCCTCTTAAACCAACAAGGACCCAAAATAAACAAAACAATAACAAATGTTCCCAAGGAACTTATTGAAAGGGAAACACACAAATGAAAAAGATGTGCTCAAATCACTTAGAGGAAAACATGAAATCTATTCTAATATGTTACAATATTATACAATAGATGAAAAAATTTCTAATAATTTTTTTTTAATGAATGACATTGGTTGGGATGGGTAATACCTAACCATCCAATGGGTCAAGTTGAAAATCATTATATTTTTTGCATCCATTGATCAAGTAAGGACCACTCCACAAGCTATCAAATTTTTTATGGTTGCCTAGATTGGCCTTATTTGAATTAAATTTGAGGACTAGGTCCCCTTACTTAAAGTCCCTTTCTATGGATCTCTTTTCAAAGTATTTCTTGACTTGAACTTGGTGTGACTCTAATGTGTTCATTTCAAGGTCCTTGGTTTCTTCAAGATCCATGAGCTCTATCATCATCACATTCATAGGCTCACTCTTCATCAACTAAATATGATGGGCTAACTCCAATGTAGGCAATTCAAGAGAAATGGATAATTTTGCTTCCATTCCATATGTAAGGACATATGGATAATTACCGATGGTAGATTTAGGAGTCACTCCCATAAGGCTGCCCTTAGCTTTGTATGCCACACTCTTTGATTCTCTTCCATGGTCCTCTTGATAATCCTTATCAAGTTCTTGTTGGTGGACTCTGCTAGTCCATTGCCTTAGGGGTAGTAGTTAGAGTATGTGATGAGGTATATGCCCAACTTAGGTGCCCATTCAATTTTATTCATGCCAACAAATGCTAAGGCATTATCTAAAATTGTAGTAGCTAGGACACCAAACCTAGTCACTATGATGTCATATAAGTCTAATACTACTATTTCATTAGCTTATTTCAAGGAAATTTCTTCCAACTACCTAGTGAAATATTCAATTATAGTGAGCATTCATTTATGCCCTATAGTTAAAGGTGGATTTATCTTTCCTATAAAGTCTAAGCCCCATTTCATGAAGGGTTACTCCACCTAGATTGGGTTGAGTGGAAGAGCTACTAATCTCTACTTTCCTACAAATACAACACACTTTTACCATTTTATGACCAATGCATAAACATATTTTAAAAGTTTGGGCCAATAATAACTAGATATCATTACCTTTAATACTATTACTCTTGTATAAAAATGGCCTCCTATAGGTCCATAAAACTACTCTAGAATTTTTGTCACTTGATTGTCATTAATACACCTAAGAATTAACCCATTAAGGTCACTTCTAACAATAACACCATTAATGAATGTATAAGGTATGGATTGAAGCCTAAAATACCTTATTTTTTATCTATCCAAACCTTGATGGCATTATCCCATTATCAATAAATGTGTCATATCTTGGAGCTAGCTGTTGTGAGATGGAGGTGCATTTACTTGTGAGTTATCTTGTGTCACCAAAATAACTTCTTTGTCTTCTTTAAGGTCATCCACCATATTCTCAAACAATACTTTGCCTCTTACTAGTTTGGTGACCTTGATTTCCACATCATATTCCATGATGTTGGTAATCCATCCAAATTTTTTCTCATTCAAATCCTTGTTGAGGAGAAAGTCCCTCACTCTAGCATGGGACACCATAAGATGAACCTTACTATTGGAGAACATTGGTATCAAATATTTTATACTTCTCAAAGCTAAAATAAATTGATTTTTTTATGAAAGTGTACCTTACCTCATATCCCTCTAACCCTTGACTAAAAAAGGCAATTGGTTGTTCAATTTCTTCACCATTCTTATGCATCATCATAGCTGATATGTTGTTAATATTGGAAAAGGTGTACAATGTAAAATCCTTTGAGAAATCAGGATTCATGAGTGAGGGTGCTTGGGAAATGGCTTGTTTGATGGCCTCAAATGTTGTTTTACTTTAATTTGACCAAGAAAACACTTGGTTCTTCTCCAGCATGGTGGTGATGGGTTTGATCAGGTTTACAAAACTAGGTATAAACCTTCTCATAAAGTTTGTCTTCTTAAAGAAGCTCTAGAATCATTTCTTATGCTTGGGTAGAGATATTACTTAGATAACACTTATTATATTATGGTAAATAGATAACCCTTCCTTTGAGATAATTTGGCCTAAAATATTTCTTTCATAAATAGTAAACACATATTTCTTGTGATTTAAAGAGATTCCATACTCTACATCTTTCAAAGATCAACCTTAGATTATCTAAGTGTTCACTAGATTTCTTGGAGAAAAATGTGATGTCATCTAATTAGACCATTACCATTTAACTCATAAACCATAAAAAATCCATGTCCATGGCTCTTTGGAAAGTTTCCCCTACATTTCACAATCCAAAAGGCATCTTTTGGTAAGCATATGTGCCCCATTTTATGGTGAAGGCAGTCTTATACTCATCTTCTTCCCTTACCAGCACTTGTTTGTAACCTAAATACCCATCCAAATGGGAAAAACATTCAAAACCAAAAACTATATGAATCATTTTCTCCATAGATGGTAGGGGGTAGTGATCTTTTAGAGAGACCCTATTTATATCCCTAAAGTCAACACACAATCAGATTTTCCCACTCTTATTCCTCACAGGCACCAAATTGGCTACCCATGAAGAGTTTTTAATGAGAAATATGATATTAGATTCAATTACATTGGCCAATTTTTTCCTTATAATTTCTTTAATTTTGAGGTTTATAGGCCTTTGCTTCTACTTATTAGGATCAGCATTAGCCTCTAGTTTTATAGTGTATTGGACCAACGTGGGATCAAAACCTTTCAAGTCACTATATTCCCAAGCAAACATGTTTGTATATCATTTACAAAGATCTATGAAATCATGCCTTTCAACTTGAGTGCTTACCTTCCCAAGATTAAGGAGATTGTCTTTGAATATAAGGACTCTTTCATAGTTATCTTCACTTGCTGACATCACTACCTTATCTTTTCTCATATGCTCTCCTTCATGGAAAAGACCATCAAGGGTGATTAGTACTTTAAGAAGATTATTGGATCTCAATTAAACTATTTGATCTTCATATTGATGTTAAAACTTTTATTGGTTCATTTAAGAGAATTACGCTTCCTAATATAAGAAATAAGTAATTTGTTTATCATTTTTAAAGACCTGATAATGAGCTTTATTGTCTGGCACTAATGGCCTTACTACCACTTTAACATGTGGTTGTACTTTGGTCATTTCCAAATATTTTGGGATATAAAATTGAGCTCCCATTGATGACAACCTATCAACATGTCTATTCTGGTTCATTGGTACTACTTGGATCTTAAAAGCCTCAAAATCCTTAATTAGGTCCCATGGTCTATGTTTATAAGACTTCATCAAGGGATTCCTAGTGATATTATAGCCTCTAACCTAGTACACTACCAATTAACTATCTTCATAGACTTGCAAATTCTTGATCTTTCTCTTACTAACCCATTTAAGGCCATGGATAAGACCTTCATATTCTACTACATTACAAGAACAACAAAATTTGAACTTGTAAGAAGAGAAAAATTTATCATTGGAGGGGGATACTAGCATTGCAACTACAACCACTTCGTATTTTCTCCTTGAACCATCAAAGAATAGTTTACACAATCCATGATGATATTTTTTAGGCTAAATGAGGGATGGCATGGACTGATCTTTTCATGTAAGTAGTAGACACCCATGTCCCTCTCTTTAACAACTTCTAAGGGATCAACCAAATGATTCTCATTCCATTGTTCATCTAAGAGCATGTCTAGTATGTATTTAGGGTGAGTGTTTAATTCTTGACTAACCATATGTTTATTCTCATCAAGAATAGTGTAATTGAGGTTTATGTTGTCTATCCCATAAGGATCTATGTGGAATTATTCAATGGGCTTAACCTTAATAAATGCCTTGGTTCCATATCTTGTTCTGAATGCCATGTATGACCAATCTGATGCAAGATAACCTCCAATATTTGTAGTAAATTACCTACATAGGCATATGGAAAATAAAGGAGGTACATATGGTATCAATACATATTAAACAAATAAAACACTATGGAAAGCATACAAGGTCAAGTTGAGACCTCTAACTATGCTAGATGGTCCGGTAGAAGAACCATCAAGTTGTAACACTCCTTTAGAGTGGGTCTCATAATTTAGACCAAGCTAGTTTGGTATGGAATTTAGCATTACTTAGTTTCTATACCCACTTCCTACCAAGAATTTATACACTAAAAATTCACCAATGATTACTAAAATGTATAAGGTATGAGGTTTGACCACTTCACCTAGTTACCCTTCACTAGGTCCTTTGGTTGCATTGGTGAGAACCACATTTTGTTTGTTTGGTTCCTTTTCAGGAACCTTGATATTTGATAATAATTATTGAAGGATATCTACCTAACCAAGCATGTAGATCATATCTCACATTATCACACTCAAATTGGAACTTTTCATTCATTATACAAAGTTGATGGGTGAACCACTAACCTTTTGTTGTGCTTTGGGAGCCACAACTATACTATGAATTTATGAGTTTTTGGGAACCAAGACATTCCCCTAATTTTGGTTCCTTGGAGATATTGGAACCTTTAGAACCATAGTAGGTCTAGTTAGTTTTGATATTGAAGGAGTAATAGTAGGAGGTTCTTTGACTGCTTCATGATTACCATCCACGTTCTTTCTTTTGAACCTTGTATTTACTTCCATTGAAATGTATGCCTGGATAGAACTAGCCTACCGCTTAAGTGTATAACACTCTTCTTTATCATAGTTAACCATTTTACCACTCAAATAACTTGGTCCTTGATAATGCCCTTAACCTTTTGAGGATCTTCTAGTTTTGTCATCATGGGTACCTCTATGTTATGAGCCATAAGAGCTTGATTGTACCCATAATTAGCAACCTCCTACCAATGATCATTGAAAGCTTGGTTGAAGTCAATGTTTGTGATGATGAATTTCAAAAAATAATATTTCTAAGGCATGGTACACTTATATTCATGAGAAACATTGTTTTGAATATGTACCAAGGTGTTGGAAGTGCTTGTAACATTTGGATTATAGTTCTTCTATCTATTATAGCTAGGTTGCTCTTATCCTTGGTTTTAACATTGGCCTTGACCTTGGAAATTTACTTTATAGGGTGGTGTATTTTCTTTATAATATTCATTCTTAGGTTGATATGAGGCTTGATGATTCCTATTGAAAGGTTGATGCCTCTTAACGTTCACTAGCTCATTTCCCAAGGATTGAAACATGCTCTTAAGATCTTGAAAGTTCTTACTTTATTGGGAATCACTAGATCCATTAGTGGAAGCCTTTTTTTAATTTGGTGAGGGTATAGAATAAGTTTTTGTCATTAGAGGAATGGCATTAAGTGGAGGAATATAAAAAGGGGATGGTATGATCTCGAGGAACAAATGTGTTGGTGGTCTAGGTGTTATCTTGCTAGCTTGGACTAGATATTTTGTTGCTCTGATTACCACCTCATAATTTGGCAATATGTTTCCTCCCATGGACTAGATAATTAACAATATGTCACTATTAATGGATTTCAAATAGTATAAGAAGGAAAATTTAGGGGTAGGACTAATAGATATTGGGATTTTATCCCATGTTTTTTGGAGCCCTATATTGAAGTCTTGCATGACCTCATGAGGGGCTCTTTTTATTATGGTCAACTACTATGCAAGTGAAAAATGGTCACTTTTATCCTCAAATAAATTACATAAAGCCTCTCCTAATTATTCCCATATGTAAATGGAATTAATAGTAAGGATTCTATACTAGTTTAAAGATTTACCTTTGGAATAAATGGATAATAACCTAATTTTCACATTTTCCTCATTGATATCATGAATGTTGTAGAAGTTGTCTATATCCATGAGGTGTTTATAAGGGGTTGTAGCTTGGTCTCAAGTAAAATAAGGGACACTTTTAAGAGATAATACTAGAATAGGATCATATTGACGGAGGGCTAAAGGACTTTATCCATTAAAAACCATAAAATCTCTAGGGACTACCATGAATATAAAATAAGTTAACAAAGATCTTCTTATAGGGGTAGGCCTTGAAATTGACCTAGGAGCAAAGTTTCCTTTATGTCGGTGTGTATTAACAAACCTTACCCTTTTGACTAAATTTTAAAAAAACTCAACAAATTCAAAGGGAATACCTTTTGAAGCTAACCTTGTTGTCACCTTTGGCATGAGATAAAGTCATTGATCTAATACCAGAATGTTGAATGTTAATTTTGGAGTCACCAGATGTTGTTTCTTGGAATCTATCATTGCTATAAATTGATCAAACTATCATCAAGTTTTGACCAATACTATTTGAATTGGGAGTCCCATTGGGCATACCATAAACTATTGTAGCATCAATTTTTACCCTTAGATAGGATTGTTCAGTCTCTCTCCAATTGAGCTACACTATGAGAATAACCCTAAGTTATGGGGCACCTATGGTAGGGTTGGACCTTTCAAAAAGGCTAGATTCCTCTTGATGGATCACCTATACTAATGTTTTCACTAAGAAAAGTGGTAGAAAGGGGAAATAGGGATCTTAAAAAAGATAATAGGGTGATGTACCAAATTAAGTGAGAACTTACACAAGCATGAAACATAAACTAAAGAAGCATAAGATGATACTAGATCACATAATCTCAAACTCTAGCTAATTTCATTAGTATTTCATGCATTAGGTTTACAAAGTAATGAATGAAGCTAACAAGAATTCTAAGAATAACATCAAGCTTACCTTAATGGTAGAAAAAACACAAATGTAGACCTATAATTAAATATAAAACACCCTAAAATAGTTAATAAAGGAGGATAATGGGCGTGGAATATTCTCATTCATAATTCCATCATGCACAAGCTTAATAAATAGTTCAAAATCAAGAGGTAGGTAAAGAAAGTTTTTATTAGCTTCAAGACATCATTCATACATGTTTTGATAGGGTCTATCCTTATCAAATAAGAGTTTCTACTCTTACAGAGTTGAGATAACTTCTTATCAAAAGTGAGAGAGTGTCCTTCTAAAATCCTTGAGATATTTTTTAAAATGAAAAGAATAGGAGATATAGGATAAAGGGGAGGGAGAGAGTGAAAACACACTAACCAAGAATAATCAATGAAATATCACATTTTGGTGAATAATCCACCATCATTTTGGTCTAATCAAGACTAATCCATCATCAACAAGCTAACCTTCATTTGCTCCAAAATATCTAAGTTCTTCTCATTGGTTGAGAAATGAACTAGAAGACAAGGTTCTATTTTATAGATGATGAGTTATGATCCTTCTAAGGATGGAATATCTTCAAATCTTATGAACAACCTTAAATTATCCATTATGCTACTCCAATCCCTAAATCTCTTTGTTATGATCTTACATGCCATATCCACATGATTAATTATGAGGGAAGTGTCCTTATATCCATGTACTTGATAGAGAAATACCCAAGTTTTCTCTTAGTGACTATTTGTTAGAGATAGGACCATATTCAAAGATGAGACACCTCTCTATAACCATTCATATCTACCCATACTCAATATTTGATCATATGTCTCTTCTCTACATTCAAAATCAATCTCCTTTATTGGGTTTCTTATAGCTATATATCAATATAAAGCATAAAGGACACATATATTACTTCTTGATCTCTATATTAGGTCTAAATAGACCTATCCTACCTCTAGACCATTTGGAAGTTGAGAAATCATGTATGCATGAATCCTTATTTAAAGAGAAAAAATCATAGTTGTAAAAAAATAATACAACCCAAAAGGATGGATCCTGTGTGCTCTAAATCTTCAAACCAAAATTTCATGGCATCAAAACCTTATTGTTGACAACCCCTGATTGTATAATTTTTTCTACTTGTTACATTTACTCAAACTCTAATGGAAATGGGGTGATCCTTATAAGAGGTCCCTCTATTTTGGCATAGGTCATTATTATTCTCCATTAAAAGATATGGTATTTTGACCTTTAATATTGACTATTGATCTACTTCCTTGCATTTTAATGAGCACCATTGATCTACTTAAACCCACTATTTTCAACTTTTAATACTGACCATCGATCTTGATCTATTTTGGATGAGCACCATTGGATCTTGACTATCATAAACCATCAATATTCCTTTATATGAATGAATGTGATCTATAGATCTTATGCCAATTTACGTGCATAAGATACTTGGTAACTTCTTATTTGGCTTTGATATCTATTGACTTTGTTGATTCATCAATCACCCTTGATCTAAAATCTATGATCAAATCACCCTATAGAGAAATACCCAAGTTTTCTCTTAGTGACTATTTGTTAGAGATAGGACCATATTCAAAGATGAGACACCTCTCTATAACCATTCATATCTACCCATACTCAATATTTGATCATATGTCTCTTCTCTACATTCAAAATCAATCTCCTTTATTGGGTTTCTTATAGCTATATATCAATATAAAGCATAAAGGACACATATATTACTTCTTGATCTCTATATTAGGTCTAAATAGACCTATCCTACCTCTAGACCATTTGGAAGTTGAGAAATCATGTATGCATGAATCCTTATTTAAAGAGAAAAAATCATAGTTGTAAAAAAATAATACAACCCAAAAGGATGGATCCTGTGTGCTCTAAATCTTCAAACCAAAATTTCATGGCATCAAAACCTTATTGTTGACAACCCCTGATTGTATAATTTTTTCTACTTGTTACATTTACTCAAACTCTAATGGAAATGGGGTGATCCTTATAAGAGGTCCCTCTATTTTGGCATAGGTCATTATTATTCTCCATTAAAAGATATGGTATTTTGACCTTTAATATTGACTATTGATCTACTTCCTTGCATTTTAATGAGCACCATTGATCTACTTAAACCCACTATTTTCAACTTTTAATACTGACCATCGATCTTGATCTATTTTGGATGAGCACCATTGGATCTTGACTATCATAAACCATCAATATTCCTTTATATGAATGAATGTGATCTATAGATCTTATGCCAATTTACGTGCATAAGATACTTGGTAACTTCTTATTTGGCTTTGATATCTATTGACTTTGTTGATTCATCAATCACCCTTGATCTAAAATCTATGATCAAATCACCCTATAGAGAAATACCCAAGTTTTCTCTTAGTGACTATTTGTTAGAGATAGGACCATATTCAAAGATGAGACACCTCTCTATAACCATTCATATCTACCCATACTCAATATTTGATCATATGTCTCTTCTCTACATTCAAAATCAATCTCCTTTATTGGGTTTCTTATAGCTATATATCAATATAAAGCATAAAGGACACATATATTACTTCTTGATCTCTATATTAGGTCTAAATAGACCTATCCTACCTCTAGACCATTTGGAAGTTGAGAAATCATGTATGCATGAATCCTTATTTAAAGAGAAAAAATCATAGTTGTAAAAAAATAATACAACCCAAAAGGATGGATCCTGTGTGCTCTAAATCTTCAAACCAAAATTTCATGGCATCAAAACCTTATTGTTGACAACCCCTGATTGTATAATTTTTTCTACTTGTTACATTTACTCAAACTCTAATGGAAATGGGGTGATCCTTATAAGAGGTCCCTCTATTTTGGCATAGGTCATTATTATTCTCCATTAAAAGATATGGTATTTTGACCTTTAATATTGACTATTGATCTACTTCCTTGCATTTTAATGAGCACCATTGATCTACTTAAACCCACTATTTTCAACTTTTAATACTGACCATCGATCTTGATCTATTTTGGATGAGCACCATTGGATCTTGACTATCATAAACCATCAATATTCCTTTATATGAATGAATGTGATCTATAGATCTTATGCCAATTTACGTGCATAAGATACTTGGTAACTTCTTATTTGGCTTTGATATCTATTGACTTTGTTGATTCATCAATCACCCTTGATCTAAAATCTATGATCAAATCACCCTATAGAGAAATACCCAAGTTTTCTCTTAGTGACTATTTGTTAGAGATAGGACCATATTCAAAGATGAGACACCTCTCTATAACCATTCATATCTACCCATACTCAATATTTGATCATATGTCTCTTCTCTACATTCAAAATCAATCTCCTTTATTGGGTTTCTTATAGCTATATATCAATATAAAGCATAAAGGACACATATATTACTTCTTGATCTCTATATTAGGTCTAAATAGACCTATCCTACCTCTAGACCATTTGGAAGTTGAGAAATCATGTATGCATGAATCCTTATTTAAAGAGAAAAAATCATAGTTGTAAAAAAATAATACAACCCAAAAGGATGGATCCTGTGTGCTCTAAATCTTCAAACCAAAATTTCATGGCATCAAAACCTTATTGTTGACAACCCCTGATTGCATAATTTTTTCTACTTGTTACATTTACTCAAACTCTAATGGAAATGGGGTGATCCTTATAAGAGGTCCCTCTATTTTGGCATAGGTCATTATTATTCTCCATTAAAAGATATGGTATTTTGACCTTTAATATTGACTATTGATCTACTTCCTTGCATTTTAATGAGCACCATTGATCTACTTAAACCCACTATTTTCAACTTTTAATACTGACCATCGATCTTGATCTATTTTGGATGAGCACCATTGGATCTTGACTATCATAAACCATCAATATTCCTTTATATGAATGAATGTGATCTATAGATCTTATGCCAATTTACGTGCATAAGATACTTGGTAACTTCTTATTTGGCTTTGATATCTATTGACTTTGTTGATTCATCAATCACCCTTGATCTAAAATATATGATCAAATGCACGCCATTGATTTTCTTGGACCCACTAACATCTATTAGATGATGTGCAACATTATATCTATGTTTAAGTGCTTTAGATCTTGACACTTATCGTTGATGCATTTATGATGTATTTTTGACTTGATGATCACCATTGATCTAGAATATATGATCAAATACACAGTGTTGGATCTTGGGGACCAACTGACATCTATTATATGCCTACACACCATGGGATTTTATCTGATTGAATGCCAACCATTTATCTTGGGACATTTGAATTTGAACAACTAGTTCATGAAGCTTAATCTTGATGTCTCCACACCTATTTCATTCTATACTATTAACTTTGAAGCTTTACATCTTGAGATAACAAGCTCATCAATATAGAAATTTTGTAGAGAATGTTTAAGGCATGAATAAATTCATGTCCATGAATTTATTTTGGTTTGAGAGGCTTTCCCAAATGCATTTATTAAATTCATAATCAATTTGATTTGGCCATTTCTACATAAATTGCTTATGATGGTCTAGTCATTCTAGGCTTGTCCTTGGAATTTAAAGGCTCAAAATGAATGTTTGAGACCTTTGAAACCTCCTTTATGTCCACAAAAATCATGATCACCATGATAACCTACTGATATTTACACTTTTTAGTATTACACTTGTTTCCAAGCCTACTTCCCAAAAATCAACAAATTGCACTTTAAGCTTGCTTAAAGTGTTTCAAAAGCTTTGTAAGCAATATGCAATTTTTGGAACAATCATTCCAACAAGAACTTTGCTTAGTTGATCAATCCATACCAAGACTTATATAAACTAATCCATATATGAAAATTTCCATATGTAGGCTAAAATTAGTCAACATTAACTTTGTAAAGTTGTAAAATGTGTAGAAATCTATGGTTTCTACTTGGAAGTGAAAGCAGAGATTTAAGTGCATTTTACAACTTTATAAAGTTATAAAGTATGATAAAATATCTAGTTTCTACTTGAGAGGGAAAACAAATATTTAAGTACATTTTAAAACTTTGAAAAGTTGTAAAGTGAGCTGAAATATCTAGTTTTTACTTGGGATGGAAAGTGGAGATTTAAGTGCATTTTTAAACTTTGCAAAGTTTCAAAGTGTACATAAATATTTGGTTTATATGGGAGGGAAAGTGGAGACTTAAGTGCATTTTGTAAATTTATAAAGTTTTGAATTGAAAATAAATATTTAATTTCTACTTGGGAGGGAAAGTGGATATTTATGTGCATTTTTCAAGTTTTAAAAGTTGTAAAGTGCATAGAAATCTATGGTTTTTGCTTGGGAGGGAAAACAAATATTTAAGTGCTTTTTACAACTTTACAAAGTTTCAAAGTACATAGAAATCTCTAATTTATTCTTGGGTCTTGGTAAAAATGTGCTTAGGCCATATTCAAGCTTTTACTCAAAGCTTTGAGAGTTTGGTTATTTTTCCCATCACTTCATGCTTACCACTGGATGGTGAATAAACTTAAAAATTAGATTGATCTAACACTTGCAATGTAAACCCCATTTTAAGAAAATACCTTTAAATTTCCAAACTTACCTTAAATTCTTTTTTAAATGCTTCAAAAGAAGGCTACAAATATGAAGTAAGGACATGAAGCTTATTTCCTCCCTTCACCATTAGATCATCCACTAAAATAGGCTCATGAGACAATTTAGTTCACCATGCCAAGACCTTCCAAGATACTGCACTACATCATGAAGTCATGACTAGAAAGAGATTAGTCATCATTTAAAAGGGTCAATGAATGGTTTGTAAGAATGGAAAAATCCATCTAGGAAAACTTTTGGTATATAGGACAATTTTGGCTAACATTTTTTGTGACCTCCTAGGATTGCATGCCTATCTATGCAATAAACTAGTCATCTTAGCCTGCCCATCAGACTTATAAAGTCATAAAAATCATCCTCAACTTATAAAAATTCTTACAACCTCTCAAATAAACTATTAAAATAATAATAACAACAAGAAATAAAAGAATGATGTGTCTACATCACTTAGGGAAGGGAAACACATAATAAAAGATGATGTACATGAAACACTTAGAGGAAAATAACATCTAATCTAATATATACAATGGCTACAAAATGCTTCTAATAACATGGTTTTAGATGAATCCCATTGACTAGGATGGGTAATACCTCTCTATTTATCATGGAAATCTTAAAGGCATTGTGTTTTTTGTAGCCATGAATTAGGTAGGGTCCACTCCACAAACTATCAAACTATGTATGATTTCCTCATTTAGCCTTGTTAGCATCCAACTTTAATACTAAATAAACTTATTTGAAAATTATATCCATGGCTCTCTTGTCAAAATCCTTTTTAACTTGAGCTTGATGTGATTTCATCACCTTCATTATAATGTCTCTTTTTTATTCAAGCTCCATGAGTTATACCATTTTGACACCCATGGGCTCACTGTACATCAAATCAAGTTGATGATCTAGCTCCAAAGCTAGTAGTTCAAGAGGGATGGGTAGTTTGTACTCTCTTACATACACAAGAAAAAATGTTGAGTTTCTAATGGCACTCTTTGTAGTCACCCTATCAACCCAAGATGATGTTCTTAGCTTGGTATGCCATACTGTCTAGTTCTCCTCTATGGTCTTCTTGATTATCCTAATCAAGTTATTGTTTGTTGATTCAACAAGCCCATTTACATAGGGTTAGTATTTTTATGATGTGTTAAGGTAGATACCCACCTAAAGATCCCATTCACTTTTTTGCATGCTAACAAATGTAGAGCATTATCTAAGATGATAGTGGTTGGTATTCTAAACCTTGTCACAATGTTATCATAGAAATCTAACATTATTATCTCATTAGCCTCTTTTAGAGAAATGGCCTCCACCCACCTAGTAAAGTAGTCAGTGGTAGTGAGTAACCACTTCTTCCATCTAGTAGAAGGTGGGTTTATCATACCTATGAAGTCAAGGACCCATTTCATCAATGGATACTATACCTGAATGAGCTTAAGAGGAAGTGTTACTAGTCTTTATTTACCACAAAAAATAACACACTTTTGGAAATTTATAACCAATGTGTAGGCATCCTTTAAAAGATTGGACCAATAGTAACTAGACCTCATGAATTTTTCTCCTATTATCCTTAGATCAAAGTGACCTCTTGAAGGTCCATCATGGAACTAATCTAAGAGTCTATTTACCTAATCAACCTCTATGCACATGAGAAAAACTCCATTGAGGTCTTTCCTAAATAATACCCCATCAACTAAGGCATAAGGTATGGAATGAAATTTGAAATATTTCCTTTTAGTCTTATACATACCTTGAGGACACTCACATGTCATTAACAATATAATCATGTATTGTATCTAATTAATAGAGGGTAGAGGTGTATCTACTTGTAGGCCATATTGCATCCCTAAAGCATATTATTTTTCCTCTTATATGTTAGCAACCAAGTTCTCACACAAACCTTTACCTTTCACTAACTTAGTAACCTTTATCTCAACATCATACTCCATGACTCTAATGATCCAACTATCCCTCTTCTCATTTATATCTATACTCAAATTGGAATATCTCATGTCTATATGGGAGATCATGAGATGAATCTTATTGTTTGACACCATAGGCCTAATTTTTTTCAATGATCTCAAAATGTCTAACACTTAATTTTCAATAAAAGCATACCTCTTTTCATAGCCTTCAAGTCCTTTACTTAAGAAATTTATTGTCTACTCAGGACCTTCATGATTTTATTACATGAGCATAGTTTATATGTTGTCCACATTAAAAAAGGAATATAGGTAGAAATATCTTGAAAATTTGGGATTCACGAGAGTTGGTTCTTGTGTAATGGCTAACTTGATATCCTCAAAACTTGCCTTACCTTCTTTTCACCAAGGTAAGATATGATTCTTATTCAACATTGCCATTATAGGACTGACCAAGTGTGAAAAATTAGGTATGAATCTTCTCCCAAGATTTATCTCCCTAAATAATATTTGAATTTCTTTCTTATGTTGAGGCAAAGACAAGTCCAAGATGACACTTATCCTCTCAAGGTCAATGACCAGTCTTATTTTGGAGACAACATGCCCCAATATGTTTCCTTAATTAAAAATAAACACACACTTATTTAGTTTCAAAGAGACACCAAACTCCCTACACATCTCAAATATGAGTCTCAAATGGTGTAAGTGGTCACTTTCCTTCTTGGAGAAAACTATGATATCATCCAAATACATAAGCACCATCTGATTAAGTAGACTCTAAAAAGCCATGTCCATGGCTCTTTGGAAAGTGTCACCTATATTAGAGATACCAAAATTCATATTATTATAATCATAAGTCCACCACTTTGTGGTTAAGGATGTATTTAAATTGTATTTCTCCTTCATTAGCAATTGGTTATAACCTGAGTATCCATTCAAGAAAGAGAAATTTTCTAAACCAACCACCATTTGGATGATCCAATTCATGGATGGAAAAGGATAGTGGTACTTTAAGGATACCTTGTGAAAATACCTAAAGTCGACATAGAACCAAATCTCACCACTTTTCTTCCTTATAGGTACTAGGTTGGCCAACCATGAAGAGTGTTTAATTGGAAAGATAATGTTTAACTAAATAAGCTTGGTTAATTCTCTTCTCATGAATATCTCTATCTTGGTATTGATAGGCCTTTAATTATACCTCATAGGATTCACATTTCCATCTAATTTAATGATGTGCTAAGTAGTCTAAGGCTAAAAATAACTAAGATTAGTGTATTCCCAAGTAAACACATCATAAAACTCTCTATAAAGTGCAATGAATGTAAATTTGGTAGCCTTATTATTGACCTTCCCAAACTTTAGAAGTTTGTATTTGAATATGAGAACTCTCTAATGGTTCTCTTCACTAGTGGATATGACTACCTTATCTTTCCGCATGAAATATCCCTCATGGAAGATGCTCTCAAGGGAGACCAACCCTTTAGGGAGTTTATTTGATTTCAATTGGAGGTTTTGATCTCCATACTAATTTTGTAACTTTTTCTAATTTGAAGTTGAAAATTTAGCCTCTTGTTGAAAGAAAAAGGCAATCTACTTATCAGTACCAAAAACCTACCAATTGGATTCATTATCAGGAATGGATGGTCTTACAACCACCTTAACATGTGACTTATTTTATGATTTACTAAACTCAACTGGTATATCAAACTAGGCCCTTACTAATGTTAATCTATCTACATGCTTATTATTCCCTCTAGACATACTTTGGATGTTCAAGGCTTAAAAATGCTCTAATAGATCCCACACCCTTGATTGTAATATTTCATAAATGGGATATTAGATGTATTTTGTATTCTTCCCTGATTGACAATGAGTTTACTATCTCCATATACTTGTAATTGCCTAATTTTCCTCTTTTTATCCCACTTGAGGCCATGAATAAGGCCTTCATGTTCAAATACATTTCAAGAAAAGCTAAAATGAAACATATAAGATGAGTAGTCATTGTCATTAGAGGGAGAGACCAACATAACACCTACCCATACTCCATGTTTACTCCTTGATCCATCAAATAACATTTTCTAGATTCCATTTGTCTCATCCTGTGGCTTAGTAAGGGATGGTATAATCTCATTACCTTCATGTAAGTAGTAAAATATCATATATATCTCTTCAATTCTTCCCAAAGGGTCAAGTTTTTTATATTAATTCCATAACTAATCCTAGAAGTTGTCATGTATCACCTCAACATGAGTGTTTAGCTCTTGACCAATAGGGTGGTCTTCCTCAAATCGAGGATTGTGCAATTGATATTTGGGTTGCTTATTCCATAAGGTTCAATGTGAAAAATTGCAATTGGTTTAGCCTTAATAGACACCTTGGTTTCATAAATTATCTTAAATGCCATATAGGACCACTGTGTTGCTAGGTAACCCCCAATTTTGGTGTTGAAGTCTCTATATAGGCATAGTGTAAAAAAGGGTGTAACCTCTAGAATAACCACATATTAGGCCACTAAAATATTAATACAAGCATGTAGGGTTGACTTCAGACCTCTAATAGTACCATATGGTTTATTATAAAATCCATCAAGCTATAATACCCCGTTAGGGAGGGATTCATATTTCAAACTAAGTTGATTTGCTATTGATTTAGGCATCACTGAAGTGTTTGCCCCACTGTACACCATGGAGTTGTGTACCAAGGAATTACCAATGATTAAATAAATGTATAAGGTAGAATGTTTTATTACTTCATTTGACTTCCCTTCATTGGTTTTGATTGCATTAATAAGGACCGCATTCTCCTTGATTGGTGGGTTCTCTAAGACATTGATTTTTGACAAGCCTTCTTGAAGAAGATCCACTTAAATAGGAATATAAATAATTTCCCACATAGGGACACTCACCTTTTATTTATCCATTTTCTCAACAATATTGATGTGTGCACCACCAAACTTTGATTGTGCTTTCGGAGACATAGCAATGCTTTGTACTTGTGAGATTTGAGGTATAAAAGTATCTCCTTGGTTATGATTTTTTTAGTTATTTAAGATTTTGAAGTTGAATTAGGCTCATTAATATTTGAAAATAATGGAGGAGTATAAAATACCTTAACTACTTCTTGTCTTCCCTCTATGTTCCATATCTTGAACCTTATGTTGGCTGTTATAGGAATGTTTGCTTGGCTAGTACTAGATTGTTGAGTGAAAGCATACCACTCCTCTATTTTGTATTTAACCAATGTAGGATACAATTTATTTTGTCCCACATTATCCCCTTATCCTTGTTGAGGATCCTCTAGTTTAGTCATCATAGTCACTTCTACATTTTGTGATATTAAAGCTTGGTTGAACCCATAACTAGAACCCTAATACCATTTTTCATTGAAGCCTTGGTTAAACTCTACATTTGGAGTGAAGGTTGATTTTAATATTGATTCCAAGGTAGGGAACACTTCCCTTCTTATGCAAGGTTATTTTTAACAAGAACCAAGGTCTTAGAAGTACTTTCCCTTGCCCTTGAGAATTAACCTTAATGGGTGGCCTATTGGTTTAATAGGGTCATTTAGGATAATATGGGGGATAGTATGGTATATTAAACTGAGTTTGTTTCCTCTTAACATTCAATAACTCAATGCCAAATATTTGGAACATTTTTTTTTATTTTTTGGAGTTCACTGTACTGGTTAGTTAAAGCTTTGTCTTATATTGGCTTAGGTATGGAAGCAAGTGTTGGTAAAGGAGGAATGGTATAAAGATGAGGAAAAATAGTAGGAGGGGGTTGAATCTTAGGTAACAAGGGAATATGAGGCCTAGGTGTGAGATTTCTAGCTTGTATTAGATTATTTTCTACCCTAATTACTACCTCATATGCATCAGGTAATGTGTTACCCCCATTGAATATATCATAACTACAACATCCCTATTGATGGCCCTTAGATAATAGAGGAAATCATATTTAGGTGTGCAATTAAAAATTATTGGAATCATGTCCCATGTTTTCTAAAACCTATTGTTAAAGTCTTGCATAACCTCATGAGGAACTCTTTTGATTATTGTCAACTGCTCTACTAGTTGAAAGTTATCACTCTTATCTTCAAACCTCTTGCATAAAGTATCCACTAACAAGTCCCATTTTATGATGGAGTTAGAATTTAGGTTCCTATTCCAATCCAAGGGATTTCCCTTGAAAGATATGGACAATAAATTGATAGCTATGTTATTTTTAGTGAGGATATGTATGTTACAAAAATTAGCTATCTCTGATGTGTTTAGAATACATTGTAAAGCTATCCCATAAGTATTAAGGTATATTATTAAGGGATAAAACTAGGATAAGATCATATTGGTTAAGATCTAAAGGACTTTGACAATTTATATCCATAAAAGGTAAGGCTCTAGGGGCATCTATGGTGGTGAAAGTGGTTAACAAGGATCTTATAACAGAGGTAGATTTGCAAATTGGCTTAGGAGCTAATCTTCTCAAGTATATATGAGTGTTAGAAAAAGTAAATATTTTTACTAAATTAAAAGATAATTAAAAAAAATTCAAAATGAATACCTATAGAATTTGACTTTATAGTCACTTTTGGCATGAAAAAATAAGCACTATTCTACCACCAAAAAGATGAGTGTCTATTGGAGTCACTAGATGTTGAGGCTATGTATGTTATAAATATTGTAAAAAGATAAAAACCAACATAAAAATCAATTAAATGGGTCTCAAAAATCATTTTATAGGTATAATCACTAAGGGTGGGGGGTGAATCAGTGACGCTAGATATTTCAAATTCAATTACAATCCTTTCAAACCCTTATTCAATTACTAAAAGTATTTATAGAATATACAAGTCATTCATAATAATGAATAATATATAATGCAATATAATACACATAACATATAATATATGTGCGAAACTCTCTTGAGGAATAAAACCTACTCTCAAGATTTAAAACACATGGACTACTTATCTTATAAGAAGTATTTAAACATGAGACTAATCAAGTCTATCTGACCAAAATTTAATGAACCACCTATTTCAAAATGAACACATTCCCCTAAGATGATCATGTCCTTATAACCACCTCTTTATCAATTCATTATAACCATCTTTAGTGAAACACCTATTCCATAAGGAGTACCTTCCCCTAAGATGATCATGTCCTTTTGACCACCTATTAGTCAACTCCTTCCGACAAATATGTTGAGCACCCTCCCAACACTTATGAAATGAACATATCCTAATCACTAATTTCATACCAATATGATGGATACATAATGAATATCACCCCCGTTCACTTCTTAACATAGACACACACATCCAAAACCATGTTTTAGATCACTCTAGACCTCTTTGCTCATACTCAGTCTTAAAAATTGAAATACAATTATCTTTGACATCATAAATATGATCTATATGTCATTCACATAGTCATAAAATTGATATTATCTACAACACATTGACTGGGAACACTTGTTCAACACACCTCTTCTCTCACGTCTCTCACAAGTTTATTCTACATGCCTAGAAACTATCATATTTGGTTTCACCTTTTATAGAGTCTTCATGATTATTATCATGTTCAAAATATTCCTTTTTAGTCATTAAACATGCCTTAAATATTAATACATCTACATGGGTAACCTTTAAGCATATCCTCTTTCAAATAGGCCTAAGTCACCTTTTAGGTCCTATAAAGAACCATTCACCTCTTTGACACTTTTTCGAGCAAACTAAGAACACATGAACACTTTTAAATACATGGAACCATGACACACATTATATAGGTACTCTTTAAGAGATAAAAACCATAATAACAATCTTATGCTAAAGTTCAATTTGCTCAAACAATATTTTGTGCACACATCCACTATGAATAAATATACAATCAACTTTTAAGCATTTATTCATACCGTATATGAATTGATAAAACCTCAAAAATCATATAGATGGTCCTCATGGAGTCTAAAACACTCTATGACACTTATCTCATCTTGAAACATTGAAATACCATCAAGAACAACTCAAATACCCTTCTCAAGTTACTTGCAGAGCATGAAAAAACACATAATCAACTTTGGAGCTCAATAAATACAATTTTATAGACATTAAAACCTTAAAATAAATATTTCTAGATATTCCTTGGAGTCCTCTACAAACTTTTCATTTTACACTATGGTAAAAAATTTCATAGATAAAAAGTTATGTCTCAAAAACCAAGCATTGGTCTTTCCTTTATTAAATTCAAATACTTAAATCCAAACGGTCACTTAGAACACATCTCATGCTATCCACTCAGATTTCTTAACTTGCACGATCGATATTCTTTAGAAGTATATCAAAATTTAAATCATAGTGTTCAACTATCCAAACATTAAACCTCAAACATGTTGACCTCATCTCATGCACCCTTATAATATTGATTGAATGTGCACCATTGATCTTTGTGGATTAACAAAGTCTATATTTTGCAGTGCTCACTATTAGATCTTGCTTAGAACTCCCAAGATTAAGATACATGGAACCATATCATACCTTATAATAAATTTAATAATATTCCCTTGCACTTATGCCACTTGGAAATCTCATGTGCATTGTTAACTCTTTGGCTTGTCCTACATTGTTGATCTTTGTTAGTATGAATGGTCGCTCACCATTGATCTTCTGTCAATCTAATGAGTTTCTAACACTTGTCACCTAGATGTGAAATCTCTAACATGTTGACTTCATACACACCCTTTATTTCAATATGTATGATTAAGCACTCAGCATTGATATTATATACAAATGACCTCAGTCTGTGATGTGGTTAAACTTGACTATCTCCAACCCATCATAGTTTGTTTGAGCAACTTTGAAGCTTTATAACTTGAGATAAAAAATACTTCAAGTCTTTGAATTTTTAGGGTAGCTTTGTAGCACTATAGACAAAATCTTCATGTTAAATTTTGATAAAAAAAGACTTTTTACATACCTAAAAAAAATGCACAAACTTGTTGGTTCATCCATATTTGCATGACATGTGGTGATAGTCTAGCTAAGTATAGAAACTATTGTAATATGATTGTAAGGCTAACTTTTAACCTTAATAAGTTTTTTTGTGATTAATTTCATGAACTAAAATTTGAAACATATTAATTTGGTGATAATTTGATCATACCCATATTACCAACTCCCCCTAACTCATCTATACATGGCAATGGTGATGTCAACAAATTGTCTACTCAAAAGTTTCTATCATAGAACCAACTATGCCAAGATGAACATAATGAAGAACCAAATGAACACCATGTAATTCCACAAGCTCTTCAATCATCCTTAACCTCTGATAGGACCTCTTAGATGGCCTCAAGTCACCATACTCATCCCTAGTCATGCCAAAATCTAAGATTAACCAAGCATACTAGAACAAACACACTGCACACTTTATCATTGATACTTATACTATTAAGACACTTCATCCACTCACCTCAACACCTCTATGAAATCACTAAAAACTCTCTAATAGATCATGCTACAAATTTTTATGGTGTGAGATTACACCTTGTGAGAGGGTTTCTTAGGCTCTCTCACTCCTAACCACACAATGTGATCAACCTTAGGCTATGGGTATCCTATGATGGGATTGGACCTCCAAATAAGGTTGGTTCCTCTTGGTAGATCACCTAAACTACTTATTTTACTTGGTAAAGTGGTAGAAGAGATGCATAAAATTACTAAAATAATAAATGGGAGTGATACACCATACTAAATTACAATCCTTATTACTAAAAAATAAACACAAAGATAGCTCAAAGATCCCCCACTCACACAATCTCTAACACTAGTTGGTTTGCATGAATAATTCTAAATAAGGTCTTCTAGACAAGGGATAAAGCATAGAAGAATGGTAAAATTCACACTATACCTTCACTTATGACTAGAAAACATAAATTCAGACTTGTAAACAACTTAAACCACCTACAAAAGGTAAGTAAGAGAGGACAATCATAATGAAAGAAGACTTCTTCACAAGGAAATCATGCACAAGATACCTAGAACATAAAGTGAAGTCAAAGAAATAGAAAAAATAGGTAATATTATTACTTCAAAGGCTATTATTTACAAATTTTGATAGGGTTTTACCTTATCAAATGAGAGTATCCATTACAAAATGAGAAGAAAAAGTTAAATATATAATAAGGGAGAGAATAAAAAGAAGAAAGCTTCCAATCATCCATCATTGCACTTCAACCACCATATTTTTCCACCCAACATAAAATAGGAGAAAATGTTTTTTAATAACCCTCCATGGTCTTTAGGGACTGATCATGCTTTACTTGCTAATATTATTTGATCAAAATGGGCTTCAAGTGATTTGAATTCTAAAATGATCCATGCCTAGATATCATTGAGGTTTTTACTTTCAAAAACACATGAAAAGTTGAATTGAATAGCCATTAGGGTTTTTACTTATAAAAACACATGCAAAGTCTGATTGAATCTCTATCAAGATTTTTCCTTGAAAAAAACATGCCAAGTTTGACTAAATATCCATTGAGGGTTTCAACTATAAAAACATAGTTGAGGGAAAGTAGATATTTAAGTTCACTTTCCAACTTTGCAAAGTTTTCAAGTGCACAAAAATCTCTAATTTTTTATTGGGAGGGAAAGAAGAGATTTAAGTACATTTTGTAATTTTACAAATTTGAAAAGTGTGTATAAATCTCTAGTTTTCACTTAGGAGGGAATTTTTTAAAGTGCATAAAAATATTAGGTTTTCACTTGGGAGGGAAAGTGGAGTTTTAAGTGCATTTTACAACTTTGTAAAGTTATGAAATGCATATAAATCTCATGTTTTTTCTTGGGAGGGAAACCAAAGATTTAAGTGCATTTATCAACTTTACTAAGTTGAAAAGAGTGAAAATAAATTTACAATTTCTACTTGGAAGGGAAAGCATATATTTAAGTACATTTTGAAACATTTCAAAGTTGTAAAGTGTGCATAAATCTTTGGTTTTTACTTGGGAAAGAAATCATATATTTAAGTGCATTTTGTAACTTTGTAAAGATAAAAAGTGCAAAGAAAGCTTTGGTTTCCACTTGGGTGTTAGTAAAGATGTTCTTAGGACATATTTAAATTTTTAATCAAGGCTATGATAGTTTAGTTATTTTCCACACCACTTCATGGTTGCCACTAGATGGTGAATAACCTTGAAAAGTAGCTTAATCTAGCACTTTTAATGTAAACCCAATTTTTAGGTATTTACACTAAATTTTCCAAAATTACCTTAAAGTTTTCTAAGATCTTCATAATAAGGATGAGAAAATGAATTAGGTACATGAAGCTTATATCCTCCCTTCACCATTAGATCATACACTATAATACACTCCTAAGATAGTTTAGTTCACCAAGCCAAGACCCTGTAAGATAGTGCACTACATCATTAAGTCATGACTAAAAAGAGATTATTCATCAAGGAAAAGGGTAAATGAATGGTTTGGGAGAATTTAATAATCTATCTAGGAAATGTTTTGGTATCTAGGCCAATTTTAGCCAACAATAACCATATATACTAAATAGATTAAGGGATTTATTACTAACTGTAGCTAAACCTTTACCTATAAGATCCTAAACAAGTGTTGATAATGGTATAGGGAGAGGTGTAAGTGAATTTGTTTCATATTTATACTTTCATGGGCTAACTAATGTAAAACTTAATCCACATAAATAATCATCATTATATATAGGTTGTTGATCTTCCTTTGTAGTGGACTATGAATCTGTGTTAAAATTATGAATGCAAACTTCTTCTAAATTAACAAGTAGTGATAGGTGTGCTATAATAATGTTATCATATTTTATATGTCAGTATGTCTATACTATGAGAGGCTATTCCTACATCATTGGTGAAGGTAACTTTACTATACAAAGTTATATAGGAGGCATATGAAAAGTCTTTTCAGACTCCCAAGCCTCATATATATGTATTTGCTCAATGAGAATCATCTGAGGTGGGGTTTTGATGAGAACATGAGGTCACATATAAAAATGTACTTAGAATGAGAGGTTTAGTGAGTCTATAATATATTAATGGATGATTATATATTGGACATGTGTATAGGTACCCATCATGTAAAAATATGACACATCTATGAAGAGTATAAGGTACAACCTCCACAGCATGTATTCAAGGTCTCTTGAGTAACAAGTTATAGTCTAAATGATTTGGAATCACTTGAAAGTGTGTAGTTAAATTTCTTGGTTACATTGTAATGTCCAATGTAATTGAATCCAATGTTTATCTAGGAATGTCATCAAACCCTAGGATATTATTATATCTCTTTTGACTAGTTTTATATTAAACCCCATGGTTTGTATAATTGTTAGGTTACATATGTTGATCCTTGAGCCACTTTTGATTATAAATCATTTATTAATTGTGTTATTTTTTTTAGGATGAATGAAAAGTGACAAATTTTGATTAATTACTAATTGAAGGCAAATCCTGATTGTTGAAAGATATCACATCCTCAACATCATTTATGGTGTTAATTATGGATGAAAAATAATATGGCTCATCAATTGGAATAAATGTATGATTAAGTGTTTGAAAAATAATATATCTAAAAATTGTTGCTTTTTGAAGTAATTCTAATATAGATATCTTAGTTCTAATATAAATATCTTAGCTGATGTATTTCTCAAGTGATAAACTGTATTAAATTATTTCTCTAATCTATGGGTCCCATTATAGTGTTTTGGGGATGAGAAGGGATGATAAGGTTATGTTACTCTTGTATAGGCTAAGGAGGGACCATGTTTTTCCTAGTGACAACTTAGACCATAGGATTTAATGTTCAACATAAGCAAGTGCTGATGGTAGGATGTTAGCTTAGATAATCAAGTGGTCTATGTAGATGCAAAATGAAAGGGGTAATCTTAGCCCTCTATTATCTAGTATAAACTAGAGTTAACTCAAAGTGAGCCATGTAAAAATGATCTACAGAAAACTAGGACCCACGTGATGGAGTACCATTGTGTAAAATAATATTAGCTCTAATCAAATCCATAATAGGAGTAATATACATGTGTACTTTTATATAAGTAATTGGTAATAAATATACATGTGTAATTTTATATTATGTAAACAATTTAAATATATTAATGAAGAATACATAAGGAATTATTAATTTATATATGCCTCATATGTGTTTAATGTTCTAATATGATTAAATAACAACACATACTGAATCAGTCTAACATAATACTTTCTCTAGTCTACATTAGTGTAGTCCAAAACAATCAACTATGAGTTCAAGGTTTGTCATTATTTTCTTGTCAACATTCAAAATGGGCATGTGATAATTTTTATCAAGATATTATTAGGATTACTATCAATTAATCTAATTCTATAGAAGACAAAGATATTTGAAAATTGTAGATTGCACAACTTCCCATTCTACATGACATTAAGCTAATAATATTTCCCTCTTACAAATATTCATGTTAGTATTATTATGTTGTGTAAAATGATCACATGCCCATTATTATAGACTTGTGTGAAATGGGATTGATTGATAATATTATTAATATCTTGTTTAGAATTATCTTATGCCCATTATACATAGGATATAATTAAAAATATGATCAATTAATCCCATTTTTCCATGTGTCAACATCTAGGTGTATCATGATTTATTTCACATTCTCACAATTCACCAAGGTCACCAAATATTTGACCATGTGATATTTATCCACATGTCAACATATCATTTTATAAAATTTATCATAATAAAACAAAATTCAAAAATCCAAGTGACCAAATGACCCAACAAGATCACGCCACATATCAACATCTTGATACATTGGGGTCATATATTATGATGACTAAGAGACTCAATTATATCATGACACATGGCACTCTCTCACTCCATTGTTAATCTACTCAATTTTTTATAGTCTCAAAAATGATGACTAAGAACCTCAATGAGATCATGATATGCATTGTCATCTTCATTTATTTCTAGTCATCCTCAAATGTTCAGAATTACAAAAGAGGGGATTAATAGACTTAAAAAAATCATACCATGAGTAAATCTCTTTCTATATATTCAGTCTATGCTAAATGTCCAAAATCTCAAATCTAGTTATAGAGTGACATAGTGAGATCATGCCAAGTGTCTCCATGTCACTACATAGAAAAAAATTTAAAATTGGTTGATTTTAAAACATGCAATGAAGACATAAGGTGACAATAACTTAAGACAACTAGAAGTTCAAACCTAATATGAACCCATCTAGCTATGCAAAAAAAAAAAGAAGAAGAAAAAATAATGGAAATAGTGACAATTATGAATAGTGAATTGATCTATTAGAGACAAATTGGTGATTAAACATTTAGAATAAGTGACAAAAAGATATAGTTCAATTAATTACCACAAAAGTATACATCATAAAATTCATATTAAAAATGGAAAGGCATTTGACATAGAGAATTTATTTGTAATTAATTCAAATAGATGGCAATGAATTTGACTCTCATTCTATTCATCATACCCAATTTAACTTACTTAGTATTTTCAAAATGAATCAATGAGATGATTAATTTATACACCCCCTTTTTCATACAAAATTTATAATATACTATACAACTAATGAAATTAAACAATCTACAATAATGTGCATATAAGATAACACTCTTGCACCATCAATATTATCTTTTGTGACATAGGTGGAGTTTACATATACTATTTTTTATCATAGTTCCCTAAGTAAAAATTTCATCCATTAATAAAATATTTGTAAAGAGGTAAAAAGAGTAAAAACATATAATTATCAATAATATTTACCATTTCTAAAATGGGAATACATAGATAACTTGTTGGACATTAAAATTACAAGATTACACAAGGTGGCTGTGAAACTAGGTTTATTTACTTACATTGATGTTTTACATAATTTTTTCATGGATAGAGTATGAAAAAATGATATATTCCATAAGATAAATATTAAATAACATGTATATTTAGTATCTAAAATTTCCTTTGAGAGATACGATACCCTACCTCAAGGTGATAAAGTATATTAATTTTCAAGAGTTTCAAACTTACTTAAAGACAAAAATGTTGGAGAAACACTTAAGTCTTGGGAAAATGACCCAATACATTTATGAAAAGTAAGAATACTCCTATTATATAATTTATGATAGTATCATGATAATCGTGTCCTTAATAAATAGAACACACGGATCCTTGTCCATAAAATATGTAAACTATGTGTGGGTCTCTTTACTCTCAATGATTTTAGATCATAGGAAAAAACATTCCATTGGGTAGATCATTAAATATAATTTTAAACAATAAAGGGTGACATATAGTATATCAAATGACCATTTTTATGTGATGTCATACTTGTTATATGTTTTTTGCACCACCTTTACCCCACCAAGAGAAGCTCAATAACAAGTAAGTGGTGTGAATAATATAATTTGTGATCATTTTAACATGTTTCACATTCATATATTAGAAACCATATAAAAATAATTGAATATATATTATACCCTCCATTTTTTAAGGATGTCAATGAAATTTAACCTATGCCCACATTCTCAAGGTAAATTAGGAGGTATTTAAATACATTGGGAAATTATTGGTATTACTAGTTCACACTATTATCGTAATGAAAATAACATTGGTGGCACTATTTTAATCTCCCTTGACATAGAATATAAAAATTATAAGAGAAATAGGTATCTTACCAATTATCTGACAACTTGGATACTAATTGTATAAAATTTAGATTAGGGGTTTTTCACAAAACATCCTTGAGCATTGATAGGCAAAAATACAAGTATTAGAGTTAAATATTTGGAGTCTTGAAGCACATTAAAAAATTATGACTAAATTTGTTAGAATATAGATATTATGATCTCAATGGAATGGTAGTAAATAAAAATAATAACTATGGAAGAAGGCTTAAAAAATTATAATCACATTGATTACTCACATGACCATATTTGTATGCACAAAGAAGATGATTCTCAAGTATTGATCAAAATGAATTTAATTACAATGAACATGAAAATTATTTAGAAACTATAGTATGATAGGAATATAAATAATAATTATGTAATTCCTAAAGAAAATGAAAAATAATATGTTGGAGAGATTGATGAATAATTGATAAGGAAAATAGCATACATGGATTCCATGACTAGGACTCCTTAACAACATAAATATTCAATTGATAAGGGAACTCGTTTGGAACCTTAAATTACTATTACTTTTGATACTATAATTCATATAATTTAGCCACCACAATTAGTGAAAACACCTATGACTCCTTCATTGACATTAGTTTCTCTAGTCACTTAGGCAAAAAAGACATTGACTAGTTCCTTCATCTCTTCTATAGTTACAATAGAAGAAATAGATAATCCACATGAAAAAATACCACTAAAATTAATTTGTTTAAATTGAAAAGAGGAATATCCTAAAAACTATTTATAATGCATATCTATTGTACAAAACCATTTAGTCAAACAAGAGGAAGATGGCATATAATATCAATTACAACATAATGTTTTTCATAAAACTCCTCTACATGTACATTTTTCATCTTTTGATTATAGTTCTATTTTTACATATGACATAAAAAATAAATAAATATGGAATAATAACAAATTATTGGTGTAAAAAATATTGGATACCCACTCACCACATCAATTATTCTTCTATTTGACATATCAATTACTTATGGTGTGGATAGTCCAGTAATAACAATGGTAGTTATAACCTAGGTCATGGCCCTTTTGAGAATTTGTTATAAGGTATGAATGAAGTTTTAATTGATTTCATGAAAGTTTCATTTATGTCACTATGAGTTTTCTTTTTTGTTATTTAAATTGAGTTCATAAGCCATGTACTTGAGAGACCTAGTAAGAAGGCATAGACTTGGTAGAATGATGAGGTGAGAAGTCTAAGGCTTGTGAGATAATGGTTATAAGTGTGTGAGAATTATATGAGGTTGTATGAAATGAGGATGAAGTTCTAATAATATTTTATGTGATTTCAAGGTGTGATCAAGGTCTAAGTTTGATTAGCAGTTAAACGCCTAGTGTATAAAGAGACCTATTATGACCTAATGAGGGGTTAAGTTATTTTCCCAATGTGACAAAGATCTTGAGAAAATTTTCAGAGTTGTGAAATATTTTTGTAATTATGTTTTCAATTTTTTAGGTTATATCCTTAAGGAAAAAGAATGGAAATTGGTGTTGAAGTTTTTTGTGTGCACAGAATGGGGTGTTATAGACCTAAGAAGGATTTTTTTTATGCTCGTTGATACATGAAACCTTTTCATGAGATCCTAAGTAGTTCATGAAATTTGGGGAAAGGTATTATATTTAATTTATTTCCATTGGTTTTGGATTTGAGGGGAAATCCTTTTATGAATGATTGCTAATAATGGAAGGAAGTTTAAACCCTCCTAAAACCCTCGTTATGACCCAATAAAAAAGATATTATTGGAAATGGATCATAATGGATTGGTTGATATATTTTTATGTTTTTAATGTGTAGAATACTCTTCCATATTTATTCAGGTGGTATTGGTTTGTCTTAAGAGTGAGTGAGAGCTATAGGAAATTCGTTGTTTCATAAAATTTTGATTTAACAAGTAGGGTTGACTAGGAAAAAACATGAAAATGGATGGTGTATGATGTGAGAGAATTTTATTTTGTTCCCATGTAATTTTATAAATATGTTTTAGACCTAAAATGATCTAATATAGTCTTGAAAGTTGGCCTATCGTTAAAATGGCCTAATGAGCAAGACAATGGGAAAACTAGGCAAAAGTGAGAATGAGATTAGGGATGGGTTACAGTGGATTAGGGGTGGAGACAAATGAATGGGGTAATTTTTAAAGACATATATCAAATTTAACCCTTGAATAGAATATTTGGTGATACTAATATATATGATTTTTTTCCCAAAGTGACCTGTCTAACACACTGAAGTCGATGTAGGGTGAAAACATGAGATTGGTCTATAAGACCAATATTGATACTATATATATATATATATATATTTATATATATATATATTATATATATATATATATATATATACTTAAGTATAATTAAAACACATTTTGGGTTAATAAAAGTGTTCACATAGGTGTTCTAAATCTTGATCTTTGTGATTGTGTTTTTGGAGCTACATGTAATTTTATATAAGTGAGAATGATGTTACTGAGTGTTTATACATAGATTTGAAGAAGACATTGCATATATATATATATATTTTATATATGTATCATTTTTTCATTTTAACACATTTTTATGCATGATAAACTCTTAGGAAGGTGTGAAAAGTTAAAGGCTTTTGACTAGGTTCTTAAGGCATGTGCGGAGTTCTTAGTGAGCATATAAAATTGATTAGTTTGATGTATTTTAATCTATTTAGTGAATTATAATAAAAATTATGTTTAAAATAAGGTAATTTACATTATATACATGTGATTTTTTTTGGGTTATATGTAAAAATTTATTTAATGCATCATATTTGCAAGACAGACTTTCTCGCAGTAAGAAGGCCTAATTTGGAGTAGACCTAATAGTGTGGTTCAAGGATTGAAATGATCCAGATGGTGTTAGGGACAAAAGCTGAGATTATAAATGGTATAATTGAGTTGTTTTTTAAGTGTTTCATCTATTTATGGAGACTCATGGTGTACCAAGGTGGCCACAGTGAAACATGTGCTTAGAGAAGGCCTAATTGTATTAGGTCTTTATTAGGCTCAATGGTTGTTTTGACCCTTAAGGGTAATTTCTGAC
Source organism: Torreya grandis (assembly GCA_037957365.1). Taxonomy (NCBI): domain Eukaryota; kingdom Viridiplantae; phylum Streptophyta; class Pinopsida; order Cupressales; family Taxaceae; genus Torreya; species Torreya grandis. The sequence continues at coordinate 168,980 of JARHVA010008624.1, read as the reverse complement.
ATATGTAGTGGTTGTTTAAATTGATTTTTATGTATTATAATGGTGATCCAAATATTTAAAGTTTCTTTTCTAGCCAATATGGGTAATAAAATGAGTCAAGTATAAAGAGAAGGCATAATAGGCCTAATTAACTAGTTAGAATATTAAGGATATGAGTGAATGATATAGAGTCTTTGAAACTAGGTAAATGGTGTTAATAAAATAATATAGGTGTGGTGAATATGTCATAAAGGTCTAACTATGCTTCTATAGGTTATGATCAAGGTCATAAGATATAATTATGCCAAGAAAAGGGGTAGTTAAGTGAGAAGGCCTAATAGGCTATTTGATATAGATGAAAGAGTGAGAAGAGAAAAATAAGGATGTCATATTTATTTGAGTAATAAATAGGTGTCCAAGGGTTTTCATAGATTCAATATAGTTGGGTTGGTGCTGAGTTACCTAGGGGGTTAGTGTCTTCTTACAAGTTGGTACTTGATAAAGGAATAATTGATATGGTGCCTGAATAGTGAGGGGTTGGTACCTCACCAAAAAATTTATCCACTACTTATAAGACTATATCACAAGTGGTGTATCAATGGGTTTGATCCCCTATGAGGGTTTCCCATATAGATATCATGCTCGTGTTATGGTTGTACTTCATGTTCATATGAATGACTGATTATGCATTGTTATATCTCTAGATTTGTTTGAATGTTTAATGCATGATATATGTAATTGAAATAAGAGTTTTCACACTGATTCACGCTCCCCCCCACCACCATATCAGTGGTTTTGCTTCCAAAAATTGGTTTAGATCAAGATTCTTTATACAGGCCTAATAGTCCACATAAGATCTTTGGAGCATTGTTATGGATTTTGATAATGAAAGTATCTTTTATGATTACAATGAGGATATATACATATTCATTGAAACAACTTGTTAATGTTGTTAAAAAGAGAATAATAAATGGAAGAATGCACCTAGCCTAGAATGAAAATAAATCCTTTAAAGGCATAATTTGAGCAAGATATAATCAAGATAAGGACATATCATAATTTTGAGGAGAGTACTAAAAATATTACCAATATATTAGATATTCAAAAGTAATTTTATGATATGAAAAGTCTTGGATTAAAATAAAAATGAAATAAGTATAAAAGTCATTGATTAGTGAAGGAGTGATGAAGCTGGTAGAATCAAGACCTATGTAGAAGTGGTAGAATTTAAACTCAATCATCAATAAGACAAGAAGGGTTTTGATCTATGAAAGGATATCAAAGGAAATGTTTTAGCATCCTATGATCATCAAAATACAAATAAGGTTAAAGAATCATAGTATATGGATTCTTTCATTAGTTATTGTTTTTCTTGTGGTAAATTTGGACATAGAAATATTAACTATAGATAGTGAAGTAGAATCCCATGTTATAACTGAAACCAAAGAGGACACATTAAAATAAAATTTAAGAAAAGATATATAAGGAAAACTAGTCATGTTAAGAAGATATATAGTCATGACACTAAAGAATGGATCAATAAAGTAGACCCTATGCATAAATTGAAAGAGAACTAGGAATATAGAGGAGAAGAATATATGATATCTAAAACTAATTTTCATACTCATAATGATGATTTGAAGAGGTACATATATAATGTATGTTCAAATCACATGATAGGAGATAAGAGCAAATTCATAACTTTGAAAAAGAATGCCATAGGTTCAGTAAGGTTTGGAGATAACACATCTAATAATATATTTGGAAAAGGTGCTTTAAGACTAGATAATGGGAAGACCAAGATAGAAACTTTTGTATATGTAGATGGCTTGAAACACAAATTATTGAGTGTGAGTCAAATGTTCACCCAATGACATACCCTAATATTTCATGACAAAGGATGTGAGATAAGGAGATAAAAATCATGAAGGTTGATTATCAAGCCAAGAGAACTAAGAATAATATTTATTTACTAAATGAGATCATATAAAATAAGTACTTTATGAGATCAAGGTGGATTAAATTTAGTTGTGGCATAAGAGCTTAGGTCATATTAACTTTAATAATCTAGTCAAGATCAGCTCTAGGGGATCTGTGAAGAGTATGCCCAGAATTTCTAAACCTATAAATGTTATTTACAAGGCATGTCAACATGCTAAGTAGACTATGAGTATATTAAAGTCTAAAAAATCATCTACTACTATGCATTTATAACTAATTCATACTGATCTATGTGGTCCTACAAGGATAAAATGTATTCAAGGAGATAGCTAATTCATGTTGCTTATAGATGACTTCACAAGAATGAATTCGATAGTATTCTTGGAGGATAATTTATAAGCTCTAAGTAAGTTAATAAATTCAAGGTTTTATTTGAAAATGAGATGAATTTAAAGATCAAGTGTCTTAGGTCTGACAATTGAGGATAATTTTGGTCAAATGAGTTCATTGAGTTTTGTGAGGTCAATGTAATAAGAAGACAATTCTTAGCTGCTAGAACACCTCAATTGAATGGGGCGGTTGAAAGAAAGAATACAAAAATTAAAGAAATGGTAAGGACCATTTTTAATGAGTCAAATTTGTGTGATGGCTATTGGAGATAAGCAATGAGTACTAAAATTTACACTTTGAATAGAGGATAAATTAGGATCAATGGTGACAAGACTCCATATGAATTATGGAATGGAAGACCCACAAATGTTGAACATTTTAAGGTGTTTTATAGTAAATTTAATATCAAGAGAGATTATGAGGACTTAAGAAAGTTTGACTCAAGGTCTAATGAAGGTATTTTCTTGGGATATTCATTAGTAAGTGATGTCTATAGATGTTACAATAAGAGAAAGTAAAAGATAGTGGAGAGCACAAATGTGGAGGTTGATGAGACTAAGAAATCATATTCTCAGTAAAATAATGATGAAGGAGAAATAGAGATATGTGAGGATGAATAAGATATTTAGGAAAGAAAGGAATCAAAAGGTCCTTCTAGTCAGATTCAAAAAGATCTTCTTGAATATCAGATTATTGAAAATAAAAGTACAGGGTACAAACAAAGAGAAGAATAATGAGTGATGTCAATCAAAAGAATAATTCCCTAATATCAAAATTTTAACCCAATATATATATATATTTATGTATATATATATATATATATATATATATATATTGGGTTAAAATTTTGATATTAGGGAATTATTCTTTTGATTGACATCACTCATTATTCTTCTCTTTGTTTGTACCATACACTTTTATTTTCATATATATATATATATATATATAGAAGAAAGTGAAGATAAGTTTTGGACATATGCCATGAATGAAGAGTTAAATCAAATTGAGAATAATGAGACTTGGGAGTTAGTACCTAGGCTTAAAGACAAAAATATCATTGGTATAAAATGGGTGTTTAGAAACAGGCTAAATGAGGATGGAAAATTCACCAAAAATAGTGATAGAATAGTATGCAAAGGATATTATAAAGCATAAGGAGTGGAATTTGATGAATCCTTTGTTATTGTATCAAGGTTAGAGGCTATTAAGATGTTTATTGCCTATGAAGGTGTAAAAGACTTCAAAATATATGAGATGGATCTCAAGTCAACTTTCCTAAATGAGAACTTGGAGGATGAAGTATACATTAAACAACCAGAGGGTTTCCTAATTAATAATAATGAGTATGTTTAAAGATTTAAAAAGGACCTATATGGTCTAAAACAAGCGCCTAGATCTTGGTATGATAGACTAGACAAGTATCTTTTAAAGAAAGGTTTCAAGAGAGGAGTTGTAGATAGTAACATGTATACGAAAACTAAAAACGACCATCAACTGATAGTTGTGGTATATGTTTATGATATAATCTTTGGTGGAACTAATGAAGTCATGACCAAGGCCTTTGCAGAGGTAATGAACATAGAATTTGAAATGTCTATGCTTAGTGAACTATCCTTCTTTCTTGGACATCAAATCAGTCAATCTAAAAAAGGTATGGTCATTTCATAGGTCAAGTATATAAAAGAGATGTTAAATAAGTTTGAAATGGAAGATTGCAAGGATATGAGTACACCTATGGTTATAGGATGAAAACTAAGCAAGGAAGATGAATCCTCAAAGGTCAATTGGATAAATATAGATCCATGATTGGGAGTTTATTGTATACTACTACGTATAGACCTAACATCATTTAAGTAGTAGGTCTTGTGAGAATATTTCAATTATATCCTATGGAAATTCATCTACAAGTAGTCAAATAGATACTTAGGTATCTCAAGGTAACTATAGAGTATGGATTATGCTACCCAACGATAACTAAGGTTTAATCTAGTAGCCTATATAGATGTAGATTGGACTAGGAGTCCAGATGATAGAAAGATCACTAGTGGAGGAACCTTATTCTTAGGTAAGTGCCTAGTCTCATGGATAAGAATGAAACAACCATCTACTTTTGAGGCTAAGTACATTGTAGTAGCTTCATATTTTACTTAGGTGTTGTGGATGAGACAAACCTTGAGAGACTTCAAAGTGGGGTTTGATGGTCATAGTCTTATTTTTTGTGATAATACTAGTACCATAAGTGTTTCAAAGAATCCTATAATGTATTTAAAGACAAGTCACATTCCTATCAAGTATCATTTCTTAAGAGAATAGGTTAGTGAATAAAGTATTATTATTGAACTTGTGTCGACCAAGGATCAAATTGTAGATATCTTGACCAAACATATTCTAAAGTCTACTTTTGGACATTTGACATAGGAATTAGGTGTGATTATTGTTCCTAGAAACTAAGCAAGTTAGATTGCTTACAGGGAGATAATGAGTAGTTGCTTTAGCTCCAAGAGTAGTAAATAAGTACACAAGATGTGAGTTCATATTTTGTCAAGAAGAAGATGTTTGATGTATAAAATGAGATAAGGGGATATTGTTTATATGATCTCTCATTATTGTATATTAAATTCTTTTGTAGGTAGTGCTTTGTCATTAATGTCAAAGGGAGAGATTGATCTATATGGGGGAGCTATATCCCAGAAAAGATTCTTTAAATGATTACGATCAATGAGTGGTTTCCATAAATGAAAAAGGGGAAGATTATTGAGAACGTGTTCTAAGGTATGCATGAAGTTATCATTGATATCATTATGAGTTATCTTTGTTACTTTTGAGGTTAAGTTCATAAGCCATGTACTTGAGACACCTAGTGAGAAGGCATAGACTTGGTAGCAAGATGAGGTGAGTAGTCTAAGGATTGTGAGATAATGGTTGATAATGTGTGAATATTATATTATGTTGTATTATGTGGGGATGAGGTTTTAATAATAGTTTAAGTGGTTTCAAGGTGTGATCAAGGTCTAAGTTTGACTAGCAGTTCAAGGCTTAGTGTAAAAAGAGACCTAAAATGACCTAATGAGGGGTCAAGTTATTTTCCCAAGGTACCAAAGATCTTGAGAACATTTTCAAAGGTGTGAGAGGTTGTGGTAAGTATTTTGACCAAGTTTGAGGTCATATCCTGAAGGAGAAGGCATGGAAATTTGTGTTAAGGTTTTTTGTGTACACAATAGGGTGTTATAGACCCGAGAAGGATTTTATTATGCTCTTTGGCACATGTAACCTTTGCACATGAGATGATAATTAGTTCAAAAAATTTGGGGAAGGGTAGTATATTGAATTTCTTAGTAGTGTTTTTGAATTTAAGGGGAAATCCTACATGAACGATTGATAAGAATGGAAGGTAGTCTAAACACTCTTAAAACCCTCATTATGACCTAATAAGAAATATATTATTGGAAATAGATCAGATTGGATTGGTTGACTTAGTTTTATGTTTTTAATATGTATAATACTCTTCCATGTTTCTCTAGGTGGAATTATTTTTTCATAAGAGTGAGTGAAAGCAACAAGAAAATCCTTTGTTTCTCAAAATTTTGATGTAATAGGTAAGGTTGACCAGGTCAAATCATGAAAATGGATGGAAGATGATGTGTGACACTTGTAGTTTTTGACCATTTAAGTTTATGATCAGGTTTCATACCTAAAAGTGTTAAACTAGTAATGGAAGTTGGCCTATCTCTAAAAGGGCTTGCCTAATGAGCAAGTCAATGGGAAAACCAGACATAAGTGAGAATAAGATTAAGGATGGGTTCTAGTGGATTAGGGATGGATAAAAATTCATGAATTCATTATTTAAGACCTATATCATCTTTACCCCTTAAAGAGAAGACTTTTTGATACTCATGGACAAGAGAAAAGTCATTCCCAAAGTTACTTGTCTAACACAGTGAAGTCTGTGTAGGGTAAAACCATGAGATTGGTTTGTAATATATATATATATATATATATATATATATATATATATATATATATATATATATATATATATATATATATATATATATATATTGAACCTTATAATATATCTATTCCAAGATGTTCTAAGGATTCTTAGGGATCATTCCAAACCATTTTAAGCTCATAAAAATATGTTTTTGGAGTTGTTGAGGTCAACATACCACCATTTCTAAAAAATGGGGATCCATGTGTCAAATTGTGAAATTTTGTACTTTGAAGTTGAATATTCACTTGATCAGAGTGTCATTAGCATGATTTCACATTATTTTTATTTGAATATCATCCACACCATGATCTAGCTAACTTATTTGTTCATGGTTTTGGTTTGATCTTATCTAAAGTGCTAACATTAGATAGTTGTGTTTCAAGTTGGAGGTTTAATGGAGCCCATTTAGGAATGAACATTATCAGGGTTTTATGATTTAGTGTTCAATTTATCTTTTACTAAACTTAGACTATGATTGATTAATCAAATTCATATTTTGAATTCCTAGCCTAATTTTTTACTTGGACCTTTTAATTCAAATTTAAATTTGGTGGGATATTTTTATTTAAATTTAAGTGGGAAAAAATTAATCATACCATTTAATTAGTTTAATTTTTATCCTAAAGCCTAGTCACATTTTTCAACACAACCAAACCTTAGGCTAAAAACTCTACACTTGGTCTCTTTTATGCCTTGTGATCCCTTTGTTCCCTTCTATCCTAGCTTAGTCTAAATAATCATAAGGTCCCTTTGTTATAAGCTTAATCCTAAAGTCTTATCAGAAGGTTTATCATATTTATTAACATGATAAAAAACTTAAGCTAAGAATTTATGCTATGTCTTTGTTATTTGAGGGGTCCTTTTGTTTAAGGTTTCTAACCTTGGTCCAAAGTCTTTATGCCTTTGTCCCTTTTACTTCATGGGGTCCCCTTTAATATGTTTTGAACTTAATCTAATTATTTTATCCTAATTCCTTTATATATGCTCTTGAGCTTAAATTTTGTTCTTGTTTGCAGCATTAAGGATCTATGTTTTCTTAGATGAGATGGATCCAATAGAGCAAGATAAGCATTAAAAAATCAAAACCCAACATAAGAGCTAATCCATGAGAATGATGTTGAGATATATGGTCTATGTGAGCCTAGTAAAATTGATCAAATGATGCATGCAACATTAAACTATCAAAGGTTATATAGATCTCCATGAGGGTGGCAAGTGTCACCATCATAAGAGCCCATTATAGAGATCAAATGATGTACATGATCTTAGTAGAAAGAGCATAAAATCACTAAATAGTTACCATGTTGCACACATAGGAAATTTGATGAACTAAAAAATAACAAGTGGTAATCTTGGCAAACATCTCCAAAGATGTGTTTAAAATTGATGGTCATGCACCTGTTAATGACATTCACATGGAGATCAAATGATAGTCGTGTGAATGTCAATTTTAAAATAGTAAAATGTTTTGAAGATGAGTTTAGAATTGATGATCATGTGCTTGTCAAAGATGTTCACACCAATGTCAAATGATGGGTATACGAATGTCAATTTTAAGATAACTTCCTGGATCTAAATTCAAAGGCAATGGTCATATTTGGAATAGTGATAAGAATAATGCCATGGGGATACCATAGAAATGCCACATCAAAACCACATGAGTGTAATGTACTAAATTAGAGACCTTGTGGACTTGGTAATGTAAAGATAGGGATCTAAGCTCACAATGTTTGAGATCATAGATACCATTAGAGCATTGTTAGAACTTGTAGCAATGCCCTCGTAAGGTGAGGACCATGACCAAACCCTATGAACATTATGATTGACCTAAAGGGAGACAAATTATAACTTATGTAAAGATAAGTCTAGCTAGATTCCATTAGCGAGAAATTTAAAACGATTTACATCAATTATGGGGGATATCTCCTATATCCTCAAGTAACTTGGAGATATGAAAATTCATGTATTAGGTTACATCAAAAATCAATGAAGACCCTACAATAGTAACATAACACTTCATCAACTAGAGGGTTCCCAAAATTAGAATATTCCTCTTGTGGCTAAACCTTATATATTTGAAAAGGGGAGTATTCTATTTGAAAATGCATGTGTGGTTTATAAAACACACTACCTATAGATCAGTCCATTGGGAAAGTCTAGTGTATCTCTAGAACATTTGTAGAAGGGACAAATGTCCCTACACTTATGCTTTATTCATTGGTTAGGATTGATCGACATACCACCTTGATCATTCCATAAAATGGGTATGGTCATTTGTAAATAGGAAGTGAGTTCTTAGAGAAAAATTACTTTGTAAACTTGGAGCAATTAATATAAGTAAAGAATTTTGTAAATATTGTCCAGTATTTACTTGTGTTCATTGTTATCATGACTTCTTTCTCACTTGTTTGTTCTGATTTATAGATTTGAATGGTTCTTATGAAGTATTGGTGTGATTATTTTAATTATAGAGTTGTTAATTTGAACCAATGTTAGGTTGACTAAAATTTCTTAGGTTCATTTCATTTCCTTTAGTGTTCTTGCATTTGGGCTAATGTTGTTTCCTTGCAGGGGTAAATCTGTAAAGTGAACTAGCTTCTTATTTACATTATTTATAGCTTCCTTAAGAGTTTAACTAATGTGTGATATGATTTGGGCTTATTCCTAGATGATATTTGAACTTTATCATGATGTTTGGAATGCAGATCAACAACATCTCTTTTTTGCCCTACCCTTCCTTTTGCTCCTTTTTTAACCAATTCACTCTAGTTTAATTGTCATTGTAAATGACATTTTAGACTATTTTTTAATTATCATAATTCACTATTATTAGCATAGATAATTCATATATTTCATAGATATATTATTTGGCCATGGTGGCTCTAAAACAACAAATATTATAAATATTGTGAAACAATCACTTGTTCTACCTCTATTCCATCAAAGATAACATGATTATCACAACCTTCAATTCATGCTTTAAGTTATTAAGAATTATAAAATGAGAAGTGTTTATCAAACACTCTAAGAACTTGTGGTACATATTTAGGCATCAACATGAGGAACTTCAATGGTGGTAGAAGGAGGGCCCAAGCTGATCTTTGTGAATTTGCAAAATCTTTTCTAATTTTGCTATGTTTTGATAAAATATTGGTGTATTCTTTGCATATTTGTGTACCTTTGAGCATACCTATGTATAAATCACTAATATTTATGGTGTTAAACCAATATTTGGGATTCATTTAGCTAAAGATCGATATTATTTGAAGATCCATGGATATTCATGAAAAGGTAGTTCATACTTTGTGTATTCCCATGTTTAAGGTTAATAATAGCAATTTTGTACAAATATTGACTAGTTATTTGAAAATTTGAGTTTATTCAATGTTATATGTGTAAATATCCCTCTCATTCATCAATCTATATGTATATTTGAGCTTACTTGGCTAAATATAGTCATGCCTTATATGTATTTGTGCAAAATTAGCTTAACGTGCAAACTTAATCATTGTACTTTGTAAATATCAGTTTGATGCATTATATTTTAAATAGGTCTTAAGGTCACAATCCAAAACTACCAAAAGTGAGACCAAGGTGAGTGAAATCCCTAAAGTCTCAAACATTTCACTATTTCAAAGTACTCATGTGTTTAAGGTATGGCTTGGCTAGGTGGTTCTTCAATCAACGTGCCAAATATAGTACATGATCTTCTTCAAAACCTAAAAGGTATTTGCCTTTTTTTATTCCTAATAATTTTATCACTAATAAATAACATATTAAATCATTCAAGGATTCTTTGAGATTATTAAATGTAGTTCATGAAGATGTAGCATGTAGATTGTTCCCATTTACTTTTAGAGATGTTGTATATGATTGGTTTCTCAACCTTCCAAAAAAATACATTTCTAGTTGGGATGACTTTAATAATGTTTTCATTGATCAATTTGTCAAAATCATTAGTCCTTATGTCCTATATAAATAGTTAACCACAATTAAAAATGATGTTAATGAGGCCTTCAAAGCCTTTAATGCTAGGTTCCAAAAAATGTTTAGTAGAACTATAGCCATTTATAAACCTAATGAGGATTTAACCTTAGAAATTTATAAGGATGTTGTGGATCTCATGACCTCTGTAATCCTAAAAAGGTCTCTTCTCATCATAAACACATTAACCTAGGCCTACTCTAAAGTAATGATCATTAATGATCAAATGCAACATAGGAATCAGATGGCATATTTCATTCCTAATGCCAATCCAAATTAGCCCCTTCTAAATGACATTCCTAATGACAATTAGAATATACCTACTCTAAATTAACCCATAATTTGGAACCAAATAATATTGAGTCGTCCATATCCTAGCCACAAACCTAGGGTTCTTAAATGGCACTACAAGTGGACTTCATCCATAAAATCATAGAACTCTAATGCCCACAAACATTACTAATTCTCTAGTTTGTGAGCCTGAGACACCAAAAAATTTAAATGAATTGATATTAGAAATGGTCCAAAAACTAAGCACTAACTTTCTTCAGTTGAAAAAACAAGTAGGAAATACAAGGGAAGGATCTAACAAAAATTATGCTTCCCAAAGGTTCAATAGGCCTCCAAATAATTATCATGATAACAGCAATAATGGATCTTCTAAAATAATACAAATGAGTTTCTATGATATAGATTTGGCTTATCATTGTAATATTTTTGAAACATCTCAAGGTGAAAGAGATACAACTAAAATTGTGACTAACCAAGACAATATGACAGGGACATCTAGCTTTGCAAGGATGTCTCAAGGTTTCATGATAAAGGCTTTTGATTTTCCATTTGAAGAGGAAAGTGAACCTAAAGATACTTTGGAAGAAGGAATAATTATTTAAGATGAATAGCCCCATGAATAAGATCACATGCAAGATGACCTCTCTTCAGAATATAGTTATGATGACACTTCATATGAAGTCACCAATGTAATAAAGGATACTACTGAAGAAGATGACCATGGGAAATAATTACACCATGATTTATTGAAATAAATTGAGGTATCCCAAGAAGGCAATGATGTCTTCAAAATACAAAAACTAGATGAGCTAGAACTCAATTGGGTGGAAGAGCTACCTTTCTTCACCAAGGATGAAGATGAGGTGAGTATGATAGATCATGAATTATCAATGACTTCAGAGTATGAAACCAACACTTTTTGATGATGAGATTTTAGATGAAATCTATTTAGTTGATAAAGAAGAAGAAGCCTTTTGGGATGAATTGGAAGGTTTTAGTACAAAGATTGGTAGTCCATTTCAACCTCAAAAAGAACCTAATAAAGACATCAGTCTAAGGATACTAGTCAAGATACCATCATTGAGTGAAGATGATATAAGCCACTAGAATCAAAACTAGTAGTCTTAATATAAAGTAGAAGAATCTAGGAGGAAGTTGATTAGGTTTTAAACCTATATCTTCAATTCATGTATTAGGGAATGGAGGTGAGAAGTCAAGATACATCATAAAAAATCCATGGACACATAAGTGATCCCATATATAGGATTCCATGAAAATAAAACATTCATGTTTCAAGGTTATATAATCGAATAAATAACTTTCCATTTAATCCTGGAGGTAAGTTCTCCATGGAGTTAGTATTAGTCTTAGTTTAGTTTATTTTCTATTCTTTATGTCTTATTTTTTTTCCCTATCCCTTGTTTGTATATATTTTTTTGCCTTTTGTGATTTGTTACTTTCTTCTAAATAAGTCCTTTTGGATATCCATTATCTTGAGTTTCATCTAATTTGTCAAGAAATTCATAGTTCAGAAAGGTAGGTATGACTTCTCAACATTGGTTGATTATGGATTGTTGAAATATGAGCTCGATGTTGTAGTTTAGAGAAGCTAACAAAGTTTGATAGATAAGTTAATTGTTCCTAAATATTTTAAACCTTGTTCTAGTTTAATATTGGTTATAAGAAGGATTATACATGTAGGATGAAATCTTAAACTATTAGGACACAATCATGCATGAACTTTAAAAACATTAATTGCCTGGGATAAGGTTTATAGTTAAGGATGATAGTCTAAAAATTAAACACTTGGTCAAATCCCTAAACCTTGATAACCTAGTTCCTAACCTTTGATACAAAGACAAAATGACTTGAAAAACATTCAAAATAAGATACTTATTGTACAATCAAATGCTTTCTAATCAAAGGTGATTCTAGTAATCTCCACTAGGGATATGAACTCCTAGATGGCAGTAGATCAAGGCCTTGAGTGGAACCAAAGGAATCTTTATTGGGGAAATGGATGCCTAGTTGGTAGTAGAGTAATGCCCAAGCCTTTCTTAAGCTAAATAATGGACATTATTGAATATCCAAACATGCTAAAAGTTAGTCTTAATGATTAAAGCCATGAACCTAGAAGTTGTTCTCTAAATCCTTTGGAAATGAGTAAGTGGTATCAAAGTACACACATAATATGATTGAGTTTTGATGTTTGATCTTAATTCTACATATGTAATCTTTGTTCCAACCATGAACTGATCTTAATAATGGTGGATGATCAAATGAAATAAGTAGATTAATTATTAGTTTAAACTATACTCTCTGAATTCTAACATATTACTATGTTTCCCCCAGAAGTTACCATTTATTGAGTTCAACATACCCCCATTTTTGAAAAATGGGAACCCATGTGCCGAATTGTAAAATTTTGTACCTAGAAGTTGAATATTCACTTCATTAGAGTGTTATTATCATGATTGCATATTATTTTTATTTTAAGATCATCCACACCATAGACTGGTTGACTTATTTTTTCATGGTTATGGTTTAATCTTATCTAAAGTGCTAACATTGGATATTTGTATTTTAGGTTGTAGGTTTAATGGAGCCCATTTGGGAATGAACATGATTAGGGTTTTGTGCTTCAATGTTAGATTGATATTTTACTAACCTTGGTCTATGATGGATTAATTAAATTCATATTTTGAAACCCTAGCCTAATGTTTTACCTGGACCTTTCAATTCAAATTTAAATTTATTAGGAGATTTTTATTTAAATTTAAGTGGGAATAAATTAATCATAGCATGGACTTAGTTTAAATTTTATCCTAAGATTTGGTCATGTTTTTCAACACAACTAAACCTTAGGCTATAAACCCTATGCTTAGTCTATTTTATGCCCCATGATCCCTTTATTCCCTTCTATCCTAGATTGGTCTAAATAATTACATGGTACCCTTATTATAAGGCTTAGCCTAAAGTCTTATTCTAAGGTTTATCTTATTTATTAATATGATAAAAACCTTGAGCTAAGACTTTATGCTATGTCTTTGTTATTCATGGGGTCCTTTTGTTTTAGGTTTCTAGTTTTCATATAGAGTCTTTATGCCTTGGCCCATTTTAATTCACGGGGTCCCCTTTAATATGTTTATAACTTAGTTTAAATATTTTACCCTAAGTCCTTTATATATATTCTCTTGATCTTAACCTTCATTCTTGTTTACAAGATCAATGATCTATGTTTTCTCAGACAATATGGATCCAACAAAATGAGATAAGCATTAAAAAGTCAAACCTTGACCAAAAAGTTAAAACTCAAGCATGTTATCAATGTATATGGTCTATGTGATCTTGGTAAAGTTGATTAAATGATGCACACAACCTTGAATTATTAAATTTTCTATGGATCTCTGTGGGGGTGACAAGTGTCACCATAGTGGGAGCTCAGTACAAAGATCAAATGATGTGCAAGATCCTACTACAAAGAACATAAAATCATTGAATAATAACCATATGAAACACATAGGAAATAGGATAAACTCATAAATGACAAGTGGAAATCTTGGTAAATAGCCTCGAAGATATGTTTAACATTAATGATCATGTGCCTATTAATAATGCTCATATGGATGTCAAATGACGATTGTGTGGATGTCAATTATAAAATATCATAGAGTTTTGAAGATGAGTTTAAAATTGATGGTCACACACCCATCAAAGATGTTCACATTGATGCCAAATTATGGGTACACAAACATCAATTTTAAGACTACTACTTGGATCTAAATTCAAAGACAATGATCATATTTTAAATAGTGATAAGTAGAATGCCATGAAGATGCCATGGAAATACCACATCAAAGCAATGTGAGTGCAATGTGACAAATTAAAGACCTTGTAGACCTAGTAATGTAAAGTTTGGGATCTAATATGATGATGTTTGAGCTCATGAACACCATTGGAGCATTGTTAGAACTTGTAAGAATGCCTTGATGAGGCGAGGACCATAACCAAACCCTGTGAACATTATGATTGACTTGAAAGGAGCTGAATTGTCACATGTGTAAAGATAAGTCAAGTTAGAGTCCATTAGCAAGTAGTTTAAAAGTATTTTCATCAATGATGGGGGACCTCTCCTATATCCTTGAGTAAATTGGAGATATGACAATGCATGTATTAGGTAGCATCAAAAAGCAATGAAGACCCTATAGTAGTAACATAGCACTTCATCAGTCAAAGGGTTATCAAAGTCATAATATTACTCTTATGGCTAAACCTTATTCATTTTAAAAGGGGAATATTTTATTTTCAAAGGCACGTGTGCTTTGTAAAACACACTACCTATAGATTAGTCCAATCGAAAAGTCTAGTGTATTTATAGAACATTTATGGAAGGGACAATTATCCATCCACTTGTAATTTTTTCATTGTTTAAGACTGACTGACATACCACCTTGATCATTATATAAAATGGGTATGGTCATTTTTAAAGAGGTAGGTAGTTCTTAGATTAAAATTACTTTGTCAATTTGGATTAATTAATATAATCATGCAATTCTACAAAGATTGTTCAATATTTTCTTGTGTTCATTATTATCATGGTTTTTCTCTCAATTGCTTATTTTGATTTATGGATTTTAATGGTTCTTATGAAGTCTTGGTATGATTATTTTAATTACAAATTTGTTAACTTGTGCTAATGCTAGGTTGAATGAAAGTTCTTAGGTTCATTTCATTTCCTTTACTCTTCTTGCATTTGGGCTAATGGTGTTTACTTGTAGAGATAAATATTTAAAGTAAAATAGGTTCTTATTTAGATTATTTCCATCTTCCTTAGGAGTTTGCCTAATGTGTGATAGGATCTGGGCTTAATATATTTCATTTTACACATTGGTTGAGTGCATGTCTAGATGATATTTGAACTTTCTCATGATGTTTGGAATGAAGATCAACAACATCACTTTTCTACCCTACCCTTCCTTTTGCTCCTTTTTTGACCAATTCACTCATTAGTTTAATTTTTGATTCTAAATATTCATCTTAGAATATTTATTATATAATTTTTTGATCATAATTCACTAATCTTAGAATAGATACTTCATATTTTACATAGATCTGCTATTTTGCCACGATGGCTTCCAACCATGAAATATTATATATATATTGTGAAACAGTCACTTGTTCTATATCTGTTCCATCAAAGATAATAGGATTATCAAAAAATTAAACTCATGTGCTAAGTTATTATAAATTTTAAAATGAGAAGTGTTTCTTAGACACTCGAGGCACCTATGGTACATATTCAGGTATTAACAGGAGTTACAAGCAATTTTTTGTTTGTAAATGAGAATGATGTTCGTGAGTATTTTTGCATAGAGTTGAATAATAAAATGCACATAAATATTTTATATAGGTCTCATAAATTCATTTTAACACATTTTTTTTCATGATAAATTCCTATGAAGGTGTGAAAATCTAAAGGCTTTTGACTGGGTTCCAAAGGTTTGTGTGCAGTTCTAAGTGAGCTTATAAAGTTGATCAGTTTGAGGTTTTTTTACCTATTTGATGAATTATAATGAAAATTATGTTGAACCTTAGGTAATGAAAATTATATTAATGTGATATTTTTTTTAGTTATATGGAAAAATTGATTGTATGCATCAGATTTGAAAGATATACTTTCTAGTAGTAAGAAGGCCTAATTGTGAGTAAACCTAATTGTGTGGTTTGAGGAGTGAAATGAGGAAAATGGTGTTGATAAAATAAGGTGCACCTATAAAGGGTATAATTGATTAATTTTAAAAAAAATTCATCATTTTTTGTATACTTATAGTGTTCTAAGGTGGCTAAACTGAAATGTGTGCTTAGAGAAGGCCTAACTACATTAGGTCTCTATTAGGACTAATGGTGGTTTTGGCCCTTAAGGGTAATGACCAACATATGTAGTGGTTGTTTCAATTTTTAAACATTTTTTTTTAATATATTTCAATGTTTATACAAGTGTATAAAGGTTATTTTCCAACCAATATGGGTAAGAACAAGATTCAGGTATAAAGAGATGGCCTAATAGGCTTAATTGACTAGTTAGAATATCAAGGATATGAACGAATGGTATATAGTATTTGAAAATAGCTAAAGGGTGTGAATAACATAATTTAGGTGTGTTTAATATTTCATTAATTCCTAAATGTGATTTTACAGGTTATTATCAAGGTCATAAGATCTAATTCTATCAAGAAAAGGGCTAGTTGAGTGAGAAGGCCTAATAACCTATTTGAGAGATATAGAAGAGTGAGAAGTGAAAAATAAGGTAGTTATCTTCAGTTTATTAATCAAAAAGTGTCCAAGGGTGGTTATAAATTCAAAGTACTTGGGTTTGGGATGAGTTACCTAGGGGGTTGGTGCCTCCTTACAAGTTGGTGCTTGGTAAAGGACTCATTGAGTTAGTGCTTGACTAGTGAGGGGTTGATGCCTCACTAAATGTTTGATCTATTAATTATAGGACTATGTTATGGGTTTTATCCCCCATGAGGTTTTCACACATATATCTTGTGTTCATGTGTTATGTTCCTACTTCATGGTCATATGAATGATTGATTATGCATTGTTATATCTCTAAATTTGTTTGAATATTTAATGGATGATATATGGAAATGAAATAATATTTTTCTCACTAATTCATCCCCCCAACAATATTATTGGTTATGCTTCTAATATGCCTCTATTTTCATTATTTGATATGTCCTTCCAAATTCTACCAATCATATTGTTGCTATAGAAATTGGAGTTCAGTTAGATTTTATTAGTATTCTATACCTTTGCTTAGTAATTTTAATTAAATGCAATAAAAATTCCTTATATTTAATTTAATTTATTATTTAATATCATTTCCATCCCTTTAAGTATGTATTATGTCCTTTTTAATATAATAAAACTACAAGGACCTATTCTTATTGTTCCCTAATGATTGAATTTTGGGGACCCACTCTCCCATTCATTGCTTCAACCATTATGCAACCATTCATCTATTTATATATTATATCACTTTCCCTTAGTCACATAAATGGGGTCATCTATTATTACAACAATTTAAGAGTCCCCAAATGTAATCAAACACATTATTCATATTCCACCTAAGATTGTGATCACTGGTTAGAACATGGTTGATTATCCATTACCTAAACCTCATCAATCAACCTCTCTGTCACTCATGGAACCACCATCAACCAATCCATCTATTCCTACATCATCTCAAGAGCCTATATCTAACACTAGTATAGTCCTACCCACACTATGGATGTATACATTATAAGCATAGAAATAATATAGATAACACATGTATCTCATTGAGCCACCCAAGTTAAGTTTATAATTAAATTAAAATAATGAAAAATTGAATAGTATCATAAAGATAAAAATGAAAAGTTTGAATTTAGAATATAAGATTAATTATTTATCCTGACAAATAATACTCAACTTAGCAAACTTGATGAGTTTTAACAATACTCCATATCTATGGTAGATGTTACCAGGGGAGTATAAAATATTATGTTATGTGGCCCCCAATTGGAAAATAATATGATGGAGTTTGAGTCTAAGATTAAATCCCCATAGAATATTTTATAAAAAAATAAATATTTTTTCTTAGTTAGAGTATGATTTAGTGTGGTCTATCTATAGAGCATGAAAAAAGTCACAACCACAATGGAAAAGTGTAATATAATTCCATGGGGCCTTAAACAAATATATGTCAAATTACACATAATATAAAAGGTAGTTAGGGAGAATTCACATCCATATTAAAATGTATTGACACTACAAAATATTAATTTGGATTATAATTATGTGAACAATATAAGAGATGATCTTATGGAGTGGCACCTATGAATGGATCTAGTTAAATAGTTGATTAGTCAAGAATACCAAGCCACAAAATTATTTATAGACATGTGCATCTCATCTATATTTAGTAAACATGGTCAAATGGTGAATAGAAAATTACTCAAAACCTTTCTTTAACCTCTTTTAATCATTTTAAAACAAAGGTTGAGAATACAATCCATGAAACTAATGATCAATTTATCTAATTAATAACACTCAACAAGGAAAATATAGATCATCAATAGGCACTAAAAAATCATATTATAATTTAATCATCAATCATAAAAATATAATGGATAATATTCTTGTTATATTCAAACTTCTCATTATCAACTCTGGAATAATTGAATCGGGCATTACCTTATGTGATAATGCCTATAAGATTATTAAGGAACAAGAACTACTAAATAATAAAAAATGGGATATTTGACATTAAATTATTATTATATAAAATATTTATTCCCTAATTAGTGTCATATTATTATCTCATTATTCCAAAATACCTAGTCCAAATTAACCAACT
>JARHVA010008624.1:120000-145000 GCA_037957365.1 Torreya grandis | reverse complement strand
GCTTAACCTATCCAATAGAATAATGTATATGGATGAGAAAATATATTGAAGGAACATATCTGATTTGTATAAAATTATTTGTCAATATCTATTTATCAATCTCTTAATTCCATAAAATAAAATTAAAAAAAAAAAAAACCTAAGAGAACATAACCTAAATAATATAAATGAAATTGGAAAACAAACAAGGAAACAAAAATAATAACTAACTTACTAACTACTACTATAAAACTAACAAACTTTATAGAGAAAAAACTATCTAAGACTTATTTTCATACAAAAAACAATAGTGAAATAAGGAAAGTAAAACATAAATAACTAAATTTTATTACAAATAATTCTAAAAGAGAAAAATAACATTTAGTTAAAACATAAAATAAACTCTAACTACAATAAAAAATTAAAAAAAAAATTATAAGATATAGAATAAGAATAGACTTAAGGAAAATAGAAAATAATTTATTAAAAAACCAAAAAAAGTTTGATTAAAAAAATCTTAAATAAAAAATCAATTTATAATTAAAATAAAAAAATTTATCACAATGATTACGAATTCTTAGGAATATATTTTTACAAGTATTCAAAGGAGCGGGGATGGGTTTTCTAGCAATGGTGATGGGGATGGTGAGGAGAAGGTAAGATTTTTGGTTCTTATGATTAATAAAATAGGTCATGATGTACTATTTTATTCATTTATGCTTCTATAATTGGTAGGAAATTTCATCTAGAGTGGCTTGGGAGTGTCAATCTTCCAAGTGAATGTTTTAGTCCCTCGACTCAAGGACATGGATGTCCTAGTTAGAAGCTATCTATGACTCAGCATAAGTTGTTATCCTTTTGATAATCTTTGATATATTTACATAAGATTTTATCTATCATGGATATTTAATTTAAGTGTAAAGGAATGGAATCTTGAAGGTGTTTGGGCCTCCCAAATCACTAGTTTTAGACATGTCAGGGAAGATGACCCTCAAAATTTACATAATTTCTTATCTAAAGCCTTAAAAAATTTTGATGGTCAATATCATGGCATCTATAGCTTGACTGCACCCCTTTAGTAATTTTTACGGAGTCACATAGATGGTTCCTTCCATATTTTTAGATTTTCTAACCCACTTTTCATTCTCACCTTGATATGTGTGGGGCTTATGGATCCATTAGGCTTACAACTAGGGTTGATCCTATTGAAGCCTAATACATTGTCTTGTTGGGGATCTCTTTTGAGTTATGTAATACATTTAATGATTTTGACCTACTGGTTGAGCTACACCAAAGTACAAATAATGGGTCATCCCTTCTTAAAGGCATTCCATAATTTGGGCTTCATTTGGAAGCTTTTAATCTAATTCTTAGAATCATGAGTGGAAGATTTGTTAATGTTATGAAGTGTAAAGTGTAATTTTTTACTTCAATTAGAAGGGAAATAAAAAACCAAAATAGTAATTCTTTTTCCTTTTTATGTTTAGGGTGTTTGGTGAAGATATCTAGTTTTTCTAGTATATTCAAGTGTTTTCTTATTGGGAGACTAGATGGTTGAAGTTTACTTTTTGGAAAGTTCCTCTTGGAGACCTAGGAATCCCTCTTTATTAACTTAGGATGGTCACCACACCAATATAAAAGTGGTCTTCCATGGTTTATGGGACCTAGTCTAAAATGCATTAGTTCTATTTTGTCTAGAGGTTCCATTCAACATTTTTACCCTACCCTTGTGATGGAAACTAGGATTTGTGAAATCTCCATATGTTTATTAATTATAGAGACTTGGACCTCAATCTATGTCTAAATTGGTCCTATTTATAGTCACTCACCAATTTGTTTTGGTTTGGGGGTCCATAAAAAATCTCCATGTGCAAGATCAGATGTAATGATTTTTCATTTAATGAGTTTAGGAGGGTTTGGGTCCCTTTCAAGGCCTTGATGTGATTATTATATGGTCTAGTTTAGTTCTAGTCCTATGTAGACCTTAAAGGTTATTTATCCTCATTATGGTAACTAGGTGGTTTATTTATTATTTGACATGCTTTGAGTGATGGGGTTTTCTCTCCCTTATTTTAGTTCTAGATTCAAGGAAATATTGAGTGGATATAATTTGGGATACCATCTTGAACCTTCATGGTTTGTGTAGTTTTCTAAATTTAGCTTTTTAAGTGATTTATTAGTTTCAGGTCCCATTGGTAATCCCATAGGTATTATTTTACTTAGGTAATTATAGAGACCTCAACCTCCATTTATGTTTAGCTTGGTTCTCAATCTACCCAAAATTAGTCTGTAAGTCCACGTTAACTCTTGTCAGACTTGATACTATTGCTTCATTAGACTAGGATAGTTTTTAATCCATTTAAAACTAGTTGGCATTTTCACCAAGTAAAATTGTTTGTTTTTTTTTTCACTCATAGTGACTTGGGCCTCTCTCTCTCTATTAGTCTAGGTCAGTTTCTAGTCCAGCCAAAATTACCTAGTTCCTACACTAGGCAGAAGTAATTGTTGCTCTTTCCATTGTTTTTCCTCCTTCAATTGGGTCCTTTATTCTCTTTTCACTATTGTTTCTTTTTTTTATAGGTTCATTTTCTATTTTCTTGGTGAGTTATTTCCTATTCTATCTTATGTTTTCTATACAGATACCCAGACCTTCTAATGTATTTGGGCTAGGTTCCAAACAATTTATCATAAAATGAAATATATTCATAATTATTCAAGTCAATTACATGACGGTATAATAATTTTATTTCATGTATGCAATCATCAAATTAAATTAATGCATGATATTCTTTAGATAAATAATAATGAATAAATTAATAAAATTAGATATATCCACGTTGCTTAAGTAGATTACTTCACCATCAAATAATACATTGTTTGGTATATATACAAATGATTATTCTATCTTAGAGAATATTTCACAAAAAGTATAGTTATGAAAAAATTTAAACTTATAAGAGCCCTTGAAACCTGTATGTCTCTCCTTTTCTTATGTGTTTTAAATATTGTTATAAAGTAACTCTCCCTTTAGATGGATATGAATCTAGTTACAACTAACTTTTAGTTATTTTTAGTTAAATTTAATTAAATTTTAAATGTTAATTATTTTACTTTATAGATTATAAAATCATAAATTAACTTTATAATTTAGTCTTTAATAATGTCCAATGGATTAAATAAATAATGTAGACCAAATTACAAATTCTAATAGGTGGGGGCCCTTGACTTATTTGACATCACTTAAAAATCATTTAATCATGCATACAATAAATAATTAATAAACACTAGAAATTAAATTATTTTAAAACTAATAACACTAAAATTGGTACATCATATTTGTCTATAATGATCAAATTAAGTACATAAAGAAAAATACCAATTTTCTATTCTAAATATAAATAAAGTCTATTATTACTATGCAAAATGAAATAAATCACTACCAAAAATATTTATCCACATTTTCAAGAATGAAAGGATCATAACATCAAATATTATAGTATGAAAAATTAAAAGAAAATCCATTACCCATAGTTAATTAGAATCAATATCAAAAACTAAACCAATTAATGGAACATCATTATTAGTTTGGTATTTAGTGTATTCAATCAAAGAAGTGAGTAACTCAATAAATATTTACCCCTCATAGTTTTCATAAATATCCAACTTTACCTTATTAATAATCTAAGTAAACTTGGTCTCACATTTGGTGTTACTATCATGTTTCGTTCTAGAAGAAGAAAGACTATCTAATAAAAATCAAAGTGGACCTAGTAACCAATGTTAAGTAGTAATTCTGTTTGACAAACTTAGGATTCAGTTTCAGAATATTTTTGGTTTGAGAAGGTAAAGGAGTATCATGAGGACTATATTGTATATAATGTGCATTCAATTAAATTACCTTGTCCATAAGGATGTGATCTACAATGTGATCCTTTCCAACCTCTAGTACCACAAAAATTCATAAAATAAGAAGGGATATTACCAAAAAGGTTATACAAAATAGGGTAAGATGAATCAAAATGAAAATAAACATGGGTCGCATGATTAAAATGTAGAATAATTTTTTTATAATTTATATAACCATGAAAACATATGCGTCGATATCTACCCCATGAAGGACTACCCTAATTTTATCTCTCACTACTTCTTCCCTATACTTTATTCCATGATATTGACATATATTCACAAAAAAAATTAATAATCAATTTTAAAAATAAAATATTTTAAGAATAAATAATTTATTCATTCATATGGAACTAAAAATCATCCAAGTAATTGATAAACATATTTTCTAAAAAAAATGCCATTAATGACCAACTTCAATGAATAAAAATTTTGAAAAATATGACAAAAAGTGACTAAATAATAAAACGTTAATATTAACCTTTAATTATAATTTAAATTATCCATTATTTATTTAAAACTAGATATACCAACTTAGCAACAAACTCTATCCATTGGAAATATTAAAAATCTAACACTATATACATACCATGTATGTAATTTAACAATCTGAATGCAAAAAATATATCCCAAGATCAAAACATAATATTTTTTAAAATTTAAAATAAACAAAGGAAATAATATAAAACCATTATATCTACCAAAAGTTCTTGCCCCTTATGTCAATAAATACCTAGACCTCAATTTTTCTCAACTTTGAATGTTTTTATCTTAAAATGTTACTAGACAACCAATACTAAAACATAGATGTAATCATGCCAAAAAAAATTCTTTATTGTTAATGAAATACTAATGATATAGTCAAAATTTTCATTCATGATAAGTCTTTAATGTGAGGCAAATGAACAAATCTAAATCTTCAACCATTAATACATATACTATATTTGAAATGTTGAATATATAACTTCCTCAACCTGAAATATTTTATATACATAAAAGTGAAGCTCAAATGCATGAAAATTGGAGGATATGCATGGAAAATATTTTCCACAAGTCAAATATATCTTTAAATCAAATCCACATATCAAGACCAAAAACCACAATTTTCACACAACATGTACACCATCTTCCATCAGACAAACCATTTGGGTCTTACATAACCAAGAATCAATTGTCACAAACTCTAAAAATGTTTTCAAAAACTCACTATTTATATAAGACAAATGAAATGAGATAGAATAAAAATGAGCTATTTACTTGTGCAAGAATTTTAGAATTTAGAATATATTTAACCCAAAATGCATACCAATAGATGATGAATCTTGTAGAGAATAATATATAAGTAGAAGAAAATAAATGAATTAGAACAAAAATTAAATTAGTATGATTAATAAGTTTCCATAACATTGCATCTAGTTAAAATGATTTTCAAATACATGTGCATGAACCAATAGCAAGTTTTTTTAAGAAAATACACATTACAACTAATTTTTATAATTTTTCATGATAAGATGTATCAAAACATGAAAAATGTTTATTCATGAAGCTCAAGAATGAAATAGAAATAATATTTCAATAATGAAGTTAAAAAAAAAAATACCTTAGAGACTAAAAAAGCCAAATTTAATACCTTCAACACCTCTCAAGTATTTTATATTACATCCAGAGCTTCACTTCCATACTCAATCTTGACATGTTACACTGATCAAAATGAAAATGAAGCTCATTATTACAAGGAGTTTATCATAATATCTATTTAATTCCCTAGTAGGATGTGTCAACAAGCCATTAGATCAACACGTCTACTTATAAATTAAAAATACTTAGCCCAATTGAATATAAACTAAACATGTTTATCACCACTTATAATCTTACCTAAGGACTTCCACAATAAAAAATTCAAGGAAAGGACTAAAAATTAATTTACTTATAACACCCACTTGCTAATGAATTAATATAAAAATACTAAAAGAATTGAATTGATTAAACACATTAGTATTTGTATGCAATCGAATCCATGGTGGTGCCACTACCAGCTAAAATATTAAAACTAAGTGTTTGAGATAGCTTAAATGTAAAAAAAGACCAAATTTAATAAAATCACAACCCATCACTATATATTATACGTTGAAAGGAATGTTCAAACATTCTAATATTATTACAATATCTAACAACTCCATGCCATGGGATAGTAACCACATCAACACCTAACCCCATATATTTATTGTAAATATTAAAGTGACCTTGCAAAATTTATATATATTTAAGTGATTATGTTTTAATAATGGTAACTAAAAACAAAATTAAATCAAGATGAATCATGAAATTCTATAGTATGAAACACACCTTATGTCTGCCTTTGAAATGATGAGTTGATGATGAAAAGATGTTACAAGATCGTAAAGAATAATACATATATAATGTAACATTCTATTTGAAGTAGCTTAATGACCAAACTTGAAAATATTTCTATCATCTTGTGTGAATAAAATTATTCCAAAAAATTCAATTGAATACATAATGCTTAGGTTATTAATCAATGATTTGAAAATATGAATAATATCAAACCTACATCATTACCTATACTAAATTATCATGAAATTGAATGCATGTTTATACTTCAATTAAATTAAAATAATTATTAAAAAATATATGTTTGTGACATTAAATTGAAATTACACTTTTATCATAATCTGTATAACTCTCAAAATTTACTATCTCATGAAGTGATCAAGTTCAGAAAATAACAAGCCAAAGTAATAATGTTGAACACTAGAAGATATGTATCGTGCTTATTTATAAGCACATTATTTACTTAAATAACCAAAGATCATGCTATGCACTCTTCTCAATTAATATTACTGGTAATAAATGTCATTAAAAGTAGCAATAGTTCATATTTGAATAGACAAAGAAAAATAATAATTTAAAGGAATAAAAATAATTAGGCCCTTACAAAGTTTTTTAAAATTCATGATAAATGTTATCATATGGGAGGAATAAACATGTATTGACTTTTAGAAAAGAAGGGAGTTCTAAAAATAAGCACAACAAAGTATTATTGTTTAATTGAAATACTAATAAAAGTAGTAATTTTATCAGAATATAATGGTCAAATACTAACAATATTATTACCATTTAATTCTTTAATTAATATATTAAAGGTTTATGTCTACAAACGGCTAAAATAAATTTTTAGTAATTTAATTTATGCATCAAAATAATGTCCAATATTAGTTTCATTTATAGTCACATCATTTTTATTTATTTTACTAAGTGTTGACATTAAAATATATTTTATTAGGAAAATTATCTTAACAAGATTTGATGAATTTGTGAACATTTTGAATAGATTTTATGTAGGTACTACATTAGATATTCAAATATTTTATAGCACAGCTCACAAATTTATAATTATCAAATCATTTTGTTTTGAAAAACTATACTAAAATAATAGATACAACATAAATATAACACGAAAGTTCATATATCTCATAAGACTAATTTTTTTTAAATCATGGCACATGTCATAGGTTTATAGTTTGGTGTTTTTAAAATTTTAAAATTAGTGCAATAGTTAATGCAATGGGTATTTTTCAAAATTTTAAATTTACATGCTCAAATCTTGGGTGCCTTTTGCTTGTAGTTATATTCACTATGAATGTTTGAATGTAGAATTAATCAGGTTTCTTTAGTTTTTTCTATAGAAATAAAGGAAACCAAATGACAAATAGAAAGAGAGTCAAATATTTTCAATCTTCAATAATGATAACACATGATATGAGAGTGTGTTGGCATTGATACTACAAAAAAATAGAGATAGTAAGGTTTAAAAGATACTAACATCGATTTGGGATAAAAATAATGCATTGAATGACATAATAACAATATAATAATGAAACCAAATAGATAGGAAGAAATATAAAATCAAAGTATTTTCTTCAGTTGATAAGAAGAAGAATAAATATAACATCAATTTATGTTGGAACAAAGAGTAAAAATACATCTGTAACTAGATTTTGAATTTATTTACTTTTATCTTATATCTTATTATTTTAAAATTCATCATATGCCCTTCTCTATAACTACAACATGTAAATTGTATTTGATTCTTCCTTATATATACAACATGTAAATTGCATTCAACTTCTTCTTCATATCCCATTCCTTACATTTTTTCATGTTTACAATTGCATTCATTAAATCGTTATTATATCTAACACATCTAGTTTAAAACTGAATACAACATTGACATAAAAAATGATAACCATAAATACATATGTAAAATCCTTGTGTAATATCATTGTAGATGTAGTATTACTATTATTTTTACAAATGTATTTTCAGACAAAAATAATAACCATAATCTAAGTCCTTGTAAATTATCTTTCCTCACTTTAAATCAACTTTATTTTCGAAGCCTAGCTTGGCTCTTATTTGTCACCAAATGTAGTTTTCGTTAAAAAATAATTAACAATAGATGTAACTAAGTCCTTGTTTAACGTCCATGTAGATTATTTCATGAGTTTAAGATTTATTTTCAATTAGATTTATTTTATATATATATGCAATTTTTATACCAATGAAAAAAAATTATCCCAAATTAATTTATTTTATACTTTGTAATGACTTTTTCATCCTTTAAAACATCAAATTTTAAATTTTAAAATATTGATTATGAAATATTATGCAATATCCTCTTTTAATAAATTTGTTCTATTTTTTTGGTTATTTTGTAAATTCTTAGTCATAGGCATACTTTTTTAAACATGTAATTTCAAAAAAAATTGACTTTTGATTCTTTTGTATATGCAAAAGTAATTTTTATGAAAAAAATAATAGTAAATCAATTTTATTTTTTAAAACATAAGTATTTATTACTCTCCGAATGTGCACTCATAACTTATAATGCATGGTTGATATTTGTTGCTTTAGAAACAATTATTTATTAACGAGTTGAGGCCTATACTCTAAACGAGATAAGAATCTTAAGAATATTATTTATTGATAAAATTATTTGGCTAGTAAACACAGGTGTAGTAATATATTTAGAATATTATCAATTAATAATTTAATGGTATTAGCATGAATACAATGGACATGTTCCCAAGATAGTACACTAATAAGATAATATTATTAATATGAATATTTTCAATAAAGAGTCCTATGAATATAATGTGGAGTGGGTATGTGTAGATTCAACATATATTAAGATAATATTGAATTTAAAATTTGATAATTTTATTATCATTTTTAGAATGGGAATTGAGAAATAAGTTCTCATATTTTTTCCATTCTAGACATATCATAACAATATAATAAACATTGTGCAAGAAGTGATCATATTATGCCATTTCAATACAATTATGGTATATTAATAATATTATCAATTAAGATTGTAATATACTTATTTTACACAATATATTAACTATATTGTGAGTATTGAGAAAGAAGGGCTCATGTTATGTACAATTATACTCAGGTATTAATAATAATTACTATTAACATTATGAATTAAGAATTAAATATGCATGTCTTGTGTAGAGTGGGCATGTATTTATTAATTGAAAAAACTATTATCTAATCTGAAAAATAGGCATGACATGAACATTTTATTTAAAATAATAATATTAGACTCTTAATTGATGATGATATTCTTATCTATCTCAGAATGGTCATGTTCCCATTCTACACAAGATAACAAAATTGTAAGCATTGAGAGAAAAGTGTTCATAATATGACCCATTTTACATAGGTTTACTACTATAAAAAGAAAATTATCAATTAAGAATTTAATATTTGTATTTTATGTAGAATAGGAACATGAAAAATCCACTCAAAAAAACACTATTGAATTCTTAATTGATAATGTTCTCATCAAATGTGCAGAATAGGCATGTGCCCATTCTACACAAATTGATAATATTAGATCATTAATTGATGGTGGGAATGTGACCATTCTATATAAGCTAGAAAATTATGATCATTGATCAAGTAGTGCTCAATTTACACCCTATTCTACACAAGTTTAATATACTAAAAAAATTATCAAACTAAAATTCAATATTTAAATTTTATGTAGAATGGGAACATGCATATTATACACAAGTGAATATTATTGGTTTAATAACTTATAATATTATTATCTAATGTGCATAATGGTTATGACATGCACATTATACACAAATTAAGAATATTGTATTTTTAATTGATGATGACATTTGTATCTTTTTCAAAATGGGTATGTGTCCATTCCACACAAGATCAAAAATATTATAGATAATGAGAAAGTAGTGTTCACAATATGACCTATTTTTTAGAGGTATGTTATACAAATAAAATTTTCAATCAAGAATCCAATTTTTATAAATTTTTTAAAACAAACGCATGCATATTCTACACAAGTGAATAATATTATATTCCTAAACTATAAGGTCAATATCTAATGTGTAAAATAGTCATGTACACATTCTACAAAAATTAAGAATATTATATTCTTAATTAATGATGAAATTATTATAATTTTTAATATGAGCATGTGTGCATTCTACATAAGATATCAATATTATGAGAATTGACAAAGTAGTCATCATATAATTCCAATTCTACATAGGTCTAGTATACTTAAAAAGTTATCAATTAATAAGCCAATATTTCTATTTTTTTGTAGAATTGGAACATGAAGAGTCTACAAAATAAAATATTATTGTATTATTTATTGATAATGTCCTTATCTTTATGTGAACTCTCAAATATCCTCATCACATAATGGAGCTCTAATACCACTTTATGGAATATAAAATTCATAGAGATTACAAACACATATATCTCTTCAGCCAATCATAAATCACATACAAAAATCTCTCACAAATTTAATTCTTCTTCTAATAATCGATCTTTATCTACAATAAATATTCATAAATTTATCTTCACATTACACAAAAATTAGCGACATCATGCCAAGGATGATATACAAAGCTTATTCACAAAGATTATATCTCATTATAACTTAACCTTATTCCCAAATTATCCTAAAAATGATAAAGATATTAGTTTATTTATAGAATTATAATCATGAAGGAAGGAGAGAATACAAAAAGGAAGGCCAAAATTTTTCCCTCCTCCACTTAGAAGCAATAAGGACAAGATAAAATAATTCTCCACTAAGTGGGAGTAGAGTGAAATCCAAAATCATTCTTCACTTAGAGGGAAAGACAAAACCAAAGGATAAAAGACAACATCCATTTGAAAATGTGCCACCCTTGACATGGAGGGAATATTAGATCATGATGAAGACTTTATATACTCTAGGTTGGACCCCTAAAACATGTGAAATATATAATGGAGTCTGAATCCACATGAGTGTGTAATCTAGATATTAAAATTTCTCCCTCATTTGTATGTGAATGTAAAAACTAGTGAAATATTCAAAAGGTGTTCCCCACTCCACATGTGCTTCCAAAAAGTAGTGAATTATATTTTTGACTTATCCACACATACAATTTCAATCCTCTTCCATTGTGCATGTCAAAATCACATCTCATTTTTTGCCTTTAAAGATTATGGTTGCCCATGCCACCTAAGAAATTAAATAGTGTTGATGAGTCGGTAAAAATAGTGGTTGTGACACCTTATAAGTGAATAGTTTCCCACCACCTCATTATTGAATAATGTTAGCATGAATATTTTTTTCTTTGACACATCATTATCTTTGGTTGAAAAAAATTAAAATGTTTTTTGTTTTCTTGACTCTCCTCCAAACATTTTAGTCTCACACACATGAGCACATGAACACACCAGTATGTTTTTGGTTGATGCAAGATTACATGAACCCTTAAATGGTCGTACATCAGACACACACAATTTTTTAATGTGATATATTGATCAGATGGATGGACTAATTGGTAGAATAATGACCATGGATTCCCCTTCCAACACACCAAGAAGAACCATAGTTCTTTCTTTTTCCTTCTCCAATTCAATGATTTACCTCCTCTCCTCTTCACACTTATCCTCCTCTTTTCTCTCCTTGTGAAATAAAAAATACCACTATGCAATTTACTCCTCCACATAAATCCCTATTGTAATTCATAAAACATTATCTAATCATATTTTGGATCACTAAAAACACCACATAATAATGTTTGCATCTTCACACACAAGGATTCCATATTATTTATAACATCCACTTATTCACCACATGCTTGGGCTATCGTACACCTTAGCAACTCCTCCTTCCACTTACTGAGCTCAAATAACTAACCCTCAATAATTAAAACATAAATTTATTGTACATATACCATGGATGATCTCAAACTCAACTAAATCCTTTTATCTATCTACATGTTATAATATTTATCCATAATAAGCTTTTGCTTCTCAAAGCCTTCTTTAAAATTTAGTTATTCTTATGAAAATTCTCCTTCCACACAAGGACGTAAATTAGCCTCCACCTAAATATAATATTGATAAAAATCATGTTCCCATGCCTCAACACACTTTCTTCTCTCCACATCAGCTTGAAGAAACTCCTCATTGGTTCTAAAATCAACCAACTCTCCAACTCTTCAAAATATAGTATCCTCCACACTATCCTCTTATTAACTTGATTCTACATCAACCATAACCGAATTTTAATTCAAATAAACTTATAAATCTATATGGTTACCTTATTAAATCACCTATAAATCTTCATGGATCCTCTTTTTTTCTATCTACATGGTTTCATTTTTCATTCTCCTTGCATTTTTCATTCTCCCATGCTAACTTGCTCTGATATCAACTGATGAAAATAAATAGCTTCACACTTGTTGCTTTAATACCACTTAATTTGAAATATCCTAGCTCCTCATCACATAATGTAACTCTAATATGACTTGATGGAATAAAAATTCATAGAGATTACAAATTCATATCTCTCTTCAACAAATCACAAATCAATCCTTTTCTATTACTTAATCTTCATCTAAAACAAATATTCATCAAGCTTACTTCACATTGCAAAAGACATGGACACATCATGATAATGAGTCTATACAAATATTATTCACAAATCTTAACTCTCATTCTAACTTATCCTTATCCCTAACTTATTAATAAATGGATTGATATCCTATAATTGACAAGGATATCAATCCATTTATAAAACTACAAACATGAAGGAATGGGACATAGTACACAAAGCAATCCCAAAAAATTAACCTCCTTAACTTAGAGGGAATAAATAGAAGAGACAAGGATTATCCACTAGGTAAGAGTAAATACAAATCCAACATCATGCTTCACTTATAGGGGAATATAAAAAAAAAGGAAAAAAGACAATCTCCACTTGAAAATGTGTCAGTCTTGTCATAGAGGAAATAATACATCATGATGAAAGATTTATCCACTTTAGTTTGGACCCATCCAACTTGTAAAATATTTAATGGATTCCCAATCCACATTGGTGTGTAATATGCATAGTAAACGTTATCACCCATTTGCATGTGCATCCAAAAACTAGTGGAATCTTGAAAAGGTGTTCCCCACTCCACACATGCTTCCAAAAAAGTAGTGTATTCTCTTTTTCACTTGTACTCACAAAGAATTTTACCCCTATTTCATCATGCATGTAAAAATCACATCTCTTTTGTGATTTATAATATTGTGGTACCTCATGCCACCTAAGAAGTTAAATAATTTTGATGAGTAGGCATGAATAGTGATATGCCACCTCATCAGTGAATAGTGTCAAAATGAATAGTGTTTTATTCACAAAATTATATCCAATGTTCATAAAGGGAATGTGTTCATTATACAAAAATTATAAATATTTGATTCTTAATTGATGATGACATTATTTCCTTTTATTAAATGGGCATTTGTGAATTCTTCATGAACTAATATTCCTAACAATATTATGAGCTTTGAACATGTAGTTTTGATATTATGCCACATTATATATAAGTATAATATACTAATAGAAATTAAAATTAATAATCCAATACTTTTATTTTTTATAGAATGGGAAAATGCAAATTCTACACAAGCAAAGACTATTGGATTTTTAATTTATGATGTTGTTATCTAATGTGTAGAATGGGAATGTACCCATTCTATACAGATTAATAATATTTTATTCTTAATGGATGAATAAATTATTATCCTTTCACAAATGGGCATGTGCCCATTTTACATAACATAGTAATATTATAAGTGTTGAATAAGTATTTCTCATATTATGAACCATTATACACAGGTCTAGTATAATTAGAAAATGATCAACATACATAATCCAATATTTCTATTTTTTGTATAATGGGCACATGGAAAATATATACATTGAGCTAAGAATATTGGATTCTTAATTGGTAAAATTATTATAAAATGTCAATGTAGAATGGGCATGTGACCATTTTACACAAATTAAGAATATTGGATTCTTAATTGATGATTACATTCTTAACTTTCTCAAAATGGGCATGTGCCCATTACACACAAGCTAATAATATTATGAAGATATAAAGAGATAGAGGTTGAGAAACAAGCAAATAAAGAATTAGATTATGAAATCAAAGATACCAAAAAATGCATGGATTTAAGATTATCTAGCATAAATAGATATACCTTGATGCATTGGATGAGGTTGAAAAACTAGAGGAAAAACAAAAATAAAAATATGAATAGAAAAATGAAACACATAAATCCAAATAATATCAAGAAAAAAAAACTCCATATAAAAATAAAAAGCTTCTAAAATACCAACCTAGGAATATGTTGGGGCCAATAAAAAATTTAGAGAGGCCTTAGAATCCAAACAAAAATAATATAAATAAGAAAAATAACAAAAGGATAATAAAGAGGTAAAACTAAGAAAGCATGTGGCTTAAGATGTCATGAAAGCCCAAGATGAGAAAAGTAAGGTATCTAAAGAATCCACCAAATCTAAAGAGGACAAAAATAGGGTGGTTGAATAATATCCTGAAGAATAATATAAAAAAATTAAAGTGGAAAAGAAAGACACACTCAAAAATAAGAAAGTGGAAAATGAATAAAATAATAATAAAATGGTTGCTGAAGCTACCAAAAATTTCACACTCCAAACCCCACCATCCAATTCCATTGTACCATCCCCTAGTTCCCTTTATCTCCCCCAATTCATCTATAATGATAATTCTACTATCCCAATAATGTTTTTACAACATCAAACACATTTTATCTCAATAAAAAAAAACTCATACCTAGTATCCTAAAACCATAAAGATAATTTGTTGTTACGTCGATTGTATTGAAAAACATCATAAAAAAATTGTTGTTAGTCATAAGTAAAGGTTAAATCTTGATTTCCACATTATATATTCACCTTAAATATTAAAAAGGCCTTTAATTTAAATTCTAAAGGTGAAGGTAATTAGAAACAGTCCATGTGTTCTTCTCTTGCCTTATCGATGTGCTATGTTTATATTGGAAGTATTAAAAATAATTTAGCTAAAAAAGTCTTAGTGTTTATAACACTTTTATTTATTATTTTTCACCTATATACACTAACATTTCTAATTATTAGACTTTGTATATATTCTGAATAATCAACATCTCACCATGTATGATCATCTTACCCCCACAAAGTCCTTTGTTATAAATATAAGTCACTAAAATTTATTAGTATGATACTATAAAATATTATTCCACATGTCTCCATACATTGTATGTGTCCACATGTCATAAAATAACTACACTATAGACTTTTTTTTTAAAATGTGTGATTTATAAATGCATCAACTACCTAAAACTAGTTTAAACAATGAAGAGGTGAATATTATCAAATGAATCCTTGTGAAAGTGTTAGTTATACATGTGTCAAATTATTGTGTAATTATGTGTAAGAATACTTTACCACCCTAAGAACATTAAACCAACCATAAATCACGAACTATATAGTAGTGACACTGGTACCCATTGGGTCTACCTTTACACACAAGTGAAACCTTACCACATAGTACATAATCCCAGGTGTCATAAAAACAAAGTATCAGAACATGCCAAACACACTCCCAAAAATATATGTCAAATCATTAGGTTAATTGGGTAGGTCAAAGATTGAAACCTGAATGGGTCATATCACTATGAGAAATCAAAATCTGAATTTATTTAATAGAAAATTTAAAAATGACTCATTTTAAATAGTGTCTTCAACTCATAATTTAATACACT
Organism: Torreya grandis; assembly: GCA_037957365.1. Taxonomy (NCBI): domain Eukaryota; kingdom Viridiplantae; phylum Streptophyta; class Pinopsida; order Cupressales; family Taxaceae; genus Torreya; species Torreya grandis. The sequence continues at coordinate 128,929 of JARHVA010008624.1, read as the reverse complement.
TGTAATGGAATTTCATCTCCATTAATGTAATCCTAATTTAAAGAGTAAAAAATCCCATCTGAGCTAAGACCATAATAACATTGGATAAGAATATTAGATTCAAAATTAATAATGTTATTATATTTATCTAAATATTAAAACAATATTATGCCTATTCTAAAGAGGTCTAATATATTAATAATATATTATCAGTTCACTAAATTTTTTTATTAATGTATTCATACATATTCACGTACATCCCCAATGTAGTTAGTAATGGGTTTAACCCATGACACACTTTTAACAATAAGATTATGTAATGTAACATCATATTTATCTACCATAATTTACATCCTAACTAATAAATACTTTCATCTATAACATCAATCACCATATATGGTCTAGCACATGAGGAATAGTGATTGGTCAGTTAACAGGTGTGAATTCCATGAAATGTTGCATGATGAAAATAAATGATATGGGTGTAGATAATTTCATGATAAGATGATATGGGTACCAAATAATGTAATCAAGGAAAGGTAATGATCATTGGAATACTATGGGTAAACTGAGAAGGATATGCTAACTAATGGATAATACATCAATAACCATTTCCATAAGACCTCACACAAAATGTAGTATAAAACCCTCTATTTTTCCCAATTCAACCATAAATCACCTATAATATAATAATGACACTCAAATGATATGGGGAGATATGTAGTTAAAATATAACCCATAAACCTCAGGTGACATTAATGAGAAGAAGGAAATTTGCAAACTTTTTTAGGACTATCGGATGGCATGGTTATTTTAATAAGTTAATAAGGTCTAATGATAAAATTACCTAGGAGGTTACACAAACATTCATGTATGATGTAGCCACTATTAAAGGACTTCAATTGGATCTCATAAAATATTTTATAGAATATGTAATTGATTAGCTTCGTACATGGAAACTTTGGCATAGGAAACCTAATACTGATACAACTGAAACTTTTTTTTACACATAAGGAGAGTAGTTAGAGTCCTTAAACAAAGATACACTTAATTCTTCATTTTCCTAGATTTATGCATAAATTTATATCTACATTTATTTATACTTAACTTGTGAGCATAGATATTCAATGCTATATGTAATACACATTAATATGTTTAATCATGTCATGCATGGTATAAGGGTGAATGTACCTAACATTCATTTAAACATGTTAAAAAGGATGGTAAAGGAATACTAGAAAGGGAAGAAAACAAATTTGTCCCAAATATCTAATTATACTTACTTTCCATAGATGTTTTATAGATGAAGTACCTAACTTATATTTGGAACATTTATTCATAATAAAATAACTACCAAAATAAGAACAATAAGAGGTAGTTGCTAAAGAATAAGGAATGTATGTTAAAAAAATGAAGTGGTTATAAAAGGAGAGAATTTGGTGTAAGATAATATAAAAATACCATAGAGATGAAGAAGGTGTAATTTAATACTAATTCCTTCTTTAGAATATTAACCTAGAGGAAATAAGAGGACTAGAGGCAACCCCTCTACATCAAAAACTAGTAGGAATAAGAAAAAGGTTCCAACTCCACTTGCTCCTAAAAGATAATCACTAGGTACTAGGTGTATATTAAAAAGATAAAACACTCGGACATCCCCTAATTTTATTCAAATATAAAGTGGATTATAATCAAATAAATATAAGGAACTTAGTATAGTTGACAGTCAGGTTGCCAATAGTTTTAATGAAGGAAACTCCATTTCATCCATCTCTGAGATTAAATACTTTAGAGAGATGGAACTTTGGAGTAATTGACCCAATTTGGCAACATAATAGGTAGCATTAGAGGAAAAAATAATATAATGTGATGGATAAAAAATTGGAAATTATATAGTAAGAAACCCCTGATTAATGTAGGTAGGAATAAAATAAAAAATTGTTAAAAACCCTAAGATAAATTGAATCACTTAAAACATTCATTGAGGAACTTGAGAAAAAATATAATGGGTTTAGATACACTATCTAGGTTTATGTGGATCTAATACCACTTGATGTGGCTATGATACCAAATGATGTGGTTCTAATACCATTACATTTGGGTTAAAACCAAAACTCTCACTTCTCACATAAATTTAATCTCATATAGAAAATAATCTCCTCACAATATTATGAATATTATCATTAATCAACAAGAATTGCAATCTTTAAAAAAAGGTTACATGACAAGGTCATGTTTTCACATACATTCCTTTACACAAGATTTTCATAAGCTTAACCCTCACCATAAAAACTTGGACTCCACTATCAAATGCAGCTCCCAAGGTATTCCCAACCCTTTACCCAAATAAACTCACCTTCCTTTGCTAAAGGAGAATACAAGCATATATAGAATAAAGAGAAAAAAATAAGACAAATCTAAAAACCACTATTCATGGAGAATTGCATCCCACCTCCACTATGAGGGATAAAGACAAGAGGGTAAGGTGGGATGATATATAATTTCACTCCACTTATCCCAATTAGACCCATGATCACTAAGGACAAACCTCCCCACTTGAAATTTGGCATCCCATTTCAAGATAAGTTAAAAGTGAGTGGATAATTCACTATTTTCATACTAAAATTTGTCCCCCACCTTTATAATCAACTAAATATTAATAGATACTCCATTTTTAATATGTTTTCTTGTTATTATATGATAATTTTGACCCATGCCACATAGGCAAGCCAAAATAGTGAAAACTGGTGAATAGGAATAGTGTCACCTTGGAATAGTGTCAAATATTAACCACCATGACACCTCACCAAGTGAACCACATCATCAAGACTCTTAATAACATAAAAACACATCACAAATACACTTCATCAATTAGAATAATGTCATGCCACGTCACCAAGGTGAATAGTACATACCATGTCATCAATAAATAGTGTTGAGTGAATAGTGTTTTTATACCACATCATTCTCCTTCAGTTGAAAACAAATAAACTCCCATTATTTTCCATGATTGTATCCATGCCAATTATTCTAAAAAAATAAGAAAAAAAACCACTCTATTTTTGGGTGATACAAGATTACTTAAGCCCTTAGATGTTCCTACATTAGACATCTGAGGTAATTAATGTGATAAATTGATCACATAGATGGGGTGAGTGGTAGAACCACTATTTTGATCATGATGTAGAAATTTCAATGTCATCCCCTTCCATAAATCATGTGAACTCAAATTATTTTCAATTGTTTCTCCTCCTCTTCTAACATCTGCATACTGGTCTTAAAACTGTCCTCACTATATCAAAAACCATGGGATCTCCTATCCCTTTTGAAACTGACCTTCTCCACCAAGATGACTTATCATGCATATTATCCTTCCATGTGATCTCTATCTGAATTTTAACCATCCACCTCCACTAAAATTTTATCTGGGTTTCTTCTTCATGCATTTAACCACCTATTGGATCTTTCACAACATCACATATCACCATCACTAAATTTCCTTCTTCAAAAGATAATTATGTGAATTCTATATACACAACTATGATGTTCCTCTTGACCAAGAATGGAATCCAAAACTATATTTGGGTGATATAATTTTTATATATTTTTATATTTAACTTTCCAAAAAGAAAATAATATGTGAAGAATTACATGAGTATCATGAGAAGGATAAATAAACCACTTTAATTATCATAGGGGAGGCTACCAAGATAAATGTGATTGAATCAGGTTAGATTACATTAATGAATAAAAGGGAGGTAGCTACAAGAGATACGAAGGAAAAGATAGAGGATCAAAATTAGTACTTGGCCTTGCTTACATAAATAATTCAAGAAAATAAAATTATTTTTGAGTTATATGGATGAGCTTACCCTTGAATTGAAAATAAAAAATCCATTCTCAATGTATAATTTTAGGGCACTTCTCAATAGAGCGACCGATTATATTGACATGTAAATAATTAAGAGATTGAGTTGGATTTACATAATAAAACCTCCTATTTTTAACTAATCCTAATCAAAGGGTAAGTGCAATTCAATGAAATAACTAAAAATAATAAATGGAAGAGGATAGAAGACAATTTTTTGGTTTTCTAAAAAATAGACGATTTGCACAACAAAACCATTTGAATTTTGAGTGCTATGCTTATATGTTCATAGGTTTATAATTCTTGAGTACTAGTAAAAATTTCATTTAGGGGGTGTGATGAGTTGAATAATCACATATAAAACTACTTCTCTGATCCTCTTTTGTTAATGCTTTTTTCCCATTCCTAAGTATATAAAGTTATGTTTTGTATGATTTTCATACTAAATAGTACTAATGAATATGATGTGCACATCTTCTTTTTTTGTGTATAAAATTATTTTTTTCTTAATGAAGCTTACATCATGTAAATTTGTTATATTTTTGGTTTTAATACTCATTTAAAGTATTTAAGAACATGGACAAATCATGAGTTGTAGGGATTAGTACCCAACCTAGAGTAATTGGGTGGTCATTTAGAGAGAACTTAGAGAATGGTAAATTAATTCATAAGAAGGTAATGATGGTAGTATTTTATAAAAGAAAACAATGTTTTTTAATTAAGACCCTTTTACTAATGTAATCATTCATATTCATGTGCATTCCAAATTATACTAGTTTAACATTTTAGACATATTCCCATTTTTGGCTATTCTTGTCACATCATACTTGTCACAATTTTAATTCCATATATATTTTTTATCCATCCTACTTAAGTGCCATAAATGGTCTGTCACTCAAGGAAAATTGACCTATTTATTAGGGGTATGAATTCCATGGTATGTTACATGATGGAACTTTAGTGCTAGTGGTGTGGACAATGTGATGAGAAGATACTACGGGAACCCAGACATGTAATCATGAGAAGGTAATAACTTTTGTAAATAGTTTAAGGGGAAATTTATGAAAAAAAATAGAAACTTATGTGAAGAAGATGAGAATAAGAAGGGATATTATCATAAAATTGAAGTAGAGCATTATCATGTCTTACATCTTGAAAATATATATTAATCACCTGATTTCCTATATGTAACTATGCATTTCCATCTTTAAACCACATAAATTTATTATTTTTATTTCAAAATATAAAACACTACCATTAAAATTTTGAACTCGATTCATTTGGGTTGTACATATTAGTCATTCTATGGGCTAGGGAAGAGAATCACCAAGAAATGATGCAAATATTTTTTTGAGAATCTGAAGAAGAGGTAGAATATTATAAATAATTTTTTATAAGGGGAAGGTGAAGTAGAGGGTGAATAACAAGATAAAATTAAATAAGAAGGGGAATAGGAACCTAAAAATAAAGGATAAAGTTAAAATAAAAAGACTGAAAATGAAGAAAAGTGAAGGAGAATGGTATATAAAATCACTTGAAAGAGAAATTAGTGAACAAAAGATGGAGAGTGAATCAAAGGAAGCATAAAGTTATGAAAACTAATAATATATAAGGAATGCAAAAATTAGGAAACATGTAATCAGTCTAGGTTTATTTAAAGGGTCCAAAAATTATAAGGGTGTAGAGGATGGGGATAAAAAATTAAACAAATTAGGGAACCGAGTGAGCAAGGTGATGATCATAATGTTTTATAATTAACAACAAATATGGAATATATTTTTGGAAATTCTGATGAGGAATATACATAATAATATAACGTGAAATGAGGTGTAGGTAGGGAACCAAGATAATATGAATGAAGTGAATAAGTGGTATTACATCGATAAGATATGGTACATGGTGAATAAGATTGATATAAATTAGATGGATAGCAATAATTTGATCAAAATTAAAAGGAGAATCTAATATGTCCACCATGATATTTATATTTTCCATTATACACACTACCAAGTCACCCAAACAAGATGAATATTGTGAGAGTGTAAAAAATCATGCGAATTGATCCAAAATCCTTTGATCTGAAGACATCTGTCAAAGAGGAGTTATTCATGACAAATGAGTCTGGGGATAAGAAACATATAATTTAGAGTCTAAGATAATGTATTACAATGGAGGAAGGTTCAAAATCATAATAGTAATGTATCTTGTGAGATGAATACCTAGCTATGAGGTGGTCAAATGGCATTTTAAAATTGCTTATTGGAAACGAGGTGATATAAATATATGTCCAAGATGCAAGACATGATGATGCTATATATTAAAAATAAACCACTAGAGGAGAATATTGAAAAACATAGAGTACAAAGAGAAGATAGAATGAGACAATCGGGTTTATAAATTTAAAATACAAAGTTAGAATCAAGTGGAGTTATTGTGGAAAAGGGAAAAGAAAAACTAGAAAGAAAAGATAATACAAAATAATTGAAGTTAATTTAGAATTTAGAATTTTTTTGGCACAACTAAAACCTTTGACAATAATGCAAGGAATATGGTAGATCAGATATAGAATGGATGCAAGATGTACATATCACACACATGAACATGGTAGAATAAAAAAATGCATCAATAATATCTACAAAGTCTATGATAACTGTGTTAAATAAAACACTAAATGAAAAATCCTTGTAAGTAGAAGGCCAAATACAATCCTTAGTAAGTATAAGAAGACTAAGTTAGATAACAGAGGAAAATCGATAATAATTAGAGTAATATTAAAATATTATTTAATATTAATAGAGAATAATGGGGGAGAAAGAGTATTGATAAAAGTTTTATTGGAAGGAATATGGTGGCATACTCTCTTGAGGTACACAAGTTCATGTGTGGGAATGTGATATTCATCAAAGAGTGAGAAATATAAATTTTAGTGATGAATATTAAGTAAAAAATTTAAGTCACATAATCTCATGATCACACTGCAACATGCAACTACCATAGATGTCTTTCAAGGTATTGATTATACATCTTGCCATTTCATGGAAAGGAATACATTTGATATTCACAAAGAAAATATGTGTCTATTTATCTTTTTAATTAGTTTTAAGTACAGTTTTGTCTTATTATTCCCTAATTATATGATCCAATGAGGTATTATACATTTTATCTTCAAAGTTTTTATAAATCTATATTACTTGAAAATGTAGAAATTTACTTTTAATAGTAATTTTTTTAAAATTATTAATGTATATTAGAAAGCTTGTAATATGATGTAACTTAAAAATTACATGTTCAATATTAATAATTGGTATGTTTAAGTAATAATGTGGTGGTTAAAAATCCAATTCAATGAATCAAATTAATAGGATTTGATAATATATATTAATAATAATGTTTTTTTATATAAAATATTAACAATCTAATAGTCAGTATGCTGAAGTAATAATGTGGTGGTTAAAAAGCCAATTCTATGAATTAAAATCAAGTATGATTAATAAAATTTGAGAATATATATCAATAATAATGTTTTTTTAATAAAATATTAATAACATAAGGTGTTAAAGTGAGTATAATCATAATGTGGCATGATACATCTATACACATACTACACATTATTGACAATTCTTCGCAATATTAGACATCTTCATAAGAAATAAAAATATTGATGCATTGATTGTAAATATTGTATTTAGTAATTTTTTAGATATATATTGGGAGTTGAGGGGCCCCTCTATCCTAAAAAAACCAAATATTTCCATAAAAATATTGAAAAACATGAAAACTTTAGTGATCCACATCCATACCAAATCTTCACCAATTTAAGGGAAGCAGAAGAGCGTCTCAATAAAATGTGGGGTAGAAACCCCAAATATTAATTTGATAGAGGAAGATAAAATATTGTATTTATTTTTAATAGTTAGTTTAATATAGATAGATAAAATGAAATGTAACACAAATCCATGCATATCATGGTTTTAAAAATATAAAACATAAAAATAGGTTGTCAAATATATACTAATAATTATATATTTAAGTGCATATATACTAGAATTTGGAGGCTAAATAATTTTAAGATATTTTAATATGGGAAGTCATTTTGAATATTGATGGTGTTGATAAATACTATTACATAGAATGAGAATATTGTGGATACCATGGGAAAATTAAATCTCACTTTAGCTTGTATCAAGCAACTAACTACTTATACTCATTGATGTTATTAAAATATTTGAGAAAGACTATCAAAACATACTAGTGAGATTATTACTTCCACACAAGGATTGATTTATAATAATGAAGATGATTTAAATTTTTAAATAGAATGAGAAACCACATATGCCTAATTCTATACAAAAAATACAATAAGTGTTGGATACTCATGTAGATAAAATAATTTAATTTACAATTTTTGTGTTTCCATGCTCAATCCTCATCAACAATATTTCATGCTTTAAATATCAACAACTTGATAATTTTGGGTAAACTATAGGGTTTATAAAATTATATTGATTTATGGGAAATATATAAAAATAAATATTGAATGATTGTGCATAATGTGGGAAAACAAAGAATGTTTTATTTCATAATCATTCGGAAAAAAACCCTCCATATTCATATTTGATGTAGGTTTTGATGAAGACTAAGCTCATATAGGGATCATGTAATGTTTCAACATGTAAAATTAATGGAAGCCACCAAAATGATGTTTTCAGCTACCAAATATCTAATAAAAAATCCTCATATGTATTTCCTAATGTATTTTCCCTCGAAATGTTATAATTACAATGTTAAGGTGGTAGTTTTATTGTCTAAGGGATTGGAACTAACATGACATAGGGAGTGGCACTAACAAATTTCATGTGTGAAAACCATGGGAATTAGGAACTTCTAACCATCAATTTAGTATGTAGGACTTGGGAGTATTATTTTTACAAAAATATTGAAAAATGTAAATGGTCAAATGAAAAAATAATTTACCACTATCCAATTCCCAATAAATTAATTATTTATTCTCTATTTTTTAGTTATATCATTGATTCCACTTTATTATTATTTTTGTTTTAGATGACTATTACATATTCTTTC
>JARHVA010008624.1:70000-115000 GCA_037957365.1 Torreya grandis | reverse complement strand
TTACATTTGATATTGAGTGGGTAAGGAAGGATCCCATCCAATTTACTAAGAAATATGTTATTAGTCAAAATCTTAAAGTATTTCAAAATAATTGTAGCTATGAATAATTAATGATGACAATGTCGCATTATTTGCATGGTAGTACATTGAGATCATATTTGGATTAAATGTTATTTACTTTTGAATATCATCTTTCTCACATGTAATTAATATTTTTATATAATAAATATTTATTGCTATCCACATATAAATACTTACTAAATGAGACTTCAATTACATTTAATAATTATACATTTTTTATTTAATGTTACATTTATGTTTATTTTTTATATCTGATAGGGTTTAATATATTTACTTTGATCTCACATTTATTTATTATACTATATCATCAATGTCTCTTGAATTTGTGTGAATGATCATGTGGAAATGTTTTAAAAAGCCACAAAATTTGCAAAGGGAAGAGTGTATCCAAGCATGCGGATGAAAAAGGATTTGTTGTTATTAGTGTTGACATAGTATTGGATGGAAAATTATAATTGCATTATTAAGTTGATATATTTGAAAGATTATAAAATGTCAAAAATAAAATATACTACATTCCATTCCAAGAGAGTGATTTGTAAAAGTATTTCAATATGTCCATTCCCTTATTTCTCACTAATTACATTTATAGTGATTCAAAGGATTATAGTGACATAGAAGAGGAAGATTCTAGAGATGTTAATAAAAACACCATAAATTAAATAGGACATAAAGATAGCATTTATTTTGGCATAAATAATGTCATTCTTAAACACAAGTTTTCTACAAAAGTCATTGAAATAGCCCAAGGTTTTGTAAGTGATGTTATAGAAGATCATAATTTTCATGAAGAGATATTTGAACCCTTGATGTTGGGTATAATGTTGGAGAATGTGTAAAATTTATGTTTTGATTGCTCAAACTTCCTAAACCCAATAAATCAATATATTATATTATAAAAGAATTGGTTTTCACTTTAAAAAATTGAGATTTTAGTAAATAAAATCAATGCTCAATTTTACGGTTTGAACCTCTTGTATATTACTAAACATGATTTGAAGTTTAGGGGAGTTCATCAAAATTGATCCATTTGTGTTCATCTAAAAGTAATTCTACTTCAAAGGGAGTAATTTAAAATGTAATTGAAGTATACATGGTCAAATTTAAAGGATTGGATGTCAATACCTTTGGTGTGTACATTGATAGAGTATTAAAACTTACTTTCAAAGGATGTTACCTATTTGGAGGATCTCTAAAATAATGGTTTGATAGGTAATTGGCTGACATAGATAATTTACATCTAAATGTGAGATTAAAACCAATGCTATATAAGGTTTAAGTTAACATGTATGATGAATTCTAAGAGAGATAACCCAAATTTGTATATCCAATTTATTTCGATATCACTAATTACAATCATTCCAAAAAAGTGATTAGAAGACCCTACAATACTCAAAAATTTCAAAAATAATATTACTCTAGACATCTCATCAAATTTAAATGTTGATGAGGATATTAAAATGTAAATATTTTTGGATGAAGTAGATAATATGAAATCTCATTTTTGAAAATATTATTTTTTCCAAAAATTACACTATCTTGAATCACATTTCTATGGAATAAAATTAGAGCAATTTGAATGAATAAGATAGGAAGAATTTTATGTTCAATACATTAAGAATCATTTCCATATTTACTATGGGCAAAGAATATATGAGGGTACATAAAATAAAATTTTATGGGATCAATTCCTATTATAATACATCATGGCATAAAGCATATGGGTGTTGAAGAATTACCTTCTATAGTCATAATGTAAAATAGATAAAAGATCAAAGGCATGTAGTAAATGGTAACATTAAGAAAGATAAAGAGAGGTCAAATAATATCATAATACTTTATTTCATATCAATAATGGTTGATATAAGTTTATATATTTATTTAAATTTTACTTACTATATAGGATAAGATGGAATCAAATTTCCTAGAATGATGTTTCATAGATTCCATACCCATAAATTAAAGTGAAACAAGAGTAAAGATGACTTCAAATTATTAAAACTTCCACCTATGATACAACATATTTTCAACATGACAATGACCAAAATATTTCAACATGCTGTAATTTCAAAGAATAACCTCTTTCCAAGTGTGACAAGCTTATATATTTGTACAAAAATAATAGATTATCCACATGGGTAGAAGCATTCTCAAAAATTGAAAAGGAAAAAACATAGAACAACTAATACATTCAAAATTTTCATGCACATTAATGAGGAAAAACTTCATGGATTCTTGATTATTGTGAATGATAAAATGGATAGAATGAAAACTTTCATATTAATGATTTTGAAAAAATCAAAGTTAATAAGTAATGTTATTAGTGTCCTAATTAATTTGAATGGTATTATCACACATGGACAAAAGATTGGGGGTTTTAGACATTTATTCCTAGTGAACTATATAGTCACACCATTAGATTTATTTCTCAAGAAGTTATAAGAACCCATTATTGATGAATATGAGGATTTATTTTACATTTATGGATCATACAATTAACCATTGTATGATGCAATTTTATAAAGTGAAATGCATGATAAGTGTAAATGTTACAAGGAAAATGATGTACACACTAAAGAAATTAATAGTGTTTCTAGTATCGGTACTTCACTCAAAAAACAACCATCAATCCTCTAATTTCAAATAGATAATTCTTTGAATGAAAATAATAATAATACATTTGTTGGATATACATCAATGTTGATAGTAATAAGGGTATTCAACATTATGTATTTAAGCTTCCTACTAGTAAGACACATCCATGAGAATATAGATGGAAATTTTGATAGAATATAAACATCATTATACAAATTAGACACATTTTATTTGCTACACATCATGGACATGTACATAACATGCAAAGAGGAGCTAAGCACATTCACTCCTTAATTTATTGATGAAGTGTATGATTTCAATGCATTTATAGATCTGTACTTATTGGATCGAAGCAATAAAATAATGGGTCTTTTCAAACCTAATATGCTTAGTGATGTGGAGGAAAAAATCTCTTTCAAAAAATCCTTAGCTAAATTCTTGAGAATGGAGAGAGAAGGAGATGCAAAAGAATAACACAAGGACTTATCTCACAACATATTCTTGAATTCATTAAAAGGAAATGAAATTACAAAATCCTCACACTACTACCATATTTAAATCCATAAAATTACAATATCTTTGCTTACATAAACTTATAAGGGAATACAACATGAACCACTATGAAAACTATGAAGGATTATCCATCCTTTTAAAGAAACATAAAATCTAAAAACACACTATTCATGGATAAATTCACCATACTTCCACCATGAATACTAAAGACAAGTGGGTAAGGTTGGATGACATGTAAATCAAATCCAATTATCCCACTTATACCCATGATAATTAAGGACAAACCTCCCAACTTGAAAGTTGGCATCCCATCTTCAAGAAGAGTTAAAAGTGAGTGTATAATTCACTATTTGCATAGTAAAAGTTATCCCCCGCCTTTAGAATCCACTAAATCTTAATAGATCCTCAATTGTCTCCATGATATTTTGTCCTTACATGAAATTGGTTCAATATCCACATAAGCAATCATAAATAGTAAAAAAGTGGTGAATAGGAATAATGTCACCTTGGTATAGTGTCAAATAGTGACCACCATGACACCTCACCAAAAGAAGCACATCATCAAGACACTTTACAACTTGGAAACACTTCACTAAGACACATAATAAATTTGAATAGTGGTGCCACATCATCCTCCTCTAGTTTAATTCAACTTATTTTATATGATTTGCTTTGATGATAACTCTGCTATTTATATTTTTCCATCCTTTTTAGCTGCCACTATGTGATCCAATTGTTTTCTTCTGGTAGCAATCCTTCCCATTGTAACAAATACTTGTTGTATATCCCTTACCTTGTGTGCAAAATATTCATATCTAGAAGCTATATTATCTTTTTGTTCGTATTCTTTAGAATTTGATGTTGCTAGTTGATCTATTCTTCATCCTCTCCTTCATCTACTTTTTCATGGAAATAATACAAATATAAAACATTGAAAATTAGAGAAATATAAAATTCTTCTATAAATCTTACCTCATATGCATTGTCACTAATCTTCTTCACAATATTGTAAGGTCCAATCTTCTTGTATATCAATTTTTTGTAGGTTCCTGTAAGAAATATATTTTTCCTCAATCACACCATCACTAGATCTCCTTATACAAAAGACTTTGATATCCTCTTAACATCAGCTGCTATCTTATATTTATCATTATTCATCTATAAACTATTTCTCACCTCTTCTTCAAATTGTTGTATATGATCTACAAAAGTCTCAACATCATCACTCACTTGTTTTATAATGGAAAACTATACCAAATCCAAAACTCCCATAGTATTTTTCCCATAAACCACCTATAATGGTGATTTTATTATTGATCTATTCACTAAAATATTGCAGACAAACTTATCTTGTGTTAAGCCAAGTCCCACTACTTAGGCTTCTCTCCAATAATGCTCCTTAACAAATTTCCCAAGCTTCTATTGATAACCTTTATCAATCTATCTATTTGTGGATGATATGCACTGCTGAACTGTAACTTAGTATCCAAATTCTTAAAAAGAATTCTCCAAAAATGACTTAAAAACTTAGTATCCCTATATAAAGTAATGGATTTAGGAATGCCATGCAATCCCACAACATCTCTATAGAAAATTTCTACAACTCTAGTGGGATCACTAGTTTTCTTACATGTAATGAAATGAACCATTTTGGAAAATTTGTCTACAATAAATAAAATGGAATCATTACCTCTATATTTGTTTGGTAACCCCAACATAAAATTCATACTTAAATCAACCCATGGTTCACTTGAAACTGGTAATGGCATGTACAATCCCATATTCTATGCATGTCTCTTAACCACTTGACATATCCTGCATCTTGAAACATATATTGCCACATCTATTTTCATATTTGGATATAAGTACTTCTCCTCTACCAAAGCTATGGTCTTAGCTTCGAAAAAATGACCAACTAAACCTCCACTATGTAACTATCATATAATATTATCTCTCAAAGACCCAAATTGAATGCACAAATGTCTTCCCTTGAAAAGGTAACCATCTTGAATAAGATAATCATCCTAAATTATACCTAGATCTTTGGTTAATGGATTAATTTTATTGCTCAACTATCTCACAAAAATATGGATTAGTATCATACAACTCCTTAATAAACTCAAACCCAAGTAATTCACTTACCAAAGTAGTTCTCAAAGCATCTACCACTTGATTCTGATTTCTTGATTTATGTTTCAACACAAAATTATATCCATGAAAGAAAGATACCCACTTAGAATGTATACTAATAAAATTATTTTGTCTATTCACATATTTTAAATCCTCATGATCAGTGTTCAAAATAAACTCCTTAGATACTAAATAATGCCTCTAATGTCTCAATACCTGAATAATTGCATAAAAATGAACATTATAAGTCAAATATTTCTTTCTTACCTTATTCAAATTCTCACTAAAATATTCTATATGATTTCCTTCTTGACTTAACATAGCTCCAATTTCCACATGTGAAGAATCATAATCCACTTCAAACACTTTGTCAAAATTAGGTAAGGCCAAAATTAGCTTTTCTACAATCTTTCTTTTTAACAACTCATAACTCATTGTTGTTTCTCTTATCCATATAAAATCCTTTCCTTTTATGCAATCTATTATTGGTACAACAATACTACTAAAATTCTTCATGAACTTCATATTAAAATTTACCAATCCATGGAAATTCTTAACTCTATGATGCTCTTTGGAATAGGCCACTCAGGAATTCACTCAACCTTCTCTTCATTGATTCTAACACCATCCGTTGAAATTAAAAATCCGAAAAATACCAAACTTTCTTGCATAAACCTATGCTTCCTCAAATTCACATGGAGTTTCTCCTTTCTCAACAATTCTAATACCATTATAAAATGTTCTAAATGTTCCTCTTTATATTTACTAAATATGAAAATATCATCAAAATAAACCACCACAAACTTACCAACATATATGGTACATATCTAGTCTTTAATGTTGTCTTCCATTCATCTCCATCCCAAATTTAGATCTGATAGTAGCCACTCCATAGATCGATATTTGTGAAATACTTTAATCCTACAAGAACATCCTTTATGTCATTTAACAGAGGTCTAGGAAATCTATACCAAATAGTAACTTTGTTAATGGATATACTATCCACACACATTATCCATCCTCCATCCTTATTTATAGTCAATAATGTTGGTGTTGAACATGGACTCATACTCTCCCTTACTATACCCTTTCTCACCAACTTAGTAACTCACTTGTTCACTTTTGCATGCTCTATTGGGCTCATTCTATATGCTTCTTGATTGGGTAGATATGATCATGGCGTTAAATCAATGTGATTTTGAATGTCCCTCTTTGATGGTAATCCATCTAGTATCTCATCACGAATGACATCTACATTTAATTTCAAAACATATGTTGCTTCTTCTGGAATATACATCATATCTTCAGCTTCATGCCTTGTAATTAGTGCATAATAATAACCAACAATTTTCATGTCATTATAAAATTATTTAACAGCTAAAAATTTTTCCTCTTTTATCTCTTCCTTAAGAGGAAACAATATCACATTTATACTATCTTTCATAAATGAATATGTATTCTTTTCTCCATCATGGATAACCTTCCTATCAAATTTCCATGGCCTCCCTAGCAAAACATAGCATGCATCTAGGGAAAATACATCACACCATAATTCATATCTGTAACTTTTACCTATGGAAAACTTCATCAAACATCTTTTATCAACCATAACCTCATTCTCTTTCTTAAACAATGAAATTTTATAAGGATTAAGATGCTTCTAACAATGTAATCCTAACTTTTCTACCATTTCTTTTGAAACCATATTTTCAAAACTACAATCATCAATAATAACTTTGCATACCATGCATTACCATGTTCATAAAATATTGGACTACAACCATGCATTACCTTATTTGTTTTGCTCCAGTTTTTGTCTTAGAGATATCATGGTCCTCCTCATCATAATATTCTCTCCCACATCCGCTATTGCTACTTTAATGGATGGATCTTCAGTATTAGCTTCAACCAAGTTCACCCTTGGATGATGCTCTTGTCTTCTTTCTTATCTTTGAGGACATTCATTGGCCTTGTGTCCTTCCTCTCCACATATGTAACAAACAATATCTCTAGGTTGGTTAGGAAACCAACTTCTTTCTCCTCCATAACCATGTCCTCTTTGGAATATTCTTCCTCTTTGATGATATTGGAAGCCTTATCTATCATCTCCTATTTTTTCTGCATCTTGTGATGACTCTCCCCTTATAGTGTTAAATCTACCTCTAGTTGTGTTGAAACTATCTCTTCCTCTGAATTGTCCTCTCCTTGGACCAAATGTCCTTCTAACGACATATCTATTCTACTTATCTTCTACTTTCAATGCTAATTGATAAGCCTCTTTCCTAATCATTAATCTATGTGTTCTAATTTCATCTTGAATAGAATATTTCAATCCATTGAAATACTTTTCAACCATTTTTTCTTCTATTTCTTCATGATCCACTCTTATGGATAGATTGTAAAATTCATCTATGTAAACTTGTATAATCTTTTCTATTTACTTCAAATTTTGAAGTCTTTTGTAGAGGGATTGAGATTAGTCCAATCAAATGAACTTATCTCTAAGATTCTTCTCCATATTTCTCCAAGTATTGATTCTTGGCTTGTTATTTATTTGCCTCTCCTTCTGTAAATGATCCCACTAAATTGTGGCATGACCTTTCAACTTAGTACATGCAAACTTCAATTTCTTTTATCTAGACCTGGTTATCCAATCCAAAAAATTCTCCATGTATCCAATGAGTCATCCATCTCCTCTATTTGTAAATTTTCCCCATAGTTACGAACATCAAATTTTACTACATAATTTATTCCTTCCAAAGCTTGACCATTCTCTCTTCAATTAATATTGGTTCTTCCCTTGGAAAAAAATTTCTTCATGATATTCATCATGAATTTTCTCTCCTTATTTATCTTCATCACATTTCCTTCTTCCCATTTTGTTGAACATTATACCTAGATGTGCCATTTCTCTCCTCATCTCTTGCATATCTCAGTTCATCTAAACAAATCCTCCTCTTGCTCATCTTCTTACAATACCTAAAAAATGCAATTAAGAACAACACAAACCCTCTCATTCCTAGGATTATAATTTCTATCATACCTATTTATATGGAGTAAAAATTCTCTTTCAAGAAATCCTTAGCTAAATTATTGATAATGGAGAAAGAAGAAGATGCGAAATAATAACACAATGACTTTTCTCACAACATATGCTTGTATTCATAAAAAGGAAATAAAATTACAACATCCTCACACTAATACCACATTTATATACTTAAAATTAAAATATATTTTCTTTTCTAAAAATCTAATGGAATACAACATGAACCACTATGAAAACTAAGAAGGATTATCCATCTTTTTAAAGAAACACAAAAGCTGAAAACACACGATTCATGGAGAAATGCACCATACTTCCACCATGAAGACTAAATAAAAGTGGGTAAGGTGGGATGACATGTAAACCCAATCCATTTATCCCACATAGACCCATTATCATTGAGGACAAACCTACCCACTCAAAACTTGGCATCTTACCTTCAAGAAGAGTTAAAAATGAGTGGAAAATTCACTATTTGCATAGTAAAAGTTGTCCCCCAGCTTTAGAATCAAATAAAGCTTAATGGATCCTCCATTTTATCCATTATATTTTATACTTACACAAAAAAAAATTCATATCCACATGGTCAATCATAAATCGTATAAAAGTGGTGAATAGGAATAGTGTCACCTAGGAATAATGTCAAATAGTGATCACCATGACACCTCACCAAAAGAAACACATCATCAAGACACTTTAAAACTTGGAAACACATCACTAAGACACATAATAAATTTGAATAGTGGTGACACATAACTTAGGTTCCATGTTTTAGATAGCATACAAGTTATGGAATATATATAAAAAATAAAGGATCTCCAATAATGTTGTAAAATATGAATATTGTGTACAAATGATAATGGTAAACTAAACTTTGTAAAAGGGAATCCTCCTCTATCAATTTTTAAAGAACTCAAATAAATGGAATAGCTGAAATATCGAATAAAATCATATATTTAACATTGGGTAAAAAGTGAAATAGGTGAATGTAGATAATATTTTCCTCGAAAGATAACATATTAGGAAAATGTTTAGTGTGCTTTTGATATAACATTTTAAAATTATATAATGATTCTAAATATTTATTTTTGGCCATAGAAAATACATGATAGTGACATATACGACTAAATAATGGGGTCCATTTATTTTCACAGGCAAGATAATGTTTATCAACATATCCCAAGTAATAATGATATTTATGTTGGACCTATTTGTAGAAGATCTAACAAGTGCTCAACCCATTGATGGATGTGTATGTAATATGAATAAATCTAGTATTAATAATTAATTAAAATCAAAATTTATGGATGGGAAGTGCATATGGGGATTTTACCTTAAAATAGAAGTTGAGAATGTGGATAAAAAGGTGAGGATTTGATATTTAAAATTTGTAAGGTAGATACGGTGGTGAAGCATTTCATCAGGATTGTTTGATGCCTAGTAAAACATGGATTAAATTAGATGAAATTAAACATGACATTAATGTGTATAGTTTCATCTAGGAATGGATACTAAAAAAAAAATTGGAAAGGTGGATGGATTAAAATTGATTAAAAAGGACATGATAATCATACCTTGTACTACTTGAATAGGGTAATGAATGCTAAGGAGAAAGTATTAAAGGTTAAAAATTTATATGTGACATAATCTTTCCCCAACATGTGGGTTTATTTAAATTTATATTCCAAAAATATGTCCAATAAAATTGGAAATGGATTTGTGCCATAATTATTTAATATTAATTATATATTAATATTGATTGCTTTTATTTGACAAAATTATATTTAATATTTTTAACCCTACTTCTATTCAAGATTTTACTCTACACCCGTTAATGGAGTAACCATATTGTTTATTAAATATGAATGTGAGATTATTTTTCTTCAAATTACACACACACACACATTTCATTTTTCATAACCATGCATATCTAATAATATATCTCACTTGATGTTCAAGTACATATGAAAAATATTTTTCAAATAACTTTCATTTACTATTGTTATTCTACTTAAGTTCATGGGAGATGTGATATTGAAAATGTAATGTTGTATATTTTAGGGTTCAATCACATAAATTTGTTGATATGTGTTATAAAAGAAAAATTTGGTGATTCAAGAGGGAGAGGGTTGTGAAGCATTGAACTAGACGGAAATTATTTCAATTCTAGGTTTGGCTCATCAAGAATCCATAGAGTCATCAATTTCCATTTTTTTTAAACATATCATCAACAAAATGTGTGGATATGTTGAAAATTTTATTCCATTTTTTATCTTTATACATATACATTTTAATTCTCAAATTATGATGATGTACCAGGTGTTATATGTTAACAATAAAATAAAATAGGACTTTGTGGATAAGGTAATTAGTTGATTTCACATTAGACTATGAATATGTTCATTGATCATGACAATAACATGTACTTTTTGGATTGAAATTGTATTTTGTGAACCTTGATTTAAAACATATATGAGTGACTTCACATTTACACAAATGAAAAAATAATAATTAACATTTATTTTAACAATATTGCAATCCATTGATGTATGTGTTTTTGGGATAGATGTCTCCAGTATGAGCAATAAATGAAAATGAAAATATATGAATGGGAAGGGTAGTTGGGAATACAAATTACCATAAATGATAAGGTGACAATGTGGCTAAAAAGTCATGGTTTCAATAAATGAAACTTTATTGGCAAAAATAAGGTGAAACATTGTAATAAGACTATTTGATATATAATAATACATGGATCAAACCAGATGGAATTAAACAAGACATTTATATGGATAATGTCATTTAGGCATGAACACCAAGAAATTATGAAAAGGAGGATATTTAAGATACCTAAATATGAAAATGATTCTATTTACATTTCAATACTCGAACAAGTTAATGAATTCCTAAAGATGAAAACATTGATGATTATAAAATAGTATGTCTTATCATATTGACCTAGGATGTGGGTTTTTTTAAAATTTATATTTCAAAGTGCAATCTAATAACATGACATTACATTTTTACTATTGTTTAATAGTAACTAAAGTTCTATATTTATGTCATCAAATTATTTATCATACTCGTAGAATATGTACATCAAGACTTTAATAATTTTATGCTATTGTTTATTGAATATCAGTGTAATATTAATACTTATTTTCATAATATTATTTTTCATAATTATTGAACCAAGAATATATTTAAATTAATTTTTAACTATGTAATATTTATTTATAATGACAATTATTATCATTATTTGACCTAATTTCGTAGGAGATGTACTAGTACCAGTGCACCATAAATTATGAACTTCATACTTGACATGTTGGCATTGTGTGTTTTAATAACACTAATTAAAGAAGATTGTTATATTTCCTTAAAATCAATGGATTCCATACACATTATTAAAAAATAAATAGACATTAGATGAACCATTTAAATAATATCAGTGTCACTATGAAGTGACTAATTAGTTCACATAATATACTAGTACATAAAGTGTGAACTTATGAAAATTTTATTAATTTATGTGGCAACCACTCTTGTTTCACAAGAACGTGCCAATTATAGGAAAGATAGTAATAATATGGGGAAAAAATATTATATTTTTATCTTGGGTAGAATGGACACACATCTATTCTACATCTTGAGATAAAAATATACTAGTACATAAAGTGTGAACTTATGAAATTTTTATTAATTCATGTGGAAACCAGTCTTGTTTCAAAATAATGTGCCAATTATAGGAAGATAGTAATAATATGGGGGAAAAAATATTATATTTTTATCTTGGGTAAAATGGACACACATCTATTCTACATCTTGAGATAAAAATAATGACCTCTATATTGATAATATGAGAAACAAGGTCCTAAATTATTATTAGTGTTGATTGGGCACTTGCCCATTATGAATTTTAGTATAATAATAATGACAATTATGTTTTACATTGGGCACATGGGAAATTAAAGGTGTTGTCAAATACTTTTACATGGTGACAATATGTATGTTTTACAATGTTGCACTAACATTTTAAAATCTTCCATGTCATGATGAGATCCACTAATATATGGTGACATTATGATAAATATTAAATAATACTATAAGAACTATAATTATGTAATTATTTAAAAAATATGGGGTCACATTATGTACAAGACCAATTTAAACTATTAGTCAATTTTAAAATATTGTCCCATTTATCCTAAATATATATTTAAGTATGAAAAATCAATTAATATATAATTAGAATCTAATTCAACACTAGTTAGAATCTAATATCATAATAAGTAAAAATAGTAATAACAATATCAGAATCTAATATCTTGATAATTAAAATATAACAATAGGAATAAAAAAATACAATTTCAACAACTATAAAATTGGAAATAACACCAATACAAGTCCATATTTTTAGGAATATGTCTAAATTTGATGAAATTATGGTTTAAAACTTCTAACGTTATGTGTTACATATAAAAATTAGGTGGTATACCAATTCAATGATATATTAGTCTTTATCAAACTCTAGATGTGGAATCAACTAAGATATAGATACATCTTGGACATTAAATTGAGAAATTTTTGGTCTTGGGTCAACATTAATGGAAAAATATTTGAATGTTTAAATGCATTACTAGAATCTATTTCTATGATGAATTAATCTATCATTATTTAGTTTGTATTTCCCTCATATCTATTTCACAATCAATTTACCATCTCCCTAGGCCTTGATATTTTGAATTACCATTTATTCTTATACATGTAATCCTAAGAGTATAACTTCTTATTGAATTATGTTATTAGTTCATTAAAATTGATGTTTATATAAAAATGGAACTAATTCACTCCAGGGAGAAATAAACACTAGTGCCGCACCTAAGCTTACTATTGAAACATTTCATTAAATTTTATACCTCATATATGAATTGTATCACCTTCAACAAGTCCAAAATTTTCAAATTACTTCTCATTCATCATCATTTAGGTACAATGACATGTTTATTAATAATATATATACACTTAAGGATCATTTGATTTTTGTAACATGTGTTTATAAATTTTTATAGCAATAATTTTTCATTTAATCATTTAATAGGGATAATAACATGTGTCGAGTAAAATATAATATTTCCACCAAGATATTTGTAGAAAGTCCTAATAAATAAAGTTCTATATATTAGAGGGATATATTAAAATACAATATTCATGTTGAATATATTACGAGGGAATGCATCTAGGGATAACTATACATATTTTATCTATCTAATCAAAGGCACATGTTTTTCTTCCATATTGAAATGAAAAAAGTTGTGCGAGTTAGCCCTAGGCATGTACTACATTTTTCAACATCACATCATCTAAATCTCCCAAATTAATTATACAATTATTTAGATGGAAGACTCCAATGAAGAAAGAAACATATAAAGGCCCGATACTTTCACTAATTTGAGTAGAAATACCTATGTTATTATTCATAGAAAAATCAACCAATCTGAAATGAGCTCATTGAGAAGTGCAGTGGGTCATTCACCTTTGATAAATTTTATAGTTCTTCAAACTACTTAGGATTTGATCCAAGGTATTTAATCTCATAAATATAAACCTTTGTATTATTCACGTGGTCAATTATATTAAAGGGAAAGGAAAGGTAAGATTTTATTCTTCAATAAGGGAGGAAATAGGAGGAAACATAAAATTTAATGTCTTTTCATGGTGCTTATATTTTAAAAGATTCAAGAAATGAGTACCTCAGTTGAGAACAAACCTAGGAAATCTTTTCTCTTTATGAATTTAGATTTTTGTTTTTTAGACACTTTATTTTATTCCACTACTTTCAATGTATCATTTTGAATTATAGTGAATATTAATTATTAAGTACTTTTCATATCCTTCACTCTATCATCATATTCATCATAATCAGATTCATATTTAAAATATCTCATAGTGGAATCAACATTAGGTTGGTAAATATCAAGATCATTGGTGCCCAAAAAACATTCTTATGGTGGTTTTTCCATATTGAATAATTGAAACATCATCACATTTTTTTGGAAGTTATAACCATAATGATAATTAGTATCATGAATAGTGAATAACTATAGGAACTGATTCAATGGCGAGTTGAGGATTTGGTGAAGGGAATATAAGATGGACATTGCCATGATATTAGACAAATGGTCTCCTAGGAACATATGTGTATGGTTCATCCTAATGATTTTGAGTAATCTATTTCATTGAGGCCAATATATCAATTTCCAAACTTATAACCAAACAATCTATTGAAGTATGTTATTTACTCTCAAATGAGTCTTTTTTGAGATTTCTAGATATGATCATATCATCTCAATTTTTTGTAAGTTTGGTTTTAATTTTTATAATGTTTTAGGATGGTTTCTTCTAAGGAATAAACTTATTCTAGGTACGAATGCATTTAATAATAAATTATTTTAATTTTTTATTGTAGGTATGAAAGCTTTCAGAATCATATATATTATCTTGTTGAATAAAGATATGAACTTTCTAATTATCTCATAAGGATATTTATTTATTTTGACACAACATAAAATAATTAATTCATTCTATTTTATCATACTTTTAATGTATTTCATACCAATTAATAATAATTGATCGACGTAGCCTTGAATATTTTTTTCATAAATAATATATGCCATTTTGGTTACAATTGATTATTTTCCTATACTAGGGACATGATTAAAGTCCTCCACATGGAGAGGTGAAAGTATATTGATTATATTTAGAAGACTGTTGAAATACCCTAATAGATTTTAAATTTGATCCTTTAATTTCTCTTGAGTGAGTTTATCCTAATCATAATTTTTAATCATTTGTTCCATGATTTATAGAGGATTATGAACATCACTCTCCATATTCACCATTCCTAGTGATACTTTAATTAGAGTACAATGATCCAAGGTCATATTCGATTCAATTTTATTGATCTTTGGCTTTATAATTTATACAAACTAAGCCCACAATAGATCTGAAACCAAACTTCATGTGTTTTTCTTATTTATTTAGATGAGGAGACTTGAGGATATAAGTTACCACATATGAATCATGTCACTCAACTTAAAACACCTTATTATTCTTTCTCAGCATGTGTTTAATCCATTTAAATGTGAAAACTTATTAATTGGGAAATTGAAGGTTGTGGTGTAGGCTTCCTTGGTGGTGAAGATTGTAAAGGAGGTGGAATTGGTGGGGAATCTATGAGATAGATTGAATGAGAAGATAACATTTTAAAACCATTATCATCTACTTGTTGAACTTATACTTGATCAAAGGAAAGATATTGTTAAGTGGTTTTATCAATCATATATGAGGTTTCCCCAAGTGTGAATGATGAATATAACATTTATAACCTTTTGACATGCAAATTAATTCAAACTTTGGTTCCTTATTGACAATTTTTAAATCAATTTTTTGGCCCATTAGGTTCATATTATAAATTAAATCCTAAATGGGATGGTAATTGAACTATAACTATTAGGATAAAATGAAACACAGATTTATCCCCAAATCATATACAAAATAAACTATGAAATGATTCAATTAAACATACATAAAATAATCATAAACATGCAAAAAATAGGAGACACTAGATATAGCGTGGTTCACCAATGATGGGATACATCCTCTGAACATTTCTAGCATATTATTTCCAATATTACAAGGAAGAAACAAATATTGAAACAAATCTTGTTACACCTCTCTACCTCTTTTTGCATCCTCTCTATGTGAAATATGTTTCATCTTTCATCTTAGACATCTAAAAATACATTTTATGGGGAAAAGCACCTAAACATAACCTCTACCGTCAGATCTATAAAACTTTAATAAATGGCCCCCCTTACAAGCCCTCACACCATCATGGATACAAAGAATGGGATCCAAAACCTGACTGAAATAACATCAAAGTTTTAACCTTTGATCCTAAAATACAATCAACTTCCACACCTAAAAATCTCCCACTTGGAGACTGATTGCAATAACTACACCACTACTACATCCACTGTACTATCTGAACGTAGACAAGTTCATTAATTTAATTATCATCCTTGAAGACCAATTGAAGCTGAACAAATATTTAACTTCTCTCTTATAACCACCTTGGTCATTATATCCATAGGATTTATACTGGTATGTATTTTCTCCAATTTTAGTTCCTCTTCCTCTATAACTAAACAAATGAAATGAACTATAACTGAATATGTTTTGTTATGGAGTGAAAAACTGGGTTTTTGGCTAGATGGATTGTACTCTAAATATCACTTTATAGAGAACATATTTCTTGACTATGTCCTAATTCTTCCATCAAATTTTATAACCAAATTATTTCCTTGCTTGCTTTTGTAGAATAAACATACTCAACCTTTATGGTTAAAAGTGCCACAACCTTCTATAACCATGATACCCAACTAACTATTGTACCACCTACTATAAACACATACCCTGTAGTGCTTATTCTACCATCCAAGTCACTTACCATATTTGAGTCAAATAGTCCCTCTAATGTCACATTTGATCCACCATAGATTAACACTATGTCTATGGTCCCTCTTATGTAAAAAATGATCCATTTTACTACCTTCTAATGTTCCTTTCCTAGATCACGCATGAACATGCTAACCACTCCCACTACATGTACAATATATAGCCTCATACACACCATTACATACATTAAACTACAAATTATTGATGAGTATAGAATTTTAGACATCAGGTTCTTTTCTTCTTGTGTTTTAGGACATTATTGCTTTGTTAATTTAAAGTGTACAACTAAAGGTGTCCCAGTTTATTTTGTATCTTGCATATTAAATCTTTCCAACAATTTTGTGATGTACTCTCCCAATGATAATTCTATCCTCCTATTCTTTCTATCTATAGTTATCCTCATACCAAGTATTTGTTTAGTTGGACCTAGATCCTTCATAGAAAAACTATCACTTAACTATTTCTTGAGTTCATTAATATTGTGTATTTTGAAACTAGCTACAATCATATCATCTACATATAAAATTAAAATAATGTATTTTCCATTTTTAGAACTTTTAAAATATACACAATCATCTAAATGACATCTATAATAACCCTATTTTCTTATAAAACTATCAAATTTTAAAGACCACTATCTTGGAGCTTGTTTTAGGCCATACAAACTCTTCTTCAACCAACACATAATTTTTATCTTACCCTTGACTTCATTTCACTGTGGCCAATCCATATATATATCCTCCTCCAAGTCACCATGAAGGAATGCAATCTTGACATCTAATTGTTCAAGGTGCAAATCTTCTATTGCTATCAAACTTAAAATAACTCTTATAGAAGTTATTTTAACTACTAGAGAAAATATTTCATCAAAGTATATACCTTTATTTTATGTAAAACCTTTAACCACCATTGTGGCCTTGAATTTATTTTTAACTTCATTATCCTCCTTTATCATATATACCCACTTCTTATTCAACACCTTCTTTCCTTTGGGAAGCTCCACCAAATCCCATGTCTAGTTTTCCATTATAGCATCATACTTCTCATCCATAGCTTGCTCCCACTTATCCTTGGTATCAATTTTCACTACTTCTTCATAGACATATAAATCACCACCATCAGTAAGTAATAAATAATATAAAGAAGGAGAAAAATGATCAAGTGGTATACTTACTCTTGTAGATCATCTAACAAGGGTTTAGGTACCTATTCTTGTTACACATTTTGATCAAGAACCTCTAGGATATGTTTTTCTATAATGTCTTCTAATATTGTATATTCCCTTTTGGATTCTTTTTGATTCTTTTCTTTTAGCTGGGCCATGTACATGACTTTTTAATGGAACACAACATATCTTCTCTTGATTATTTTTTTATATTATAGATTCCACAATTAGAATCCGTAGTCATCAGTTCCATAACCAATAAATGTGCATTTCTAAGAATTAGCATCTAACTTATTCCTCTGATCTTTGTCAATATAAGAAAATGCCTCACAACTAAAAACTCTTAGAAATGAATAATCTACCTTCTTTTCAGTCCATGTCTCCTCTGGTATTCCACCATCCAAAGCACTCAAATGTCCTATATTTATTAGATAAACTACTATAGTTATAGCATATCCCCATAACTGTAAAGTCAAACTTGCATGCAATCTCATGCATTTGACATGCTCCATATATTCCTAATCATTCTTTCTGACACACCAATCTATTGTGGTGTTCTTAAAACTATTTTTTGTCTATGAATTCCACTTTTTCAATAGTAATTTTTAAAAGCATTACTATAATACTCACTTCCATTATTTGATCTTAGACATTTTATTTTTAAACCTATTTCATTTTCATCTAAAGCTTTCCATTTATTAAATGTATCAAAAACATTAGAATTCCTTGTTATATAGTATACCTAAACCTTCCTAGTTGCATCATCAATAAATATAACATAATAATTTAAACCACCAAGTGAAGATACTTGAGCTGGTCCCCATACATCCATATACACAAGCTCTAACTTCTGCTCTTTTATGGCTAGTCCAACCTTGAGAAACCTCAAACATATTTGTTTATAATATACACAGTGATCACAAAAGTCTATATCTAATTATTTCAAACTTGGTAATTCATCTTTTGCATGTAGGTTATTCATTCCCTTTTCACTCATATGGCCAAGTTTGTAATGCCACAAAGTTACATATACAATGGTTCATTCTTGATCTTTCATATGTATTCCTTCCAATCAATAAATTGTTTGAGAATCCAAGTGGCCTAACTAGGATAGATTATTGTTAGGAGTAATTTGGTTTATTAATATTCTTTTTCATGTTATCCCCCCATGATTATGGAACCCAAATCATATACATCATTAATACTTTACATTAAGGTGAATTATCAGTCTCTTACTTGCATTTTGGATGAAGAAGATGATACTAAAAAAAGCATTTCATTTGCTTCATTAGCCGCACCCTAATTTATTAAATAAATGGACATGGTAAAATTGAGTGGAAAAGGAATAATTAGTCATAGTGTTTGTGACCAAGTGGTTGTGGTATTATATTCCTATGAAAGAACCAAGAGTTATCATGAGATATCAAGCTTTGAATATTTTCCTAACCTATCCAACCCTATATGGGAAAGTTGATATTTCATAAAACTATTGATGAAGTTCATGTTCACTTACATCAACCAATAATCCCTTAAGGGATTGACCATTGTTTATTGGTTCATTGATTCTCCCGTGCAAGGTAGAGATCTCATTGATACTAAATTTCATGATGTATTGATCTACTACATAGATAAATCTACTATTAGTTCCTCTCCTTGGTATATGGATATCATTAACTACCTAATCGATCAAACTTATCCTAAAGGTGCCAATTCATAATAGAAATAGCCCCTACATA
This sequence comes from Torreya grandis, assembly GCA_037957365.1. Taxonomy (NCBI): domain Eukaryota; kingdom Viridiplantae; phylum Streptophyta; class Pinopsida; order Cupressales; family Taxaceae; genus Torreya; species Torreya grandis. Next base: position 95,217 of record JARHVA010008624.1, on the reverse strand, counting down.
TCATCACATCCAAGTATGTTATTTTACACAGGATTATTTATCACAAAGTCTTTGACTACATCTTACTCAGGTGTGCCAATAAAGAGTCAAAAAGGGTCTTCTTTCGTTATCATAGTTGTATTTTTGGTGAAAACTTTGGTTGTCACAATATTGATCATAAAATCCACATGATGGGATATTTATGACCTACCAAAGACCATGATGTCATTGAATATGTTCACAAATGTGACACATTTAAACACTTTTCACATGAGATACATATTCCCACTAGGGAATTTCAACCCATAGTCACTCCATGGCCTTTTTCCAGTTGAGGATTATAATTGAGTCTTTTCTTGCTTTGTTAGATGGTCATTATTTCATTATCACAGTAATTAAGTATTTTAACAAGTGGATATAAGTTATGTCATTAAAAATTATCACTGGTTTACTCATAGAAAAATATTTCTTAACCAAATCATTTGTCAATTTGGGATCGCACAAGTAATTATTACTAAAAATGAATTTATTTTCAAAAACCATGAGGATAATTATATATGTAGGATTTTTATATATCACACCGCTCAACCTATTTGTATCACTTATAAGCCAACCATTAGGATGATGATACCAACAAAATCATGAAGTTAATATTATCCAAAAATGTTAGATATTTTAAATGAGAATAACACTTAAGTCTTTATCTAGCACTTAGGGCTTATATAAAAAATATTAAAATTCCCATAGGGGTGACCCCCTAATTAGTTTTGTTTTGATTTGAAGTTATTCTATCCTTAGAGGTAGATATACTTAGGCTTCATATTTCCCTTTAAGGTATACTTTATCATGTAGATTATAAAAAATAATGCTAGTTGAATTAGAGGCCTTAGATGAAAACTATATTATATTTATAAATAATCACATTACCTAAATCAATCACATGTGTAGTTAATACAATAAAACATCCATGACTACCCAATTGATGTATCATACCTTGTCCTTATGATAAAAAAATAAATTGACAAGAAGAAAGGAGAAGGTTATAATTTTAGACCTAAATACTTAGGACTTTAGTTAATGATTGAATGTTTCAATAAATAATTCTATCGGTTATGCACTTTGAAGGGAAATCAGCTCAGTGAATCTAAGAACACTTTTCGCCTTAAATGTTTCTATATATATTTATTCATATCACATGGGCCTCATTATATTGCATTTTCCATTTTTATCATTTTTTTGCATATCAAATGTCATGTTTGGTGTTATTTGGAACTATTAATTCACATCACATAGAATTTTCAAAATGTATCATATCATATCATAGAATTCTCACACTATCCTATTTTCACATAGAAAACATTCTCAAAATAAGTATTATATTGGTTCTTTCCTTAATTATTACGAGTAGAGTACCTATCTTTTCCTTATATCTTCTTTAACAAATTATAAAATGATAGCCTAAAATTTAATCTAGAATTTTGTCCATGGCATAGTATCCTTTTTGGGGCATTATAAATCAAAAAATTATCATGATAAAAAATAGGTTTGTTTACTCATTTATCTTATAATTTAGTGATGATCCCTTGCATCTTACTAGTTTTATGGGGACAAGACTTGAAGGTAAATAATAAACAAAAAGATACACTTATAAAAACTTATGTGACATCATAGATAAAATCCCACATCTTTCTCCCTAATTTAAATTTGGCATTGAACCCTCACATATTACTAGTTGTGTGAGGTTATCATTAGGTAGATATGCCTTTACTCTTTGACATCTAAGAGGTTGGTGATGAGACCATGTGTCTTTCAAGTTACATGAGAGTAGGTGTAGGGGGTCTCTTTAAAAAAAAGAGAGAAACTAAATGCAAAACCATTATTAAATTAAAAAATGTCCATGTAAAAAGGTATTTAATAATATTGTATATACACCTATGATTCAAACAAATAAATTTATCTTATTTATCTATTGTGGCATGACTTGTTAACTCTAGATGAAATGAATAAAGTTAGTGTTTTGTATGTATAACAAGAATTACATATTCCCCTTTCCTCATAAGAATTAGGTAATTTCCTTTTTCCTAAAATTATTTAATCTATGGTTTTCATTCATTATCATCTCATGTTTATCCTATTCCCTTTTTCATTCCTTACTATACATTGAATGTCATGTGATATGTGAATCAAAAAACTAGGCCATCAACTAAAAAACAAATATTAACACATTTATCATTTCACACACACACACACACACACACACACACACACACACACACACACACACACACACACACACACACACACACACACACACACACACACACACACACACACACACACACACACACACACACACACACACACACACACACACACACACACACACACACACACACACACACACACACACACACACACACACACACACACACACACACACACACACACACGCGCGCGCGCGCGCACACGCACACACATCCGACTACATCATCTACATACATTTTGTTCTGATATGCATAGTCATTTTCCATATCATTATATAAAAAAACAAGAGATAGAAGATATATCATCACATGCCTTGTCCTCTAGAGTGCATAAACTAAAGATAAAATCATGAAAGTTAAACCCAATAACACATGATGCCAAGTCACTAAAATATAAACCAAATATCTCTTTCTCTCTATCTCTCTCTTTATATATATAGTAACTCTTGAGTTTATAAACCATAACTATTTCATAGAATAATATATGAAGAGGTAAAATGTGTCTCAAATGTCACAAATAAATAAAAAATATACAATAACAGTCATATGAACTTGTCCTCCTATTTTGGTAGGGCCTTGATGTAGAATAATGGTAAGGGTTGTGGCTTCTATTATGTATCCTACTAGTACCACTTGAGATATTCTCTCTCTCTATCCTAAGTGTTCCTATCTCTCCTCTCATTGGAACCTCCCTATAAGGTTGTCCTTTCTCTCCATAGGCTAGAGGAATCTTGACATCCATTGGATACCATCATCTATACTAAGACCATTTCTCTCTTGGATCACACCTTGAGAGTGGGTTTATCCACCCTAAAACTAGTGAGTACCAAATATCCATGATATGTTAGAGTTGAGGCATCAATATGTTGACCTCTTTTTATAGGGAATCGAGGATCTACAAGTAGCTCATATCTAGCAATATGTATTCCCAATTAAAATAAGTTGATTAGGGTATCCATGATTATGGTCATCTATTTGGTCAAAGTATATAGAATCAGAAAGTAGAGGACTTAACATTAGATACAGTCATACAAAAATCAAAGAAATAAATCAACAAATTAATCAAGTTGAAAAATGAAGTTTAGTGTAATAAGATAAAATGCATTAATTAATAGTTTCTTGGGTCATCCACATGGTAGTATGGATTAGATTCATAATTTTTAGCCTTGCCCTCCTCCAAATTGTGGTACTCATCTAGTTCAATGTACTTAGGTTTGTTGTCATCTATGCCTATTTGTTGTGCTTGTTTTTATTGTCCAAGATCCTATTATGTGTAGTAATGAGGTAGTGCTGGTGGTGGAGCCCCATGATATTAAACCCTAGAGCATGTACGCCTCCTTATATAGTTTCATATTGATGAGGAGCTACTTCCACTACTAATGACTAAATCACCCATGTAATAGGAACCCTTTACACAAATGAGTGATATGATAACCACCATAATATCTCTTCTCATTCCCATCACACACCTTTATTCAAAAATTATGGCATTATAAATTTTCCCATGTAAGGAATAAAAAACTATTAAGGCACTTTATCCACTAGGTTTACCTCAAGCTGAAAAAACTCTATCTTGAACCCTAGAGGCCCTGATATCCATCAAAAGATAAAAATCCTTGCCATCCTACTAACCAAACATGCCTTGGTATGGTAGAGCTTTCATATCTACTATTTTTAAAGTAATACCATCCCAGGGAAAGGCATGAAAGAGTGCCACATATGTCCATTCTAAGACCCTAATATCTCAAGCATCTCCACTTTGATAAAGGATCATCCTCTTGAATAACTAGATCATGAAGAGTGTGGGGTGACTAATTGAGAGTGTTCCTAGTTGAGCCAAAAGTTATAATACCATTTTAATGTGATCCAATAACTTTTGGCCCCAAGATAATAGAGATCCCCTTTCCTCTATCTAGAAGATGATCAAGAATCAGTTGTACATTAACTTTTTAGTAGCCTTATCCCACACTAGTTTGAAATAAGTGGTACTAATCATAACCTTTTGTAGATTTGGTATTATTGATCCCTTAATCATATAAAGTCACACTCTACACATAATACCCATGTTAAGAGTGCCTACATCTCTAAAATATTTATCTCAAACAACTGCCTTAGGTGTGCTTTTGGCATCCTAAAGGGTCACCAACTAACATGTCATCAGCTGTATAATGATCCTATAAAATTATATGAGAGTGATACTACACTCTCTTTCTTCTTGAGGGAAAATGAAAGTGTTCCTATAAAAATCCTAACAACTGAACATGTCACATAATAACCTACTTGAGGGTAACAATTCCTCCCTATGAAATTTATAAAATGTTACCTTGATCAAGAATGACTAAATCATCCTCCATAAAAAGTGACATGATTCATGTTAGCCACTCTTACTCTTAGGCTATGATCTAGCATATATATCCCCCTTGTAACAACAAAATATTTGAAGTCATCCCTCATATCATTTATTCCATTCAAAAGTATACCTTTTACCCTTTAGTTGAATAAGGAAAAAACCATCCTTATTTTTAGGTATGTTGATGGTTAAACAACCACCAAATTTACTTACGTAACTACCATAGGATATCACATAGCCAGTGTTTAGAGGTAGTTATGTGAAAACCTATTATATAGATCATAATGGTTATAGTTATGTCATGGTAGTTACATAACTATTGATCTATAAAGACTTATGATTCTATCATTTATGTGGTGCTTCCATTATCCATTCATATCCTCATAGAACCCTCTTAGAGTACCCAATAATACACTTAAATCATGTAAATTATTATAAATACCTATTCTACCCTCGCTCACAAGCATACCTAAGCTAAAAGATCATTTTTCATAATATTTTAGTGAGTTTTATGAAAAAATCTATGTATAGATATATGAATCAATATACACAGGTGATCTAGATATGTAATTAATAATTAAATAGTATAGAGGATAATGATCACATGGGAATTTAAGGTGGAAAGGCTCAAAGAGGTAAAAAATCTCAAATTAATATATTAATATATTTGAGAAACTCCCACTGTACCAAATACAAAGCCCATCAACCTCTCACTTCTTCTCAGAACATTCTTCACATAAATATCTTTTCAATGATATTTTACATATGAAAATATATTCAATGTCATAATATTGTATTGTTTTAGTTTACTAAAGGGGCAAAACCCTTTTTAGATTGGGGTGTGAAAGTAGAGCATTATAACCAATGGGTCCAACCTTTCTTGAGGAAAATTTTAAACAACAATAATAATTAATATGTTTGATCATTGTATTTAAATGATAATTTTAATTGTGTTAAATAATAACTTTAAAACATTTATTATTTACCTATGTAAATGTTCTAAGCATCCAATAAAGGCACCACTTAAGAATTATATATTCCAACACTCCCCTTTAATGTTAAGTGGGGATAAAAATTATAGCCAACTTAATAAAGAAATTATACTATGTACAAATTTGAATGATCTATAAACCTTCATCATTTCAATGTAAAATTTTCAAATAAAATGAATTATAGTATATAAATTACTCAATAGAAATTTTAGGTTGGTATTTTATAAGACTACATCTCATAGTTTCTCATGAATAATAAACCAAACATATTTGTATCCTTTTATAACATAAGGAACTCCATTACAAAGTATGTTTTGATGTATTGCGTAAAAAATAAAAACTTACACATGAAGTTTACTTAAATCACATAACATTCAAATAGAGTTTATATTAGTTTACAATGATAAGATTTATAAGTAAGAAGGAACACATGGCTATTATGCAGTTACATTGTCATGCACACTCCCCCTCAATCATGAATTCAAGATCCAAAGTATTTAACATATAAATGATGGAACTTGCTAGCACCATGTGGTTTTGTGAATACAATTATTAGTTGTTTATACATATGATATAATTATGTCCTAATATAGCTATTGAGTACTTTATCTTGGATAAAATACACGTGACCTTCAATATGCTTATTTTGTTGGTGTTGCACTAAATTTTTCACCAAAGCTATACAAATTTAGCACCTACACTTGAAACTTAGACATATAAACAAAATTAAATTCATGATAACATAATATAGTTAGAATCATAATGACCAAATACATAAAGATAAAATATGACATATATTTGTCTATGGTAAAGCATATTTTAAACAATCAAGTCATTTTTTAAGAAAACAAGTTCATAACTTTGATTAAAAAGTTAGTGACAGACATCAATCAGTATATGCAATTCATTATTGCACATTTAAAATACTCTTAAGATGAGCATACCCAAGTGTCATGCGATGAATATAAAAAATTTGAACTCATAATAAAGTACTAATCTTATCCAAACATTAGATATCTTATTATTAATAATTCATTTTATAATTTATCTTAAAAAAGCATTACAAGTTATAATATGGTTCAAATTTCAAATGATATAGGATTGGATTTAATAAAATATTGAGGTATGTAACCTCTCATACATTTAACATTGATAATTTTAGTATGATATGAAATCATCCAATCAACTAGATATGGTACTGAAATAAATAATTTAATATATTCATGAATAGAATGCCTGGTAAAATAAATTATGAAGAGTTAATAATAAAACATCTATTTACACATTGTGTTTCAAAATATATCTCATTTAAAAATAAATAATCCAAACATAAAATAATCAAATGAAATAATCTTCATAATTTGAAACATGAAAAAACAAATCTTATTGAGCAAGCTCATTTTACCAAATGCAATAAGTAAACATGATCATCTTGTCAAATTAAGCACAATGGTTATTCGTTTAATATATTTCAATGATAATTCATATGAATTGAAAATATAATGCCAGTATGTTTAATTCACTTCCTTATATAATATAAAAATATGTCTATTATAATATAATTATAATTAGACATTAGCAACAATCAAACTAAATAATTTTATTAACAAATATAAATGTATTTGAGACACTATCAATTTACTTAGTAACAAAAAACTATTATAATGGTACATTATATGAAATGAACATACATGTATTTTGGTGTGTAAATTTTCCAAAATTTAGTATGGATTCGATTAAGAATATGCATATAAGTATTTATGGATTCATCCCATAAGAACTTAGGAACATTTAAATAATTCAACATTATTATATCTATTTCTATAATGGTGTAATTTTTCCTTTCAATAATACCATTTTGCTGAGGGGAATAGGGAATATTTAGTTCTTTTTTAATATAAAAATTAATGTAAATATAGTCAAACTCTTTGCTTATGTATTCACCACCATTATCAAATCTTGATCTCTCAATATAAAAAATAGAAGTATTTTCAATAATAGCTTTAAATTATTTGAATTTAGACAACACTTCAGATTTATTTTTAATAAAATATGAATAGATCATTCTAGTATAATCATCTATAAAAAAAATAGCATACAAAGAACCATTAATAAATACAACTCTAATAGGTCCTAAAACATCAATATGAATTAATTATAAATAATGTGAGGAACTCACATCTTGATTCTTGTGAAAAGGGTAAGTATGTTTCTCACCACATAAGAAATTCTCACAAGTTTCATGATGAGAAGATATATAAGAAATTAAAATAACAATATTATGAGTAGACATATCATGTAATCTTATAAAATTAGCATGTTATAATCTTTCATACCATAATTGAGATTCATTCTTACTATACGATAGAAGAAAACATCTAGAATAAGTAGATAAAATGTATAAATGATTCTTTTGAATACTTTCAATAATTATATAACTAGATTCATTTCTAATAGACAAAATATATTTAATTAATGTTATAATTAAATTATTATTTGTAAGTTGAGAGCAAGATATCAATATTTTATCATGTTTGGGTACAAAGAAAACATCATTGAAAATAACATTTCAAAATTATGTTTTTACTTGTTTAGTTGCATCTAAAAATGAATTCTTTCCTAATCAATTATTTTTAGATATATCTCTATAATCATACAAAATATTAGATAAGTAGGTCATATATTATGATTCATTTCTATCTAAAATTTATTCATCTTTATTAGAAGTAAAAAAGGCAGCATATAAAGTTATAACATTCGAATTATGTTCCTGATTATTGTTTTGACTAGTGTTTTGATTCCTCTGGTGGTTTTGTTAGATTTATATTCTTTTCTATTTTTTTAATATTTTTTTATTAATTCTACATTTTTTCATAACAATTTTATCTTCTATCACAAAATATACCACATTAATTAAAATTCCCATTAAACTTAGGTTTATGATTCTTATTACTAGATCCCTTGCTCTAATTATTACCTTCAAAAGAATAGTGACCTCATGCATGTATTTAAGGTGTTTCCAAGAGTTTATAGTATAGTCTTGATTGATGATATGGTTTAGGGATTCATCCTTAATAATTAATAAGATAATTGACATGATTTTTTGCAATTTATGTTGAGATTCCTTTGAAAGAGCATGCGTCATCCTAATGGGGATTTTTCAATCCCAAAAAAATTCATCCAAATAATTTTGGCTATAAATTATAATTTAATATGAATTTTCCAAATGTAATATTTTATTCTATTAAGTATTTGTCATTTATTTAGTACAAAATTAGTAGAATCCATTGCTTTCCTTTAAAATTGACACTATAACACTTAGATATAGATTAAATTTAAACCATTTTAAAATATGAATTTATACTCTATTTAAAATTAAGGTAAAATGGAAGTGAAAATAAATAATAATTATTCATATTAATGCTATACATTTATTAAGAAATTTGAGAAATATTACAACAAAATAAGGTGTAACAGGTGTCAAAAAAATACACTAATGTAAGAATAACTATTAAAAATGAATATTTTTTAATTTGAATTTTATTTGATAGTAAAATAGATTAAAAACATAAATATGTATTTTTTTAAAAAAAACTAAATAATGTACAAAAATTATATCAAAAAATACTAATTTAAGTGTCAGAAGAATCACATGTACATAATAACTTCCTAAATTTTGTGATTAAAATAGGTGTAAAAAATATAATAGTAGGTATCAATACAAAAATTGGACTACATTAATGCTTTTGAAACATGTCAAAACCTATGAATTGACTAGTCATATGACTATGCTCCAAAAAATATTCACTAGGTCAAATGCCACAAAAAGATTGACAGGTCTAGGAATTTGCACATGAGAAAAAATGGCACACAAACCAAAAAACCAAATTTTATACTAATAAATTTGGGGAAAAATATTTTTTAATATGGTTGGATAGGTTTGAAGACAAGACCTCTTTTTCAATTTTCTAGAAAAAAATATTGTCAACTCTTCTTCTCCAGAGATTTAAGAAAATACAAGCAAGAGTTTATTTTTAAAGCTTCTTTAATTGATTTTAATTTTTTTAAAATAAAAAAATTAAAATTTTAAGTGTAAAAAACTATATTAAAATTATTATATTTCATTTTTAATTTTTAGGTAAAAACAAATTCCTAAACCCATTAATGGGTCAGTAATAAGGTCCTATAAAAAATAAAAAATATATAAGAGTTATTAGATCCCCCCACCATCATTGTGGTTCAAATTGAATTTTGATCATGATTCCAAGGGAAATTTAGGTGCCTCTTTCTCTAGTTTTATTCCTTGATACTATAGTGGATCCTTCATTAGGACAAATTATAGAAAACTTGCAGATGGAACAAATAATGAAGCTAAAGGTCAAGCATTGGCAACTAGGATCGACCTTGCTATTCACAACAATATTGAAAAGATAATTATTAAAGATGATTTCCATATTATTATTTCTTCCCTAATGAAATTCTTTTCTAAATTTTGGAAACTAAAAAATATTATGTTTAGTTTTTGGGATAAATTGATCAATTTTTCCTTTTTAGAATGCAAGCATTATTTTCGAGAGGCTAATTATATTACTAATTTCCATGCTAATTATGGAATTGATAAAATTAAAGATCTCAAAATAGATAACCTTTGAGATACTTGGGGAGATTTTCATAATTTAACTTTCATTATTATGGATTTTTTAAATTTTTAATTTTTCAAGAAAAATAATAAAAAAAAAGGAATAAAAAAATTGAATTAAAAATGAAATGAAAAATGGAAATTGAATTGTAAAATCCATTTAAAAATATTGTATAATAATCAAATTAATTTATTATTATTATTAGAGAGGCTTTCTTCATCATGTTAACTCATGCCAGGTCATTGGGCCTTTCGTCACCATCCCTATGACATGTGTGTTCCCTGTGCAACCAACGATGGTATTCAATTCCATTGATGGAAAGGATTTTGATTGATTTATTTTTTTCATATAGAAGATTCATGTTATCTACTCTCTCTTTTGGGATATAGTTAGATCATCATGGAGAACTGACACTTAACATGGAACAAGGGGTGGAACTGACATTGGTAACTCTAATAGTGTATGGTTGTAGTGTAGTCTTGGAAATGGCATTCAAAGGGGGAATTTCATGGGAAAAGATTAATATTGTCTTCTAAGTTCCATCCAAAGAGATATTTCATGCCATTTAAACTATCCAAAGTAAGGATTACCTAGATCATGTCATGCATAGCATGGACAGTTTCATAATCAAGGGAATGTTTACCTTAAAATTCATGACTCTTTTAGAAGATGTAGAGGTGGTCTCTAATATGGTTGAGTTTTTTTTTTAAGAATAGAGCAATACTTTGGTCTTATGGAGGTGATTGTAAATTTTGAGCTGGGTTATCTACCTAAACTCCCCTTCTCTATCTCTGATGGGGTTGGACTCATAGTTGTTTCTGCATTGAAGGCACTAGAAACATGATTCATGGTCTTGGTGGGCTTTGTACAGGAGATTCAATAAAAAGTCTATGATAATGATTAAGTTGAGTGTCAATTTATTACTGTGCCTCCCCTCACATAAATTAAAATCCTAAGTTTGGAAATATCCCATTAGAAGGAGGCTTGATACAATAAGGAATGGTTGGATGCAGTTAAGATTTTGGCCAAACTAGTGGCTCAAGAGGGTTGTAACTACATCTTGGCTATCAAAAGCACCACTTCGGGTTATCATGATGGCCATGCAAGATCATTTAGCTATTAATAGAGTGGCATCATCATTAGGTATCATCAAATTCAAGCACAAGGGTTCGAAGCTAAAAGTGGTAGGAGATTATTCTTATGTGGATGTTGATAGTAAGGAAATCATCATTTTGGATGATCTCGAGAACAAAGTTATTTCTAATTAAACATAGTGAATATGCAATATTTTGGTAACTTTTATTTTTGTTTCATACTGGGTGGTATTTTATCCCTTCTTAGGTTATCCCTTTTCTGGTTATTGTATGTATGTTTTTTTATAACATTCAACACACTATTATATTTGGCTTTACCTTGGTTACTTGTGTATAACCAAGTTTCATCATAATTTGATGATTTTTATGATTATTTTTAATGCAGGGGACCTATATAAACCCTAGTAAAAATCCAAAAAAAAATTCCAAAAAATAATGTGTGATGCTTGGTCTTGCTTGCATGGAATATTAAAGTTTAAATAATAAAAAATTAGCAAATAATTTTTACAACCTTTATACATATCATGTAAAATCATTGTAGTAATTAGATGGCACTAAGGTAGATTTAGGGATGAGAACAATAGTTGAAATAAGCCTTCTCAGCTCTATAAATCATTGTAAATCATTAAAATCATGTAATGAAGCATTTAAAATCTTCAAAATAAAATAATTGACTACCCAAACATAATTTTTAATGATTTTCAAAGCTAGTATAGCCATACAAAGGTGCTGACATGAGGAATAAAAAATTAGAAGTAGTAGGGAGCTTGCTCAAGCTCTACATATGTGTTTAGGTAAGGGAAAACATGTATATTTTCAACCTTAAATATAAAAAAACATGCATCAAAATAGAAAAAAAAATAATCTGATTTGTGATCCATAAAAAGGTTGTACATGGTTCCTAGTGATGAAAACAAATCCAAAAATATAAAAATAAATCCTCTAGATGATCATCAAGATGTTTGAGGGGATAAGGATAGTAAAATCAAACTCTGAAACAAGTTGTAAAATATTTTAAGTGATTTTTTTCAAGGCACCATAGGCCTTAAAAGTGCGAAATTGGTATTGAAGAGGTTGCAAAAAATAATCTTATTTTCAAAAACAAACTCTGGATGCTTTGAAATAAATATTTTGTGCTTAAAATATAAGAGATATCCCTAAAAATTGATCAAAAGTAATTTTCTTCTCCCTTCTCACCATACAAATACCCAAAATTGACTTTTCAAGGAAAAATAAATATTATTAGATTTGTCTGAATGTTCCATGGAACAATCACAAGTACTTGCCAACTAGTTAACACATCCCATCCTCTAATTCCATGAAAGATTTCATGTATAAATATATAGATTTAATCTCCATATATAAATAATAAGTAAATAACATAGAGAATAATGATGGCACACGAATGGAATGTGGAAAACCTCAAAGAGGTCAAAAAAGATCGACATATTAATCTATTTTAGAAACTCTTAGTGTACCCAATAAAAATTCATTCAACCTCTCACTTCTTCTTATATCATTATTCATAGAACACTCCTTGCAATGGTATTTTACAAAAACAAATATATTGCAATGTCAAAATATTGTATTAGTTTAATTTACCAAAGGGGTAAAACTTCTAATATATTAGGTTGTGGAGGTGTACCATTATAACCAATGGGAAGGGTTCATTTTAAGAAACTATATCAAAAAAACCCTTAGTTTTGTTTAAGCTAATCCAATTCTTATCCTTGGTGAATATTAAAATTTCAAAAAAAAATTGCTTTCTTATGTTTTCTATATAATCATCCATCTATACAGTTAAAACATATAGGTTATGGGATATATTAAAAAAGAATATAGAAGATTTTTATAAAATTTAATATTATTGAATATTTGTATTCCTCTCGAAGAGATATTAAATTTCAAAAAAAAATTGTCTAAAACTGAGTCCATATGCAAAAGTTATGGCCTCTAGAACTTGGTGCTCTATTACAGTGCATTATGTTGTTGCGTAATGACACTATGTCATGCGATGGCACTATGTCATGCGAAGGCATAATGTCACATGACATCATAGAAAAATATAGATTATTATTTAAATATTATATAATTTAAAAAAAAAAAATTGTCTCAAATTTTTTTTGTATGAAAAAGTTATGGCCTCCAAAAGTTGGTGTTGAGTTGCAGTGCATTATCCTGGCGAGCATAATACACTGCAACTAATTACCAACTTCCAAAGGCCATAAATTTTGCATACAGAAATGATTTGATATAATTTTTTATTTTAAATTGTATAAATTTGAAATAATAATCTAAATTTTTTCATGTTTTCATGTGACATTATTCCATTGCATGACATATTATCGTTGCGCGACATAGTTCCATCACACGACAACATAATGCACTGCAATGGAACACCAGCTTTTGGAGGCCATAACTTTTGCATACAAACTCAGTTTTAGATGATTATTTTCCAAAATTTCATAGGTCTTTGAGAGGAATTTAAGTATGTAATAATATTAAATTTAAAAAAAATTATATTGTTTTTTAATTTATCCCATAACCTATATGTTTTAATTGTGTAGATGGATGGTTTTACAGGTCGTGTGACAACAATATGTTGGGTAATAAAAATATATCATATGATGGAACTATGTCATGTGAAACAATTTTTTTGAGTGATATAATAATTTTGATTGGTAGTATGATACTGAGTGATAGCATGCTGTTGAATGACAACATGTTGTCGAGCAATAGCATACTACCAAGCAACAACATGCTGTCGAATGGTAGTATGCTACCGAGTGACAATATGCTACCAAATGGTAGTATGCTACTAAGTGATAGAATTCTATCAAGTAATAACATCATGATGCTATTGGGTGACATCACTAAGGTCATAACTTTTGAGTACATACTCAAATTGAGATGATATTTTTTACAATTTCATATTTATTTGAAGTGAATTAAAATATATATGTAATATATATAAGGTGAGTTATATGGATGGTCCCATAATTATTATAAATGATTGGTAATCTAACCCTTAAAAAAATTTACATCCTAAAAATTTAACCAAATGGGTACTATGTACTACTCCTAAAATATCACAAAATATAATTTAATAAAAAGTGAATATTCATGAATTAATGAATATTCACCACTAAAATTTACCTTGCCAATGGGTCCATTCTCTCTCTGATGAACTTTTAAATAACAATAATAATTAATACATTTTATTATTGTATTTACATGATGATTTAATCTATGTTAAATACTAACAATAAAATATTTATTATTTACCTATGTAAATATGTTAAAAGTCCAATAAAGGCACCACCTTAGCATTATATGTTCCAACATTTTAGATAAAATTATGAAATTGGGTGAAATGGAAAAAATGCATATAAACCTACTTGTCACTACTCAAATCCAAATGTACATGGTATATTTTCCATCCTCATCCCAAGTTATCTCTGTTGATTTCTCATTTGTTTAAATTATTAACAAGCAACCGATATCTCATAAATATCTCAAATAAATTGGCATAAATTAATATGTTTTTGGTATAATTTTGTATATACATATATATATACATATATATATATATATATATATATATATATATATATATATATATATATATATATATATATATATATATATGTATATGTATATACATATATATATACATATATATGTACATATATGTGTATATATACATAATATATGTATATATACATATATATGTATATATATATATACAGATATATATATATATACATATATATATATATATACATATATATATATATATATATACATATATATATATATATATATATATATATATATATATATATATATATATGTGTATATGTATATGTACATGTATATGTATATGTATATGTATATGTATATGTATATGTATATGTGTGTGTGTGTATATATATATATATATATATATATATATATATATATATACATACATACATACATACATATATGGTTCACATTTCAAAACCAATATTTTAACATCATCTCTATCCTTTGTAACATGTTTTGCAGTTTTATAAGTACATGATGATTTTTCAATAAATTTGGTCCCCCAATGAGATAATTTAGGTAGTATGACCTTGCCCACATGTATGGTATGTACCCTCACCTAAATTTTTATTAAAATTAAGGTGTTTTCCACTTTTTTGATATATTACATTCGATCTCTTTCTTTTGTCTATATGTTGCATGAAGTCTTGGTTGGCTTTGTTGCACCACTTAGGTAAGTGTGATACATATTTATAACTTATCTATTTCATTTTGATTTGCATTAATCGTAACCACATCTTCATCAATTCATGACAATTATCTTCCTAAGGGAAGAATATTTATGAACCTAAAAATTACATGATGTAATATGTCTAATATGACATTTGATGATGATGGAATGATCTCCTAATTCACACTAAAAATAAAGATCTATTTAGCCACCTATCCTTATTTCATAAATATTATTCCCTAGCATCCCATTTACCTATTTTTAATCCTTTTAAGCCTATGATGACTTAATTTTCAAAAACCTTCTATACATGATAAAACTACCACTCAATTTGGTGTGATCACTGTTCTAGTTACAAAACTACCACCTATGCTTTAGAGCTAACATGGAAGTTACATCCTAAATTTATTTGTGTTTTAAATTAGTGGTGGGTTTTTACTTCAAGAGATGGTTCAACTATAGGGACCATCGGTTATATAATTACTCCTTCAAAAATGGGTCAGTTCTATCTCTTTTTCCATCTTCCAAAATTATCTCCCATAACTGAAGCCTTCACACATTTTTCATGTTATCTTTCCATTTCTTGATCTTTCCATACGATTTTGACTCCTTAGTATCCCAAATATATGTGTCTTCTAT
Organism: Torreya grandis; assembly: GCA_037957365.1. Taxonomy (NCBI): domain Eukaryota; kingdom Viridiplantae; phylum Streptophyta; class Pinopsida; order Cupressales; family Taxaceae; genus Torreya; species Torreya grandis. The sequence goes on along the minus strand of JARHVA010008624.1, from coordinate 79,001 downwards.
TTTCCATCATTTTGAGTCACTCTTAACTTATAGTCCATGTTAAACTCAGTTAAAATTCTTCATGCAACATCCATTGCTTTTCAAAAAGTAAGCCCATTTTTATTGATTTTAGATTTGAAAATTTACATTAGAGCTTGATATTTTTGAATATTTTCACAACCACATATTGTTTTCATTTTTTAATTCTCTACCTTTTTTTTCCGTGATTGAATACACCATTGTAAGCAAGCAAGTCTCAATAATTTTAAAACTTGATCTCTATAAATGGTTCACTCAACTAGCCACATATCAATTTATATTTATTTTGGATTGTGTCTCACTTCTTCTTTCCCTTCTTGTGATATCCATTGAATCATCATCTTTAATATAGTGTTCCTATTTTTTTTTGGACAAAGGAGCTATAATATTGAGGACAACAATAATACATACTATATGTTTTCAATAGATATCTACCCTAATCAAGTTGGAGGATATTTGTTTGAATTTCATTTATTTATTTAGATTGGATTATTTATAATCTTCTTGTAGTATGTTATATTTAAATTCTAAAAAAATAATTATAGGAAAAAAATCATTTCCTTTCCCACTCTTTGCAATGAAAAGAGTATCTAGTCTCTTTGTTTGATTACACTCAATAGATTCATTCATAGTATATAATATTTCATTTAAACAATGGGTAAATATTAGATTAGTACACATAGTTTTATCCATTTCAAAAACTAATTTTTAGTTTTCAAATGAATTCATTTCAATCTCACACACTCACACTAGTAACTAGAAAACCTTAGATCACCCTAGCTATACAAAAAGTCTTGTTCCAATTTTGATTTATATTATATTGAAAAATAATAATAACATTTTTCTTGTCCCAAAATGGAAAAAAAAATCAAGTTTTGGAAATCATTTTATGTAAAACAAAACATTGTTCATAACTAGTGTGCAAGTAATTTAAAAAAATAATTTTTTTTTGTCTTATCTTGCATATGAGTAAAAGAAGTGTTATATGTTTAATAATATTTTATTTTTTGTAATCTAAACATATTATTAAATATTTTCATGTTGTTAAAATCTTTAGTTTTCTCCAAGATGCATTAATGATTTGGTCACAAAATCACTCTTTGTGTGTGTGTGTGTGTGTGTGTGTGTGTGTGTGTGTGTGTGTGTGTGTGTGAGTGAGAGAGAGAGAGAGAGAGAGAGAGAGAGAGAGAGAGAGAGAGAGAGAGAGAGAGAGAGAGAGAGAGAGAGAGAGAGAGAGAGAGAGAGAGAGAGAGAGAGAGAGAGAGAATGTGTGTGTGTGTGTGTGTTTGTTTCATATATAAATGTTAAAAAATAAGCATTTCTTTAGTTAGAGTAGATCTCGCTATTACATTGCATTTATTGAGAATCAATTAAAAAATAAAAAATAAAGATTTTATTTTTAAAATTCATTTTTTTTATCATTCTATTTTTTCAAATCGTTTTATTTCAATAGATTATTACTACGTCAAACATTCCTTTAAAAATTAAAAAAAAACCAAAAATACTACTAAAAACTTGACCGACCATGTAAGCCCCTTAATTGAAATCTTTCTCCTAACAACACCATCAAGTCCACTAAAAAAATCAATTAGAACTACATGTTCATATGCTCACAACTTATGTAGTCTCATATAAATGACACTTTTAGAGAATCTAGGTCTTGTTAGGGAAGTATTTTTCCTATGGTTAGAACACATGGTTCCATAATCGATATGTAATAAAACATTACTGTTAATTTAAGAATTTAGGTAATTTATGTTACACAAATTTCCCACGTCACTTTCAGTGTTATTCATGCCTTGGAGGAGTAAGAGAAAATTATTGATCTACCTAAGATCATGTTCCCCTAGAATAAGGGAAATCAGTATAATGTGTTTTAATATTAGATACTCACATCCATCCTCACTTCTCCCCTACCCCCTCTTCCCCTTGGGTCTAGCCTTATCATATATCATTCATGTTTATGGATAAGATTGACTATGTGTAGGTAGATAGATAGAGTTGGTCTCATCCCATGAGTAATTTAACCTAACCACCCTACTTTCCCCAACCCTAAAATTGATCAAGATATTTTCATCCTCATAATCTTAAACATGAAAGGGCCTTGGGGCTATGTTTTAGCATATATGGATGTTCTCAATAAGTAATGTGATGTTATAGAGTTATTTATGTTCTATCATAATAAATGCTGATGTCACTCATTCGAAATCCCATTCTTCCTAATAACCAATGTAATTCACATTCATATCTATATCCCATATATTATGTCAGTTGTATCAATTTGACTTCGAGAAGTCAAGTGCATAATTTGGTGTGTGATATTCATGTGCACATATTTACAAGAATAAAAATTTGTATCATGGTAATTTTGGACACACTTCATGTCACTTAAAGAACTTCATAAGGTTGTGTGATGTCAAATATGTCAATAATAAGGAATCATATGGATCATACATATAGGCTAATATATGAGAATACAAATATAAATTTTATGTTTGGTATCATTACTTGAAGTTAAATAATACAAATTTACTACTTGTTTTCACTAGTTTATTTCTCTAAATCAACTGGTGCTAAGGATATACTAGATCTTGGGATAAAATGATATCATCAGTCCTATGTTTATATGATTCAAATGGGGTACCCATAACATCAATCATAATTTTTACAATAAATTAATTAAAGAGGTAAATTGTGAATCAAATCAAAGACAACCTATATTAATATCAATTTAAATTATTCCTTCTACATAAATAGAGATAGCGAATAATAATAAACTATAATGTTATTTTCAAATTTATTATCATGTTTTTGTAGTCTAGGTGGGTTAGCAATACTTAATTTCATTATTTATACAAACATAAAATGAAAGTGAAAAATTATGTAACCTATTTATGATAATCTAAAATTATTCCTTATATACACACATAGTGTATTTCAGAGAGAGAGAGAGAGAGAGAGAGAGAGAGAGAGAGAATGCAACATTATGTTTATTTATCTACCTATCTCTCTATTCTAATTTTTCTTTATGTAAGACTAGGATATGGAAATGCTAAGCAAGAAAACACACTTAAACTATTGTGTATAGAAAATTTTGAAACAATATAGTGACTTGATAATTAAATTTAAAAACATGAAACTATGGTGTATAAAAAATAATAAAATAGTATATAAAATTGATAATTTAGTTTAAAAACGTTATTATATGGTAGTAAAATGCTAGTGGAAGCCTCAACATCAGAATCCAATCGCAGTGGGGTGCCAATAATATTGGTCATCATATATACAAGTAATATATTACTTAAGTCAAATATGAATCAATTAAAAAAATATTAAGATATAAATTAACATTAAATTAGATACATCAATAGATTATAGTTAATTAACATTTTGAATGTGCATAGTTTAGCAGAAGCCCTGCATATATTGTTGTGTTTTGATCTGAGATGTTGAAGAAACTACAAATGGCATATGTTGTGTACTAGTATTTTGTAAATAGATTTTGTATAGTCTATCTGTGTGTGCCTATTTTATTTGTAAATGTAACACCTGTATGTCTTACCTTAATATTTGGAAGCATAAATTTCCTCCCATATGATGTTAAATGATATATCATAACTGTAAGATGTTTGCTAGTTTTTCCACTTTATGAAACACCAATAGTGGGTGGGACACAGCTAGATGTACCACCACGTACAAACCATGTAGTCCTTAGTGTATGCATCCCATGGTCAATTATGACTTGTGTGAGGCTATTAATTTCCTCAAGGGTGTCCATCTATGTTAGATGATGCAAGATTATGGAGAGCGAAGTATGTGATATTAACTTTTTATTTATTTGGGAAAAAATTTGGTCCCAATTGGCATCAAGTATATTAAATAAGCACCTAGATCCCCTAACTTGAGATTTCTTAATGTCAAAATAATTTGGAATTTACTAGATAATAAAATAAAAATAAATAAAATATAACCTCATTGTTATTACACAAAGGGACATTGAACACCATCCACTACCTATCCAAAAATGTTGTTTTTAATCTTTGCATGAATACATGAATAATTTTGAATGTGTTTATGACTTTTTAGTTGTGTTTAGGTGGTTATAGGCATATAAAATAAAGCACATAATTCTTATTTTTGAAAACTTTTTTGTTTTTAATATCCTCATATGACAATTTATAATAACAATAACATTTCAGTACCTCTATTTGATGTATCATTGCAACATGTTGTGAAGTGGCATTTCATACTTTGATATACAAGGTTTACAATGTGTTAGAAATTGAATTGCACGTTATGTTTCTTGAAGAGGCACAAAAACTATTAACGATGAATTCCAATTTATTTCAATTTTAATTATATTGTTTATATAATTATTCTTATTCTACAAAGATAAATTTATATGGTTTTTTATTAGGGTTTTGCTGGAGGTTTACTTTAGTAAATGGATGCATCAAGTGAAGAATATAAAGTTATAAAAATAAACATTTTATATTAGGTGATTGAAAACTTTCATAAGAGAGTTTTAATTTTAATTTGAATGCTCTCTTGATTTGTGATTATTTTTAAAAATGCGTGAAAAAAATATCATTACAAAGCTTAAAATTTCCCTAAAGAAGAAAATAACATAAATGGGATTAAGATGCAAGCATGGATGCTTGACAGAGATGCTTAGAAAATAAGTTTTGAGGTAAAGCATAAGTACCCTTTAAGGTTTTCTCATGATTAGATTCCAATAGTGAGAAAAAAATAGAAGAAAATGTAATGTAGTTTTATCCTAATTATTTTATTGGATTTCAAAGGGTGTAAATAATTTGTAATACAAAGGATACAAAACCATTGAGGTTAATAAATGATGTATTTAGTTTGTAATGAAAAATGTGTATGCCCTTTAACACCTCAAAAGGAATGTGCCCTATACACTAAAAAGGGCATAGACCCTTTAGGGTTGCTAATGCCCCATTTCAAATGTTCTTCAGGCATACACCCTTTAGGGTATATAATGAATCATTTATGTATATTCTTAAAAAAAATTAGATTCTTTCCCATTGTAATCGATGTCAATATATTCTGAAAATCCCCCCTTCTATCTCAAAACATTGTGCATTCACATGTATTCTCCCTTTATTTTGAGCTTATAATGAAGTAACCATGTTAGTATTCTCTTTGCTTTCCACTACTGTAAATGTCTACTCATAATATATTTTATATATGTGAGTGGATACTTTTGTAACATGACACAACTTGTGATCTTAAACACTACCATAATTATTGTACTTAGTCTTGTAATTCCTATTAATATATGTACACTTATTATCACATGGTCGAAGTTATCTAAGATCCCAGGTATGATTTTTTTGAATAGAATCTATTTTTTATTGCACTAATTTATCCTGACATTAATACATGCATCTTCAACACATGATGGTTAAAAATTATCTTGGGTAAATAAAGCATAATTCATTATCTCAGCTCTAAAACCTTCTTCATGTGTTTGACATCTTGCACTACTCTCATAAATTTCACTTAGGAATTTTACCTTCCTTGAACTAATGAGGGGTTTCTTGATGGAGTTGTATCACTTGGACATTAAAAATATCATAAAAATACAATCATTACAAATATATGTAGGCATGCTAATATACCTTCAAAACAACAAAATGATTTCAGATAAATTTAATAGTAAACACAAATCCATGCCAAGAGATGAAAGATGGGTGATTGTTAAATCTTTTAACAATATTTTTTAATTTATGCAAATATAATAGAAACATGGTTCTTTTGTAACATTAGAGACCTTAACACCTTCCTCACAAAAACCTTTGTCTAACATTTTTATAAAATTAGTCATATTATTGACTACATATCTTAATCTTACATAGTAATCACTCAAACTTCCTTCTATTTTATTCATCAAATTCTCTCTTCAATGTCTACAACTTAAGCACTTTGCCGTGTTCTTTAAAATGTTAATCTTGTTTTAGAGTCTTCCAAGCATTCTTAGATAACTTTTTACATGAAATTATTTGAAATAAGATCATATCTAGAGATTTTTTCATATGAATAAATCTTTTTAATTCTTATCATTATCTTTCTTCTTGGTTTGTTAGCCATTGACTAGAACAATGGCTTAATCAATTGGCTCTTCATAACCAATTCTTACCATTTTTGGCAAATCTTTACATATTAACATATTTGTTATCTTGATATTTCAACAATCATAATTAATCAATTCCATTAAATTATTGAGTCCAAAAAGAGTTATAATTTGACATGATCGATTCTTGGAGAAGTTTGAAACAAAAACCTTTAACCTAGAAAACCTTTAAAAAATAAGAAAATTTAAAAACCAACAATCAACAAAATTGAAATTGTTGCCTGTAGCATATATCATTCAGTATAATAAATAAATTACAACTGAAATTAAAATGCCATTAAAAAACATAATTAGATGAATAATTTTTTTTAATTATTATTCATTAAAATTTCAGACCTTACCAATATTTTTAATTAAAATTATTCATATTTTAATTAAATATTTCCAATACAATGTATTTATACTGTTTGATGAATCTCCGCCACATCAAAAAATATTCATATGAATGTGACTATTTTAAAATACGGTATTTTAAATCTATCTTTAAAAAAAGAGGGGGCGGGGATGAAGGGGGAACTATTAACTTTAAATCAAACCTATATCATCTAAATCCTTTGCATGGATTTAATTGATTCTCTAAAATAGACTCAAAATTTGTGCCCAACAGTAGTCACTGCTGGATTAGCAACAACTATCTAAGAGATGTGCGATGATTTAATTTAATCAAACCTATGCATTTTTTTATTCCCTTTCGAAAGACACATTAGCTTCTTCCTCTATTATTCAGCCTTCATATGTGGCTTCAAGCACAAAAGTTACATCTGACCTCATACACGACTTCAAGAGAAGCTCTAACATTAGAGAGATTGGTAACACACAAGCAAATGGGTTATGGTAATAATATATGTTGACTGAGAAGAATGGATAAGTATAATTTAGAGCATTTTTACTCAGAATTGCCCAAACAATTGAGAAACATTACTTAGAATTGCCCAAACAATTGAGAAACATTTTAAAGTCGTAGGACATTATCACCGGCTGCTTTTAAGGTTTTCTATCATGGTGTATGCACTATACAGATGTGTAAAAGTGATTCATTATTATTTTTTATTTTATTTTTTTGGTTATTAGGAACAGAAGGGCGTTGATATGAATGCTTATGTAAGATATATGATGGAAACGTGATTTATAATGTAACACATCCAGATTGTCTAAAACAAATCGATAAGTTTACCATGTGAGTTTTTCTTTTCAATAAGTAATAAGTAATGGTGGGTTTTTTTAGTAGGAATTTTTTTTTAGCATTTTAACATTTTTTTAAGTAGATAAGTGAAAATTGAGTTTTAAAAATTTCCGTAACTTTATATTAAAGAGAGAACAAAAAATAAAATATTAATATTTTGATGGGACATTTTTACCAACAAAAATTACATGGGTGGTAAGAAACCCACAAAATAATAATTTGTGTTAAAGAATAAATAAAAACAAAATAATTTATTTAGAAAATTTTCGTGAAGTTTTTGCCAAACTTATGTTGGGAATTGGATCCCTTTTTCATTTATTTTCAGGGTATTATCACGAAGTCCCCTCGAATGAAGAGACATATAGGAAGGTTGAATAGGTACTTTTCTTCCATTTTTCATTTTTGAATAATAAACCATCTTTCTTTGTTCTCCCTTGAAGAGCTGATGAGGCTTCCTAGAGTGGGATGCAAGGCTAGGATTTATCTTCTGCTATTGATCTAGGATTAGTATCTGCCCTAGAAGAATCCAAATTTGGAATCTCCTCCGAGCAGGAAGCTAGAATTGGCACAACCTTCCTTGGAGAGACTAAATCGACCAACAGTTCTTCTTCTAAAACTAGAATTGAAGCAGAGGAAGCAAGGAATTTAGAAGAAGAGCTATAATCCTCACTTTTAGTACCCCACTCTTCATCTGCTAGTCAATATCATAAGATTTTTAAGCATAAAATCTTTCCGTTAGGAAGAATTCTTCTTTTTTCAGAAGAGACTATAGTCTTTGGTCAAATGCCCAGTGCCAAAACAACCAAAACTATGAAACAATAAAATTTAATAATCAAAAGCTTGACACCAAATACAATCTCCAACTTACAAAATATTTTTGGTCAATTGAACTTTTAACATTATGTATATATTCAGTACCATATTTTTATGAAAAAATGTTCTAACTATTTTATAATTCAATATTATTAAGACATTTTTATACTTTTAAAGAAATATTGGCTATCAATGATTATTATTGTCATTGCAAGGCTCATGTTTTCTTTATCAATTTAATTAAGAATTTAATGTATTAAACCCTTTGGACACATGGACCTACATTTAAGAATTTATTGAAGATAAACTATGGATAGACATTTTGTAAAATGTTACTATGGGAATGTGGCATCCATATTTAATTGAGTCCTTATGGTGTGATTAAATTATAAATATAAGTTTTTTGGCTTGAATACTCTTTTTACAATAAAAAATCTATTTTTTCAGCTCCCAATATAATCACTAGCGCATACTAATATATTTGTTCTTGTACTATCCTTAATAGATTGATGGAATATGGAATTTTTAATGCTTCAAAACACCAAAATGATTTCAGATAAATTTAATAGTAAACACAAATCCATGCCAAGACACGAAATAAGGTTGATTGGTAAGTCTCTTAACAATATTTTATAATTTATTGCAGCCTTTTTGTAGATGTTGTCAAGTTTTCTTTGCATAGAAATTCCCATGTGTCCATTGCTCAATTGATCTCCATAACACATAGGGTAAGGATTTTATAAATCATTTTTATACTTCAAACTTTTTAGATTATTATATGAATGTTGTAATAAATTTTTTATGTTTATGATTTTGAATAATGCATCTCG
>JARHVA010008624.1:20000-65000 GCA_037957365.1 Torreya grandis | reverse complement strand
TTTCACTTCCTTTCCACAATGTTTATCACGTGTAGCAGACACAATTGATTCCCATCCTATTGCCCAAAATGTAGTGGAGTCATCATCAACGTATTTCATCTTGACTTCACAGTTGGCCAAATAGTCATATTTCACATTGCCTAAACATTGTTCGTAAAGATGCAACTTTAGTGTCCCCGTGTTTTCATGCAAAACCATATTGAAGGTGTCATCCCATGTAGGACTTGAACCCCATCATGTTACAGTTCTCCTTGTTAGATCTCCAAGTTACACTTTGACAAATGTATTTAAGTTTCTGCCACTGCCACTGTTGCTTCCACTCCCATTTGGATTACTGATTCCATGTGAATTCACGTGTCTGTCTGATATAACTCCTCTTGTCTTTAGATTGACAAGATTGTTTACTAAAACCTCACTGGAAAAGACAGATCTGGGAAGAGTGACCCTTATATAAAGCTGCAGTATGGTAAGATTATTCGAAGAACAAAGTCAATTCCTCGAGATCTCAACCTTATGCAGAACCAAAAATTTGAGTTTAATGAGAATGGAGACGATGAGTATTTGAAAATAAAATGATATAATGATAGACATGTAGTAGCGCACCATTTTGGAGACAGAGTAGACTAGGACAGGTTTCATCATTTGGTATCAGAGCTTGATGCTCTTGGGAATTGGTAATCTATTGATGGTTATGATTTCTAATGAATTGTTACAAGGATTTGGCAAGAGGATAAGCAGGACAAAGTACTAGAAGACGCTGGGGAGAAGAGGTATGAATAATTTTGCTATTTGATTTGAGTTTATTAAAGAAAATAGGTGAAGAGGAATGCAGTCAAGCCATTGAAGCTTAAGAGGAGAAGAAGCCAAGGAAAGCTTAGTGAAGAGCTAAGAGAAGCTCAAAAGTAAGAGAGCAAGTGAATGCTCAAGAGAAAGATCCAAAGCAAGGTAAGCTTCGATTTGTGATTTGTGTTTGATAAAGAGTTGCTGCAAGATTGAGAGAAGGATCAAAAGACTAGGATGCAAATGGCCTAGGTGAGATCAAGTAGATTGTCAAAAGACTAGTCAAGAAGAAAAGGCTTGGGTGAGACAAGGGATCAAGAGACCAAGGTGGAAAAGACTTGGGTGAGGATCTCAGAAATGGAAGTATTGTTGAAGGCACTGCAGAGTAGCAAGGTACATGAGGGCACCAAGAAGAAAGCAAACATCAAAGGTATGAACAGTTTTGTAATTGATAAAGAGAATGCTAATTTGAAGAGAGAGTTAGCTAAGATTAAAGATGAATATAAGTTTTGGATGTAGATGGATAAGCAAGCATGGGTATGGCCAATGAGGAAAAGATTGAAGTGGCCAATATATCTCCTAATGAAGAGGAGAAGAAAGCAAAAGAAGATTGCCATGAAGAGAGAAGCCCATAGAGGCTTGAAGAAGATAAGAAGGTTGCCAAGTGAGTAGCAAGAGGAAGAAGTTGTGAAGAAGGTTCTCGTTGAGGAGGACAAGAGAAGAAAAGAAAGAAAAGATGAAGTGCCAGGAAGAGCACTTGAAAAGATGAGAGTGTTGATGATGAGAGCACTCATAGGGGCCTTGTGGTCTCTTGTTTTTATATCTAATATTGTCTTTACATGGGTAATTGCAGGTATGACCAGCCTTATGAAGGTCAAGAGAATGGCCTTGGAGAGTGAAGAGATTGGTGCAAGAGAAGACACTAAGTACACAAGAGAATGTGTAAGAGAAAAGAAAAAGTTTGTTGTTGTTGATAAAGAAGAAGAGATGCATAGGTTAATGCATGAGGAAGGTGTTGAAGAACCCATACAAGTAAGAGAAAAGGTAGAAGATGAAGCTGAATTTCATGATGCCATTGAAGACCAAGAAGAAGAAAGAGAGTAGCCAAGCACAAAGGAAGAGAAAGATTGCTACATAGACCAAGCTATCAAAGAGGTAAATGAAGTGTTAAGATGTGATTTTGATTGTTATTATGAGCATGAAGCTACTAATGTACAGGTGCAAGAGTTAAGGAAGATGATAGAGCCCTCAGAAAGAGAATTTAAGCATGGGTATGTGATGCCTAAATGGTGGAAGAAGCAAACTCCCAAGAAAAAGGAAGTGTTGGTACAAAAGCATGGATGCAGGATGCCTACATGGTTTGAGAAGAGAAATGGTAAGAAGGAGAAACAAGTATGGGTGCCTAAGAAGGCAAAGAGTGAAGATGTGAGTGTTGAGGTAACAACACCAAGAAGTCAATGGGGAAAGGTGAAAGCTAACACAAGCAACCAAAGGCATGAGGATACAAATATGAAAGGTAAACAAATGGTTTATGATGAAGTTTTTGAATCATTTAATGATCTTTTTATGGAAAATGAGGAATGGAAAATGTTTATGAAAACTAATGTACAGCAAGGAGAGAGTTCCAAGAAAATGGATGATGAAAGTGAAAATGTGAAATCAGTTCACATGTTTGAAAAGAACAAGGAGACACAAGGTAAGAGTGGTTCAATTGTATTTGATAAGTATACTGATGTTGATGAAGAAGTTGACTTGTATGAAGAAACCATACAGTGGATGAATGTATTTATAGAGGATGAAAGATAATTTGGTCCTAAGTTTGATATAGGACATGAAGATTTGGATGAGCTTGTGTTGAGTGAAGAGTTGAAGAGGATAGAAGAGTTGTTGAATCCTCCAAAGAGTTGTGTAGAGACACATATCAACATGGTGGCACCATTGATTAGATGGAAAATGAATGGAGGCAAGAATAAAGGAAAATGGTGATGGCAGATTTGGACAAAGAAGAACAGCGTGAAGACAATCAAGGGGCTTCATGGCCTCAAATTTTTTCTACTAAGGTTTCTTATAATGTTTTGAATGCAGGTGTTAAAGTTGTGGAGATGAATGAAGTCCATAGTTCAATGGACAAATTTTTGAAGCAAGAAGATCAAGGAGATCTTGAAGACATGTATGAGAATGAAGCATAGAAGTGCGAGATGGCAGCTGAAAAGGAGATGAGAAGAAGAAAATACAAGAAGAAAAAGAGAAACAAAAGAAAGAAGAAAGATTGGTTTAAGAAAACCAATGATTTTGAAAATGACTTTGCATCATGTATAGTAATGAAAAAGAAGTCCAAGAAAAGAATCAAATGTGGTGCTATGGAACATGTGCATCAATATGAAGAAACAGTTGAGGCAGAGAACAATGGATGGCTTTTAATTGCAGCCAAAAGAGCAAATAACCATACATGAGTAGGGGCTCATGACAAGTTTCAAGCATGCTAGTCTGATGCAGGAGCATCTATGGGTGCATAATATATTTTATTTTATTTCAAGTATAATGAATGAGTTTTCCTACAATAGTTGTAAATCAAGTTGTAATTTGTTAAAAAATGATATTTTGGGCAAAATATGCCGTATATGGAATAAGGTGAATCAAAACATAAATAGTGTGTATTAGTTGGATTCTTGGATTCTTGGATATTGTTAGGCTCTTGAAGCTGTTGAAAAATTCCAGTAAGACTTTTTAAGCATAGGATAGTTGGCGCCTACCTTGGGCGAATTCATTAAAGAAGACAGTGTACGAAGAGGAAAAAAAATAGGGAGGATCTCCTTGGGGAAAGGAAGCCGATTCAGAGGAGGATCTTAAGGAGAAACGAAGAGGAATGTAGTGCAGAAGAGAAGGATAGAGAGAAAAGGACCTCTCTTTGAAGGAAAATATGTAAGAAAGAAGAATATGATGTTGGAGGAGAGAAACCAGAAGTTGCAGCCACTAAGAGGGGAATGAGTTTGCTTTATTGTTTGAAGGGAGGATCCAAATAGACCTGAGGTCGATGCACAAGGAATGAGCTGATTCAAGGGTGTGATTTGAGCTTTCAAACCAGCTACAATTTATTCTTTGAAGCTGATGTAGCCATTTGAAGTTTCAATGATGAAGCCTAGTGACGTTTAGAAATTGCAAGTTGTAGCGCCATGTGAGGAACCACCAATGTGAATGCAAGCTGAGTGAGTCATGGAGGAGGTTATGCACAGGGGAGATATCTAATCAAAATCCAGCTATAAGCACATATTTGTAGTCTATTAAAAGATAGAAGAGATTATGATTCACAACCACCAGGATGATTGGCAAGGGGTGGTTTTAAATACATAGAAATCTTAATCAGGCACACAGGCTGAGTATATACTGATCTTTGTAGATCGATGCACAGTTTTAGATGTAATGATATGGGCCTAGATGGATGGAGGGCTCGTTTGAATAGAGCCGAACCATATAGGAAGTGGATGAGAGAAATATAGAGAAGAGAGAGAGACCGAGGATCTCTCATTCAAGAGGAGAGAATTACGCAGAGTGCATTAGTGAATCATGCACATGCAAACATGTAATGGAAATTGGTATGTCCTATTATCTTTATGTATTGGATTATTATTTGTTTTAAGTTATCTTAAGTTTTCTGCCAGTGGGTGATTGAAGACTTGACTAGACTCCCAGTGTAGACTGCTGAGAACTTGCTGTATTACGACTCTGAATGTTTCTTGAATCACCAGTAAACTGCCATTCTCTAATCACAAGTTTAATAGTAATCTCTGCTAAATCTATTCCTTCAAAGGGTATAACCATTTTCACTTCCTTTCCACAATGTTTAGCACGTGTAGCAGACACAGTTGATTCCCGTCCTATTGCCCAAAATGTAGTGGAGTCATCATCAACGTATTTCATCTTGACTTCACAGCTGGCCAAATAGTCATATTTCACATTGCCTGAACATTTTTCGTAAAGATGCAGCTTTAGTGTCCCCATGTTTTCATGCAAAACCATATTGAAGGTGTCATCCCATGTAGGACTTGAACCCCAGCATGCTGCAGTTCTCCTTGTTAGATCTCCAAGTTACACTTCAACAAATGTATTTAAGTTTCTGCCACTGCCACTATTGCTTCCACTCCCATTTGGATTACTGATTCCATGTGAATTCACACATCTATTTGATATAACTCCTCTTGTCTTTAGATTGACAAGATTGTTTGCTAAAACCTCACTGGAAAAGACAGATCTGGGAAGAGTGACCCTTATATAAAGCTACAGTATGGTAAGATTATTTGAAGAACAAAGTCAATTCCTCCAGATCTCAACCCCATGTAGAACCAAAAATTTGAGTTTAATGAGAATGGAGATGGTGAGTATTTGAAAATAAAATGCTATAATGATAGACATGTAGCGGCGCACCATTTTGGAGACAGAGCAGACTAGGACAGGTTTCATCAATAAGATAGGTCTCTTTAGTATCTATATTTAAAAATTTGATATTTTATTTAAGTTGAGCTCAAATTTACATGCAAATTTGTTAGAACTTGCTTGCATTTCCAAATAATATTTTCATGTAGTAATTAGATCATCATATAGTTATATACATGAAAGACCTCAATCAATCACCATGAGTCAAAACAATTGGAAATAATATTTATTCAAAACATTACAAATAATTTTATCAAACATATATTATAAACCCCAAGTCATTTTTGTTCAAGATAAATCAAGATATTTGATTATTGTGATTTGTAATCCATGCCCCTAAAAAAAATTGATGATGTGTATTTGACTTTAAAAAATTATATAATGAAAATAAACTATAATATTAAATCATCACATTTTGTATTTCATTTTTTATCATGTATTTATTAGAATCAACACCTAAAGGTGGATATAAATAGTTGATATTCACTAATATCTACCATGATTTAATTTAATACAAAGGCTAGAAAAGTGATCCCAATGAAACTTACCATGACACGACCAATAAAACAATTTTTTTTTTAATTATTAGAGATCTACATCATAATTAAAACAATTTTAACAATGAATAAACATTGGAAGAAAGGGTGAGGCTTAGTAGTGTGGCTTGAGTAATTTCTCAGCCTCCACCCAGGTTTAATACCCCAAATTTAAAATGAACTGACTAGCTTATATTTATGCAGTGAGTTGGGTGGTTATATAGGAATCACTTTATATAAATTAGATTGGAATAAATTATAAATCATGAAACTAAACATCAATTCACCTAATTATTAAAACAAATATATTACATAAACATGAAGTCTATTATTGTATTTTTCCATAATGACATTAGCATTATTTTTTGCCTATAGAGAGGAGAGATGATAAAGCAATGTAAAACACACAATGTAAGCTAAACAATGTGAAATTTTGATCTCTACCATCATTTCCAACGTTCAGAGTGTATTGATATAAACATATTATTTTAAGGGCATTTAGAGAAGTAAATATAGAGTAATATTTATCACCACAAGGAACAGTGGGACCATCAATAAAATGGTTGAATACAAATAGATACAAAGACATCAGTTGTATGTATTGGATTGGCATTTTTCATGGATTTACAGGTCATCTAGGATGACCCACCTAGAGAAGAAAGTGTATATATATTTTTGGATTGATACTAGGGAGTTTTAAGGGTCCCAGGGCTTCTTAACAAAAAGAGACAAAAAGAAACTTATTTTTTCGGTATGGATAAGCATATAAAGATGTTGAGGCATAGGACCAAACAAAAAATATATTTTTTAAACAAAACAATACTAAAATACAAACACTTTTTTATAGATACTAGTATTAACAAACTACAAAAGACCAAGATTACAAACAACTAACTAAATACTTCTTACTCTAAAACAACCATCTCTATCATTTTTCATTGATGAGGCAGAACAGACACCATGCTGACTATGTTTTGGATCCTCATTTGATAATAGCCAAATCATCTTGAACCTAAAAATCCTTTGCTCTTCCAATCTTTACCAACTTTTTGTTTGCCGGTTCGCCTTCTAGCTGCTTGATAGCAGAAAAAACCAACTTTTTTTGGACTCACTCTTGATCCTACCAACACTACTAATGCTTACCCTTCCACCATGGAGGAACTTTAAAAGAGCCTGATACATTTGTTGGCTTTAACCCTGCCTAGTAAACACCTAATTGCCCTCCATTCTTCTAACCCTGAAATGGGCTTAAGCAAGTATTCTATGAACAACATGCTTACTCCCTATTTCTTCAAAACCTCCATCTGCACTACACAAGCCACTTTAACATCTTTAAAAAAATCCACTAAATCTAGGAAATGAAGCTCTAATTCTTGAAACATAGCCAAAGGGACAAATCCTATGAAATCTCTTTCAGAATAAGGTATCATTAGAAATGGACCTAATGGCATGGCATCCAATTCCTCCACCAACCCTAGTATATACTTAGGCCACATGAAAAAATTGATGAATGACAGAAATTGGTCCTTATCTAACATTATCAAATATAGATTTGATGCAAACATGGATGTCAGAACTGAGTTTACTCTCATTCTTCTACTTTGCACCAGAAAATCCATACCTAACACTTGTTCTATTGCTTCCACCACCTCTGAAGAAGGAACCCAAAAAACATTGGACAAATGTGTTCTTCATATAGACTTGATTAAACCTATTTCATGGCTCTTGGCATGTCCAAAGGCAAGAGGCCAACTAGCTGATTCCAAGCTAAACCTATTCATCACACCAAAGCTCAAAACACTAGAACTCCAATCAAACAAGAAAGCAAAAAAACTACCCTACTAGAATTCCTCATTCTTGACATTACTTGAAAATTAAAACCCATGCCGCTGAATGATAAAATCCATAATGAGAGGGAGTGGCCCATCCAAATCACATAATTCCTAGGTTATCGATTTTGCTAAAATAACTTCCTGCATGCACTCTACAATGTCATCCACAACACCTAAAGGACACTAACATCCAAAAAACCCTCTATCCTTGTAGTCTTCAAACATGATTTAAATTTGATAATGATTTTCCTTTCTCTATTTTGTTTTTATTTCTATTTTTTTAATTTTTTAAAATAAAAATAAGGAATAAAGACAACATTTTTTAAAAAAACATTTAAAAGAACATAAAAACAACACAAAGAACTAATCAAAATACATCAACATTATAAAATTCTTTTTAAAAAATCATTTTTAATGTTGATGAACCCTTTATAAATTAATTTGCTCACAAACCCTCCAGTCTGCCCATCTGTCACTAATATTATCTAGTCTTTCCTCCTTACACTGATCTATTGCCATATTTGCTAAAAAAAATCCACAACTTTATTAATTTATCTAAAACAATGATTACAATTCCAACCTTCCAAGCCTTCCATCTTAGGCCAAATGACACCAAGGATGTTAGTTATTTTTCAAGACTTCTCCCTCAGGGTTGACAATGTTAGAATAACCACCTGTGAATCTCCTTCAATTTTGAAAATAAATTCCACATTCCAAAGCCATATTTATCTCTAGTACAATACCTAAGCTTCAACTTTGTTATTAGTGCCATCTAGAAGCTTAAGGGAAAGGGCTCTTATTAGTGAACCACTACAATATTTTATAACACAACCTATCCCTAAAGCACCTCGATTGCCTCTACAAGTTGCATAAAAATTCAGCATAACCCATCAAGATTTAGGATGAATCCATGTTGCATTCTTCCTATTTTTCTTATTTCTCTTATCTACTATTGACCCCGGAATGGGAGTAGAATAAAGTGTATAATAATTTTCAATACATACCTCTTGATTTTCACAGAAATCCAGAACCTCACTGTGCTTCATACATATCTGGAAATGTGTTGAAACATATATGAAGAAGTTATTCGCTTCCAGTGGTTTTCATGTTCTCTTTGTGAAGCTTTACTCCATTACAGAAGTTCATAGTTTGATTTTTATCATGGGAAGCAAGGATATAGTGAGCAAGACATATATGTCTCCAACAGAGACGAAAATTCTTGTTCTCTTAGGAAGTTTATTCTAATAAGGTCCTTGGACTTTGCAACTTGTATAAGTGATTGGGATGCTGAGATCAAGCAGGTACTCACAGTTTTAATTGGCAGTTTGATCCAATTTAATATTTGTATACGTTATCATTTGTGCACTGCAATAGACTAATTGTTTATTTCTATATATTCAGTTAGGATTAGGCGAGGAACGTACTTGCTTTCCCCATAATCTGTAGAGGGTGATTTGATTTTCAAAGTATAGACTTTCAGTATCCAGCTAGTCTACATTTTTCTAGGGCATCTGGGTGGCTTTTGCAAGGCAGGCAGGCAGTTAACCCCCAGTCAGTGTGTATTAAAATTGTGTTGTTATTTCATATATTATACCAAGTGATTGGGGTTTGACTGGTTGTTTCCATTACCAACTAGTTGATAACCTTATTCATATCTCCACTTGGCATCCATTACCTCAAAATAATAGCATTAGTCTTTGGAACATTATGATTAAAATATGATATAGGGTTTATGTCAAATGATACACAGATTTCGTTCAATCAGATTATTTAGAAACATATTAATATTTAAGATAGTGGGATTAGTCTCTAAACATTAAGAGAAAAAGTTTATACGATTTTATGTCGTATTATACATGGATTTGGTTCAAGCACTTTGTTTAGACATATATTATCATTTTTCATCTCAAATCTCTATTGTTCACTCTTGGTTAAGATGCTTAAAACAGACATTTGTATGTTTTGAGGGACTTTCGATCTTTAATATTTATAAATCAATTTTTTTTCTTCAGATTAAGCCTCCTATGATCGTTTTCAAATGTAACAGGAAT
Organism: Torreya grandis; assembly: GCA_037957365.1. Lineage (NCBI taxonomy): Eukaryota > Viridiplantae > Streptophyta > Pinopsida > Cupressales > Taxaceae > Torreya > Torreya grandis. The sequence continues at coordinate 55,370 of JARHVA010008624.1, read as the reverse complement.
ATATGTTCGATATTTTTATCAGAGGTATCTTTCATCGGTTATTATATTTGTTATTATTTAATTTACAGTCTTGAGGATATAGCGCATTTATCCACTGTTAAAGCCAATGGACAATTACATACTTAAGAGCATCAAAATGGAAGTACTCCTAACTGAGAAAAAGGTATTATATCCTCTGTTTTTTTGGTGACTAGGTGGAAAAAGTATTTTAGAAAGACTTTTTTTTGGATATGAATGTTTAAGATTGTTAAAACTATTTTTTTTACGTTCAAAAAACTGTCATGCTTAAATTGTTCAAATAGGTAGAAGATTTATTCCTTAAACTATAGAAAGATAGATTTATCATTTTAATTTAATGTTTTTTGTCAGGGGAAAAACATAGAAAATGCAGAAAGAAGAATATGAGAGAGAATTATGGAGAGTACCGTGTGCAACATTGCTTTGCAGGATCTTCTTTATATCAAGGAGGACCTCATGAATTTTATGACATTCTCACAGGAAGAAAGGAAGGTGAAAATGGGGTAACACCCCAACTTAATTATTTTTTAAAATTCGTAAGTGCAAATCTTATTGAAATTTCTAATTAATTGTTGTAAATAGATAGAAATCGAAGTAATGCAATCTAAAGAGGCCATGGACACATTTAATTTTGACATAGCAAGAGGAAATTTGTGGGAAGGTCAATTAAATTTTTGGTAATAGTCATATGAGTCAAAATTATATTTTATTATATATCTATGCATAGCCTTTTTTTTTAAGTAACAAATGTGATGTTTGGATTTGGTTGCTAAATGGTCCCTCCACTACTAAGATAATGGATTATCAAAATTCCACAGTTTATTACAATACATGAGATACAAGGTAGCTGGGGAGAATTCTACTTCTTTTAGTAGAGGTTAGGTTGATTTCCACCCTACTTGCGTTGGTGTGATAAATAATTCATAAACACACATTATAAGCTTTTATATATATATATATATATATATATATATATATATATATATATATATATATATATATTCTATTTTCAAGAACCTTCTATATTGAGTCGAGGATTTAGACATTTTAATGTTAAAGAAAATCGGTTATAAAAAATGAAACTATATGAATTCTTTGTAAGTACATCTCATGAAATACAAGCCCTACAACATAAATTGTAAAATGACCACTATTATAAAGACATCCAATTTGATTATTGTACACTTAAATCACTACCATTTGAGGCTACTTATATCTCACTGACCCTTTGCCATATAACATTAGATATTTTAGACTTGAAAATTAGAAATCTAAACTTAGATGGAGAAGTACATGCACCATAAAATTCATATGATCATAAAACATCATATTTTATGGAATCACTTCCAAATTTGCATAAAGAGAATTTGAAAAAATAAGAAGTTATGTAGACAATGCCAATGGTTGTCTCCCATAGGTGATTGATTGGCCAAATACAAGTAGAACTCCTACTAAAGAATAAAACACTAAGAGATCATTATCTAAAAATTCATATGATCATCAAACATAATATTTTATAGAATCACTTCCAAATTTTCATAAAGAGAATTTGAACAAATAAGAAGTTATGCAGACAATGCCAATGGTTGCCTCCCATAGGTGATTGATTGGGAAAATATAAGTATCACTCCTACTAAAGAATAAAACACTAAGAGATTGTTATCTTTGGATTTTCCTTGACTTTTTCCAATAGGATTTTTGATCATCTAAGAACCCCACACTAAAAAAGGTACAAATGCATGAGTATGTAATGCACTTGTTCTGATATGAATATAACCCATTTTGTATCCACCCATTCCTTTTATGGTTATATTTAAACATAATGACATGTTATTGGATCCAATCAATATCAACAATATTTAAAAATTAAAAAATTTAGAACAACTTATCAATAATAATTTTGAACTTATGTTGGTAGTTGACAAACTTGCCTGAGGAAAGTATTCTAGATCAAATAACATACTTTGGATTGGAGCTTTTAGGTACACATTAATTTGGGTATAAATGAATAAATTAGTTAATATATATGATCATGTAATTGGGATAGACAACATTGTTTTCTACCTCCAGTACACTTGTCACTAAGTTTCCAGATCTACACAAAATCATGATAGTGGCACCTCCATCACTCACTTTCAATAGTTTTCATATGACAAATCAAAACCATATTGCATAACCACATCTTGCATATTTATACATGGATATGAAATTCAAAATATTTTGTGAATAAATTATGGAAATGCGTCTAAAGACAAAGGACTTGTGGTACATCTATTAATATTTAAACCATGTTGTAATTATCTCAATAAATTAAAAAATCCCTTAAAATTATAATCCATAACTTCATTTCATATCAAAATAAAAATTAAAATACAAAGTATCTAGACATATTCATGGATTTATATGGTTAAATAGTGCCCTTGGCATAGACACATTAGATTGGGAAAACCCCAGTTCAGTAAATTTTGCTAAAGAATTCTTTAATTGAAATGTGACATCATTGAACCCATGTGATAATGACAACATAAGCAACAAAATCTACATTTATAAACTTGATGATCCATGTATTTTCAACACATGTATTTGATTGCTATTTGACATCATTGAATCCATGTGTTAGTGACAACATAAGCAACGAAATCCATAATTATAAAATTGATGATCCATGTTTTTTCAACATAGGTGAAATACTTATTGATGATGCACAAAATTATTATGATGATCTTGTAAACCAAGTTTGGCATAAAAAAAATGGAGTAAGAATACATGTCTAAAGAAAAGGGGCACAACTCTATATTGTAGATGTAAATCACCATGGCCATTAAAATCAACGTCAATAATGTTCGTAAATGACAAGGTCCACAAATCTTATATGCAGACATGTAGTGATGATAAGGAAATATTTAATATTGTAAACATGTTATCAAAATGAAATGAAAACATTGATTGATAATTAGTTATATCCAGCTACATAGTACTCAAATATATTCCCAAGTATATAAAAAAGCTGAAAATAAATTTGAAAGCTACCACCATATAGTAATTATAATATCACCTAAAATTACATTTGATAGCAATGTGATGGTTTCAAATAGAAAGTTTGTCATAAAAACCATCATTGACCATGAAATTTGTGAACATTAAACATGTGACATACTTAAAACCTCCTCCTAAAAGTTTTTATTTAGACCTTACATACCTTATATGTTGGAAAATTTAAACATGTGTTGCGAGGCATGATAACTACAAAGACAATTCCATCCTTCATTAATGTACATATAAAATGGCCTTAACTTATATTCATAGTCCTACTTATTGATGTTGTACGAATTTGGTATTTTAGAAATCAAATAAGCACTACATATTGGAAAAATAATTCTAGGCATTTTTCATATATTTCCTATTTTCTCATTTATCCCTTATGTTGATTAACCATCATATGAGGCTTTATATTGCAATGAGATTTTAAATTAAAAAATATTTAATAACATTGTAAAGGACATTGCTTTAACTAAAGAATAAATTATTGCACATTCAATATAAATTAGAACTTCTTATGTTCTATGTCATATTGAAACAACTATCGATGTTGATAACATATGTGACACAAGTAGTGATGATAGTGGCATGAAAGAACATATAAAAATGGATATGGAACTACATGAATGGTAACTCTTGTCCCACATGTAAGGAAATTACTTAGATGTTTGCACAAAATTATTATATATCACATAGAATAGATAAAGATAAGAGTTCACAATAATAATTGATAGTAGAGCAAAATACTAGATAATATAGAAGAGTCACTTTGAGGGGAAACCTCCATAACAATGAAATAAGTGTAGAATACGTAATATGATGATCAAATATTAACCGCTATCTCCTATATATAGTCTACTTAGTCATGGTTGTTCTATAAGCTGACCTAACTAAAAACATAGAGAAATGTAATTAGAATATAAAAGAGGTATGCAACCCACAAGTTAGCTACACATATCCTTAGACATGCCAAAGGTTAAGGGTATAACATGCCCTTCCCCTTTAAAACAATACTATTCTCAATGTTGAATAAACTCTGGAAGTTGCTACACAAATGATTCATCCTCCTAGGTGGCATCTTCACACGGAATATTATTCCATTTGATTAGGTGCTCTTTAATTGATCTATATTATAGCTATTTAGTGATCAAGAAGGATCATCTCAAGATCAAGAATAAATCTCCCAACCTCATCCAATTCTGGTAACATAGTTTGAGTAATAACTCTATGTCTGATGACTTTCTTTAGGCATGATACATGAAATATTAGATGTATGAAACTTGATGAAGGAAACTCTAGTTTGTAGGCCACACTAGTAGTTTTCTAAAAGATCTGATAAGGTCCATAGTACTTATGGAATAACTTGTTATTCTTTTTATTTTAGTTCAAGGACATATGATTATATAGATTCAAGTGATAAAATACCCAATCACAAATGTCAAAATACCTCTCACTCTTATATTGATCTGTATGTTTCTTCATGCAATTCTTGGTCATGGCTAATTTTCACACAAACTTGTAAGGACATCTTATTGATGGTGAACATGTTCATCAACTATATGAACCTTATGATTGAGCTTCAAGGTGGAAGTGATAGATGGAGGGTGGTATACATGAAAGGCCACAAATGGAGACATTTTGGAAGAACTATGAAAAAAAGTATTATACCACCACTTAGTAAGTGACAACTAATGAACTCATTTATCTTATTTATAAAAAAAATAATGGATATATCCTTCCAAATATTTTTTGAATACCTCATTTTTTCCATCTTATTGTGGATAATAGGATGAACTATGAACCAGCTTAGTTCCCAGACATGTAAATAATTCATTCAGAAAATTAATAGTGAAAATGAGATCTTTGTCACTGACAATGATCTTTGGAGTACCATGAAGTTTTTGAACTATATTTAGAAAATCAAAAGCTACTTTACTAGCAACAAATGGCAATGATAAAGAAAAAAAAAAGAACATACTTACTGAGATGATCCACAGTGACCATGATAACATTTTGACCATCAAATATCACTACCCTATAAAGAAATCCATAGACACCTCTTCCCAATGCTAGCTATGGATGGATAAAGGATGCAGAAGACCTAGGGTTTCAATGGTTTAACTTTCATTTTTTTTATAAATCATACATTCAACCACATTTTTCTAGGCATCCCCATTGAGTCCTTCCCAAAACAATCTTGCTTAATTCTATGCTATGTTTTCAAAAATCTTGAATGACCCCCAAGTGGAGTTGTATGAAGTTCCTAAAAAAAAAATTTATTTTAGAAGAGAATTCTTACATAGGTATAATCTATCTTTATACCATAGTGCATTACATTTGTATGTGAATTTTTCAAATCCACCCAAACCTTGTTGAAGATTATAAATCAAATCATGGGTAGCACTATCATTTTCTCATTTTCATATTGCTTCCTCCAGCCAATTTGTCTATCAAATGGTCATGGCACATAACAATGCCTCAACTAATTCATCCCTCTTAGATAGGGGATTTTCCACCATATTTTCCTTACCTTTCTTTTAGACTATATCAAAATCATAGCCTAACATCTCAGTTACCCATTTCCATTGTTCTTCTAATGACAATCGTTATTCTAAAAAATATTTGAGACTATCATGATCAGTCTTTAATAGAAAGAGATGACCCATTAAAAATGATCTCCATTATTTAACTACATACAAAATGGCCATAATTTCCTTTCATCGATGGGCTTGAGCAAATTTTTACCCTTTAGTTTGGAATATTTTAAATGCAAATGGTTTGCTTTCTCACATGAGTACAACACCCATACCTTATCTAGATGCATCACATTCAACCATAAAAGTCTTATAAAAATTAGGAGTGACCAACAATAGAGTGCTGCACATATCAAGTTTCAATTATTCAAATTCCTTGGTAGATATATCAGTCCACTAGGAGGAGTCTTTCTTCAACAAAGAGTTGAGTGGGGCTACAATGCTACCATAACTTTTGATAAAGCTATGATAGTAACCATTTATCCCCAAAAATCCCCTTAGTTGCTTGAGTGTCTTAGGAACTGGCCAGTCTACCATTCCTTGGATTTTTTTAGGATCCACTTTCACTCCATGTGAATCCATATGACATAAATACTCAATCTCATGAGCTCCAAAAGTACATTTCAAAGGTTTGGCATAAAATTGATGTTGTTCCATAATTTAGAGTGCCTATTTAACATGTTGAAAATGGTCTTCCCATTTTTTACTATAAATGAGGATATCATCAAAAAACACCAAAATAAATTTCCTCAAGAATGGCCTAAAAATAGTATTAATCAACCTCTAAAAGGTGGATGGTGCATTTGTTAGACCAAAAGGCATAACCATAAACTCATAATGGCACTCATGAGTTCTAAAAGCTATTTTGGGTATGTATTCATCATGGTTCTGGATTTGAATACCCAAAATGTAGTTCTAACTTGGCAAAATAAAGAGCACCATGCAATTCATCAATGATAGGAATAGGAAACTTATCTTTGATAGTTTACTTTTTGAGCTCTCTATAGTCAAGACATATCCTCCAAGTGTCATCTTTATTTCTTACCATGACAAATAATGAATAATACTTGCTTTGGCTATGGAGAATGATTCTTGCATCCAACATCTCCTATACCATACATTCAACTTCATTGTTATGGCCATAGGGATACCTGTATGGCTTGATGTTGGGTGGTGTACTACCATAAATAATTTTGATGGCACGATTATGTGTTTGGCTAGGTGGAATTCCTTTTGGCATGTCACCAAAAAAAATAGAATGGGAATCAATCAATTATTGTATATTAAGGGATGTAGATGGTTGAGTTGGTTAGATTTCATTGGAGATTAAGTGAGCTAGAAATTGCTCGGTACCCTTTTGGATAATCTTGGTCGTTTGATGGGAGATAACAAGTTGTGGAGATTTAGCCCCTAATCTCCTTAGATCAAGTGTCCTTCACTCAAAATGAAAACACATGAATAATTAATAGAAATTCATCTCAATAGTGCCCAAAGTAGTGAGCCAATATACTCCAAAAATAATGTCATCTCCACCCATGGTAATAACAAACATAAGAGAATTTAACAGGTACTCTCCCATGGCCAGCTTAATACTATGACATTTTCCTCAACAACTAATAATACCACCATCTACAATCATGACTTGAAATTCTAGAGTAGGATAAATGAAATAGTTCAAATGAGCAACTGATTTACTATTTATGAAGTTGTGTGTGCTAACAGAATCAATAAATATAGTGACCTTCTATTTCTTAAGAAAACCCACCACCTTGAGAGTTTGTGGAGTACTAATACCGAAAAAGACATGACAGGAAATTGCATGCTGAGAATCTTCAAATTCCTTCTCAGGTCCTTCTACATCCTCACCAATTACCTCCTCATCATCTTCATCCTCATTGGCACCTTCGATGTGAAAAAAACTTCTTTTTAGCACAACAATGTCCTCCAATCCATTTTCTATTACAAACACAACACAAACCTTTGGCTTACTTCTTCACAATTTCTTGAGGTGTCAATTCGATCGGCTAAGGAAATGATGGTGATGGAAAGGTGCGATCATGACTAGTAGTGAAATTCCATTTGACCATCTCTTTTTCTTCTCCCATGCATGCCCTTGGGATAAATTCTAATATAGATGATGGATTAAACATCCAAATATCTAATTGGATGCTATCCTTAAGTCCACCCAAAAATTTACCAGCTAAATTTTTCTTAGTGATGTCTTCCACCCATAACGATAGATTCTAAAATTGATTAATATAATCCTTCACAGTTCCTATTTGATGTAGTTTGACTAAATTGTTGAATTAGTTCTCAAACACATTATTTTTATAATGATCCAATAAATCATCAGTGAAATTAAACCATGTAATAGGAACACCAATCTTTTTTTGAGTATACAATCAACAATACCAAATGAACTACTTAGGTTCTATGTATAACGACACTACTATCACCGTCTAAGAACTAGGATTTTCATGTAGATCAAATAAATTCTAAACTTAGATAGTCCAAAGAAGAGGATAATTACCATCAAACTTATGGATGACCACTTTTGGCAACATTGATTTCACACTAAGATTAGAGTTGTTACTGTTGAGAAGAGGACTTGAATGATGAAGTGGAGGGTGGTTTGGCTATAAATGAGATGAAATGGTAGCTAATTGTGTAGTGATCTAATGTAATTGAGCATTCTCACCATTAATCTCTCCATGCATCCCTAAAACATTAGTTTGAACTATAACAAAGTCATCCTATCACATCAAACCCTTTACATTAGCCTGAAGTTGAAAAAGTAATGGATCTGAAGTTCCACATTCTATGTTATCCCTAGAAGGAGTCTTAGGAGTTTTTTGCCCCCTTTTTTCCCCTAAGTAGGAGGTCCTACCATGCACAAACCTTAGGAGGGTTTTTGCCCCAAAAAAAGTGTACTAGAAGATGGTACTATTGTAATATCCTCATGAAGATAAATCCAATGACTAAGTTTGCATACTATGGTTAAAATTTTGGTATCAAAAAAGTGTATGGGTAGAATATATAATTATGATTATCTTGCTAAGAAAAACCTAGTGACTAAAAATGGGTAAAGGGAAATTTTTTTCCAGACTTTTTTTATATTTTATTTTCAAAAAAGTGTTTTGAACAATAATGCACTAATAGAAAAAATTAATTCTTTTCAAATTTCTATTTATTTTTTTTGCTTCCTTTGGTCACAGAAGTTTCACCTCCCCAGATCTGAAGAAAAATATTGTAGAAAACTTTCCCAAATTGAATATTTGATACCACTTGTAAGGAAATTACATCTAAGCTAACATAAAATAGGCAAAAATAAGAGACCACACAACAATAATTGACAATAGAGAAAAATACTAGATAATATAGTAGAGACACTTCGAGGGGCAACCTCCATAATAATGCAATAAGTATGATGATCAAAGACTAACCACTACCTCCTATATATAGTCTACTTAGCCATGGTTATTACATAAGATAATTTAACTAACAATATAAAGAAATGTAACAAGATATAAAAGAGGTATGTAAGCCATAAGTTGGCCACACATATACCTAGACACACCAATGGTTAAGGGCATATCAAAATGTGTACCCAATAGTAAAAAATACATTAACTAACATAAACATGATTGGCCTTCATGAGTGAGATGATGCCCATAATTAGAATGGTAACAAGGAATCACCCAACCTACGTAAAATAATGCCATAATTTATAGAACAATAATGCAAAATGAATTAAATTATAGATAATGAATCCTCATCATAATCATTGCAAGGTGAGTCTTTAAATATAAAAAAACTACCTTCGACATTATTGTTGGTTACCCCCATAAAAATACACAAGCACCACTGATAATTATGATTATGTAGGGAGCAACAGGCACAAGGAAATCATACTTGAATGACTTAATAAAAAGTCATTTAAATGGACTCACATGAAAATAAAAATCTCTCTTGCATATAGTCACTCGAACTAGTGTAGAAACATTCAACATAAATGCATCAATTGTAGATTAAGGAATTTACACTCCTATCCAAGAAACGAAGGCACTTGAGGATCATGCATTGGTAGTTTTCCAAGAAAAATGAAACACATTGAATATGTACTCACTAATAAAATAAAAAACATAGGACAAAATGTTTAGTAAAGCAAATGATATCTTATGTGAGGCATTCCCTTATACAAAGAACAAATATGTTGGTATTTTCTCAAAAAATATTTTTAGGGACATGGGTCAACATCCACCGGTGAATAAATACCAATGTATGTAGGCAAGTCATTTGGTCACACACTATGATAGACATTTGATGCAATTATAACATTAAACACAAATTTACGCTAGTAAGGATGCACAAAATAACAAATACAATTTAAAAAATTGTTGTCAAACATAAGCAATATATAACCAATAAAAGAGGACTAAAATATGCTCATGTCAAAAATAGAATCCTTCATGCTTCCATAACAACAAAAGTATATAAAATCTCAACACTCTTGTATGCAACCAGCCACTTTGCTTTATTGAATAATAAGTAAACAAACTAAAATTGTTAAATATTCCAATAGCAATATTGAAATAGAACAAAGCAAACATCAAGTAATGCCAAACCACAATGATAGTCAACTAGAATCAACAATGTTACCATGCAACAAACAAAATATTATGTTGACATCTAATGTATAGATTAAAGAAAGGCTAATTAATGGAGCAATCAAAATAATTGTTCACATTATCTACAATTGAGACTCTACACCATCTACCATACCAATATATGTCATTATTGCTTTTAAAAAATACTTTGGTCTCAATGGCATATTAGAAATCTAATACATCTATCAATTCCACCTATTATGAAGGGTAATCTTTGTCAGATGCTGGTTAAAAGAGTGTAAGCTTTTACTATACATAAAGTACATGGAATGATTGTTGATAAGGCAACAATTGATATTCACAACACAGATCATCAGAGCTTAACCTATATCCCAATGTCAAAGTATATTTTTTAAAAGACTTGCATATATCTCATATTTTCATATTTGATCTTTACAAAAGAATGAAAGATAACAAATATATAACATTTAGAAAAGAACATTAGACAAAATTAAGCATAAAAATTCTACTAAAATATCTATAAAAGTTTCAAAACACCTTGACAAAATCAATAAACTAAATTAATAAATCTTTTATGCTAGTTAATAGTGGTCCACAACATAATACTCAATTACATTCCAAACTAAAAAGTTAAAAGAGCCATCCCTCCAAACGTAACGTACACACTTTTGTATAAAGGTCTAAACAACATGACCCACATCGTCTAATACGAAGGCCGGAAAAGTGAACCCAATTATACTTACGATGTCAAGGCCATTAAAAGCAACATTTTGTTATCATTAGGGGAGAGTTCCGTTATAATAAAAGCAATTTCAATAATGCATAAAAATAAATCTCATTGTACCAAAGTCTTCCATTGTATTGTAGTTGTGCATGATGGCATCAGCATCCTTTTAAACATTGTATTGTAGTTGTGGATGCAGGGTGGAGGGTGGAGAGAGGAGAGAGTGGAGAGAGCGGTGTAAAAACAGAGCAAGTTAAACAATGCGTGATTTTGAAATTTACCGTCATTTCCAACGTTGGGAGTGTATTGTTATAATTATGCTATTAGTTAAGGGACAAGATAGAAGCAAAAGTAGAGCAATATTTATCACCACATGGAACATTGGGACCATCAATAATATGGTTCCATACAGAAAGGTACAGAGGCGTCAGCTGTGCGGATGGGATTGGCATTTTATGTCGATTTACCGGCCATCCAGGAAGACCCACCTAGATAAGAAAGTGTGCATCACTTTTCAAGGGTAAAATTTTGGATGCGGTAAACAATGCATACCTCTCGTGTTTCATAAATATCTAGAACCTCGTTGCACCTTATTGAACAAATTATTGTATATAAATGGTTTGAATGTTCTCTCTTGAATCTTTGTTCCATAATTTGATTTTTACCGTGGGAACCAAAGAAATAGTGAGTACTTATATGTCTCCAATACATGACCAAAATTCTTGTTCTATTTGCAAGTCTATTCTGAGGTGGTCCTTAGACTTTGGCACTTCTAAAGCGATTGGGATGCTCAGATCCAGCTGGTACTCTGTCTTAATTAGCAGTTTCATCCCAACTTAGTATTTTGTATAATTTATGATATTTGCACTGGAATAGACTAATTGTCGATATCTATATACTCACTTAGGGTCAAGTGTGGAATTTACCTTCCTTGCTCGATAATCTGTCGAGGGTAATGCAATTTTCGAAGATTTTCAGTATTAGCTAGTCTACATTTCCTAGGGCACATTGGTGCTGTTGCAAGGCAGGCAGCCACTTGACCCCCAGTCAGTGTGCTTTACAACTGTGTTGTTATTTCGTTGATTATACCCACTGACTGGGGTTCCACTGGATGTTCCATTACCTTCTAGCTGATTGCCTTATTCATATCTATCCTTAGCATCAGTCTCCTTCGGAACATTATGATCAAAAGATGATACAGATTTATGTCGTAGGATACGCAGTTTCAGTTCAAGCAGTTTATTTAGAAATATATTAGTGTTTCAATGGTAGGATCAATCTAAACATTACGATAAAAAGTTGGTAAGGGTTTATGTCTTGTTATACACTGATTCATTCAAGAAGTTTGTTCAGAAATATGTTAGCATTTTTCTACTCAAATCTCTATTGTTCGCCTTATTATTATTGTTCACTCTTGGTTAAGATGTTTTAAAGCAAAAATTATTCATGTTTTGAGGGAGATTAGGCCTTTAACTTTGAGGAAAAGAATTATTTTTCTTCAGCTTAAGCATCCTATGAAAGTTTTCAAATCTTACATTAATATATGTTTGATACTTTTGTTAGAGTATCTTTCATCGGCTGTTAAATCTGTAATAATTTAATTTGCTGTCTCAGTGTAGAGTGCGTTCATCCACTGATAAAGTCATGGGACAATTGCATAGTCAAGAGCATCAAATTAGAAGTACTCCTAACTGTGAAAATGGTATTGTATCCTCTCTCTTTTAGCATCACTTTCTTATTCTTATTCTTGGTGACTAGGTGGAAAAAGTATTTCAGAAAGACTCTTTTCGTATATGGAAGCTTAAGATTCTTCTTTATTCACACCTTAAATCCTCCTTTTTTAAATACTGTAACTAGATTTTCCAGCTTCAAACAACTGTCATTGATTAAATTATTGAACTAAGTAGAAGATTTATTCCTTAAAAATGGATTTATCTTGGTAATTTGATGCTTTTTGTGTGGAGAGAAACATAGAAAAAGAAGAAAGTGAATTATTAAGAAAGAATATGAAAGAGAATTATGGAGAGTACGGTGGGGATCATTGCTTTGCAGGATCTTCTTTACATGAAGGAGGACCTGATGAGTTTTATGACGTTCTGAAAGGAATAAATGAAGCTGAAAACGAGGTAACATCTCAACCTAATTATTTTTGAAAACTTATAAGCTTAAATCTTATCATTCAAATTGCTAATTAATTAATTTTTATAAATAGATAAAAATTGGAGTAAAGCAATTCGAAGAGGCCATGGACCCATTTCAACTTGACTATACAACAAGAGGAAATTGGTGGGAAGGTCAGTTAATTTCTGGGTAATAGTCATATGAAATCCCAGATATTTGGCCTACTGCAAGGTCAAAATTATATTTTATTATTTATACTCACAACAATTTTTTTTTGGAGTAACAATTGTGAAGTTTGGATTTGTTTGTTATAGGATCCCTCCACTACTACGATATTGGATTGTCAAAATGGTAAAGTTTATTACAATACTTTAGGTACATGACTTGACATTTGCATCTTAACTGCTCATATTTATTTTGTTGTTTGAATAAATATTAAAATATGTTTGTGCGAACATTTATCGATTTTATTTCAGAATATAACTGATACAAAATCTTGGTATATTATGCAGAAGATAAGGATCATTGTAAAGTTTGAATGCGTAATGGACTGGACTTGGTGTGGAATATGATATCTAATCGGTGTTATGAAAACACCGTTCCAAAGGTGGTGTGAATGCGTAGAAGTCAAGACCAGAATTAAGTTTCACAATCTGTTCCAGATAATTTCTCATAGAATGTAGATGTATCGGCATAAAAAATGCTTCGACTAAATAATGTTTGTTCAAATATATTTAATTAAGCACGTTTATTTTAGTCCAATATAATATAATGTTCTTTGTCTATCGAAATATATCCTAGCTTAAATTGTTTAAAATTATATATTGTTTTATAAATGAGTTCCTTTTAAATTTATTCAAATACTATTTATAAGTGTGTCCTCAATCAAGGCTGTATTTAATAGAATAAAGCATTTTTAATTTAATTTTATTAGTGGTCATTTTAGGTTATAATTAATATAGATACATATAAATTTTAACGTTTTATTTCATATAATATTTTTTTGATTAATAATTTTCTTATTTTTTTAATAGTTTTTATTTAATTAAAAAAAATTATATCAATCTTGTTGTATCAACATATTAAGTTTGAGAAAATTATTTATATAATTAAATTTTATTTTATATTTAAAATATTATGATTTTTCAAATGAATTTTGAAAATAATAATCTTTTTTATTTAATAATTAAATAAATATCAAATAAAAGATTTAAATTATATTTTATTATCAAATAGACTTCAAATTGAATATCACAAATAATTATTTAAAAATAAAAATGACAATCCCCATCACTCCCCACTTACTATTGGGAAAAGTCTATCATCATAAATAATTTGATTAATTAAAATCATAACATTTTAATGAACATATAATATATCCAAATATAATATAATTTTCTACCTTACAACTAATTTACTATGTATTAGTTTCAAATATTATATTGATAATCAAAGTAATGAAAACTATTCAGTTACAATTATTTTAATGAAAAATAACTAATTTAAAAAATATAAATTAATATTGAAAATTTAATTATTTTATTTTATTATTAATAATACTATCATTTATGTGTTAATGTAATATGGATGAGTTTGTTAAGTGGTTTTATTGTAGCAATATCTATCCAAGTTCAAGTCTTAAGAAAAGCGTATGATGTAAATTGTGGTTGTTTGTTGTATTTTGAAGATTGTTAATAGTTATTGGTTATTTTTGAAATCAACGTTCACTAGTTATTATCATTTTTTGTATTTTAAAGACCATTAATAATTATTGGTTATTCTCAAAACCAATGATCACTAATATTGATAACAACAAATATTCATTTAATAATATCTGGCATACATATGACATACAAGTAAATAATAAACTATAAAAGAATATAAACCCCTAATCATATCCTATATTCATCCATACTATAATAAAACAAAATTACCTATCAAAAAATTACTATCATTTTTATAATTTAAAATTTAAGATATTATTAGATGAATGACCCTATATAAATCCGTTATATTTGAATGTATTATATTATTATTCTTACGATCTAAAGTTTAGTTAAAACAATAATAAATTGTATGTAGTTAACAAATCATACTTTAGAGGAATATATAATCTTTTATCTTGTTAATTGGTACTATTTACTACAGTAAAATTGAAAATTTTAACTAAATATATATTTGGTACATTATTTGTATATATCATTCAAATGGTATTAATGAAAAAAAATTAAAAAATATTTTTTAATAATAAAATCATATAAAGATTAATATATTTTAAAATATAAATTAATATAAATAATGATTTTGTTAAGAATGGATGGTTGAGAGATGATTAAATGGAGATGCTTGATTATTCTTGAATCTTTGGCTATGACTCTCATCTCTCTACAGGTAGGAGCGATGTTGAAGGATGGGGTGAAAACATAAATCATGATGGCAGGACTCAAATGTTAGCCTAAGGAGAACCCAAACAAAGTTAGTAGGAAGGGTTTAGAATCAGATGTGACCCCTACAGTGACACAAGGACCACAAACGGTGCTATATTTTATGTATGGGAGTTTCTTTTGGTTCAAGGGCAAAGGCAGGTCTAGGCTTGTTGATATGGGCATGCAAGTGAAGTAAAGTGATCCACTCAATACTTTCCAACAACTAAGGTGGTCATCAAATCTTTAAAAGAAAGTATTAGGGTTGGCTTTGGATGGCTTTTGGTCCCTTCTTGGTGACTCCACCAAATTTATAATAGGGGATTCATTTGTTGATGTTTCATGGCAAGGAAAAAAAGCAAACTAAACCCTTGACAATTACTACAAAAAATCCTTGCATCTCCTTGTGAGGTGACATAATTGAAAAGTGTTAAAAATTGAGCACTAGTTTACTAATAGAGGACTTATCCACCACTTTTATAGATTCTACCCAAAACTATTCATATTACACAAATGTGTCTCAGATTTTTGGAAACCACTCATAAATAATACTTTGGAAATTTTCCTCTGTTTAAAGGGTTTATTTATTATAGTTTTTGACTATATGAAGGATCAAAACAAAGTGTTTCAAGAGAAAACTTGGATCTAGGACCAACATATTTTTTTTCTGAGACCTTGGTTTATCTTTCAATCCCTTGTTAGAATCCCTTAGCACATACCCTTTTTGGAAAGGTGGTACAAAGGTAATTTTGTTACCTCTTAAAGAGGAAGAGAAGACAAAATGTATGCTCTCTACTAAAGAATTTATTTAAGATATGAGGGTAACAGTTTGTTGTTATGTGTTAGTAGAAAATAATGAAGAAATAGAAATGGTGCATAAACCAATAGAAGAAACACGAGTGTTAAAAGAATTTGCAAATGTTATGCCTGATGAGTTACCAAATGGTTTACCATAAAAAAGAGATATACAAAATCACATTGATTTGATTTCAGAATCAACTCTACCCAATCAATAAAATTATAGAATGAGCCCAACAAAACGTGCAAAATTAAATAAATAATTTACTGAATTGTTAAAGAAGGTGATAAGGGAGAGTATGAGTCCATGTGAAACACCAACATTGCTAACTCCAAAGAAATATGGAGGATGGATAATGTGTGTGGATATTAGAGAAATTAATAAAATGACATTAAAGTATAGGTTTTCTATACCTTTTTTAGATGATATGATGGATGTGCTTACAGTAGCAAAATATTTTACCAAGATTGATCTAAGGAGTGGTTATTATCAAATTCAAATTCATAAAGGAGATGAGTGAAAAATTGCATTCAAGATGGGGATGGCTTGTATGAGTGAATGGTGATGTTATTTAGATTATTTAATGCACCTAACATATTTATGAGAGTGATGGATACAATGCTATGAGAATATATTGGTAAGTTTGTGGTTGTTTATTTTATTGATATCTTGATATTCAGTAAGACTAAATAAGATTATTTATAGTATTTAAGAATGGTAATACATTTATTTAGAAAGGAAAAGTTGTATGCAAATTTGAAGAAGTTCAAGTTTATGTAGAATAGTTTGGTGTTTTTGGGATTTGTTGTTTCAGCAGATTGTGTGAAAATAGATGAAGAAAAGATAAAGACAATTGTTGAGTGACATATTCAAAAAATCATTACAGAGATAAGTAGTTTCCATGGTTTAGCAACTTTTTAAAGAAAATTTATTAAAAAATTTAGTAGTAGTGTGGCACCAATAACAAATTGCATGAGACAAAAGGAATTTGCATGGACTAGAGTAGGTACAATTGTTTTTAAAATTTTGAAGAAGAAGATTACAAAAAGATCAATTTTAGCATTATCATATTTTAACAAAGTGTTTGAGGTCGATTATGATACTTCATTTATAGGAATTGGTGTTGTACTGAGATAAAAAAGAAAGTCAATAACATATTTAATTAATAAATTTAATGAGGTAAGAACAAAGTATTATACTTGTGATATTGAACTTTATGCAATTGTACAAGCATTAAGACATTAGAGGCATTACTTGGTGCCTAAGGAGTTTATACTATTTACATATCATGAGGCTTTGAAGTATGTGAATACACAAAAGAAGTTAAATAGTAGTCATGAAAATTGGGTTTCTTTTTTTGTAGGAGTATACTTTTATGTTGAAGCATAAATCAAGAAAGTAGAATCAAGTAACTAATATATTGAATAGGAGGGTAATGTTATTAACTTCTATGGTGATTGAAGTAGTTGTATTTAAAGTTATCAAAGAATTATATGATACTAATCCATATTTTAGCAAGAAAGTTGAATAGTGCATGAATCCATTGATATGTGAGATAGATATTATTCATGATGATTATCTTAATTAGGAAGGTTATCTCTTTAAAATTTAAAAAAAAAATTATGCATTCCAGTTGTGTCTCTATGAGACAATACAATAAGAGAATTACATACTGGTGGTTTGGTTGGACATTTGGTAAGATGAATACAATAGCTTTTATGGAGGAAAAGTAATTATGGCCAAAGATGGAGAGAGATGTGACAAGGTATATTTCAAGGTGTATAATATGTCAAGTGGCTAAAAGACATGTCTAAAATATTAGACTTTACATGTCATTACCTGTTCCAAGAAGGCCATGGACAAATTTGAGTATGGATTTTGTGTTGAGATTACCAAACATGGAGAGAGGTAATGATTCAATTTTTATTATTATAGACAAATTTTCTAAAATAGTTCAATTCATTGCATGTAAGAAAACCAATGATGTCACTAAAGTTGAAAAAGTATTTTTTTATGGATATTGTGAGATTGCATGGTGTTCTAAAAAACTATTACTTCAGATAGGGACACAAAATTTCTAAGTCATTTTTGGAGGACTTTGTGGAAGAAGATGGGTACTAAGCTACAATTCAGTAGTACACATCACCCATGAAAATTTGGATAGATAGAAGTTGTGAATAGGAGTTTGGGAAGTTTATTGAGATACATAGTGGGAGAGAAGCCAAAGCTATGGGACTTGAATTTACCACAAGCTAAGTTTTCATATAACCATTCATTAAATAGATCAACAAGAAAGTCACATTTTCAAGATGTTTATGCGAGAAATCCTATGAGTATTTTAAATTTGGTATAATTTTCAATTGTAGATTAAATTAGTGATGATGTAGAAGCATTTGTAGATCATATGCAATAGTCATAAGGAGTAAGAAGAAAATTTCTAGAAAGTAATGAGAAATATAAAATAGCAGTGGAAGTCATAAAAATATCCAAAGTATTTAAAAAGGGAGAGTTGGTAATGGTTTACTTGAGGAAAGAAATATTTCTAAAAGGCACATACAACAAGTTGAAGTAAAAGATAATTGGACCATGGAAAATAGTGAAGAAAATCAATGATAATACATATGAGGTGAGTTTACTATAGAATTTTGATATATCTCTAGTATTTAGAGTTTCAAATTTATATGAATTTTATGAAGAAGATGGTGAAGATGAACAAGTAAATTGAGAGAAATAGGTTCTAAAGAAAAAAAATGAAAAAATAGTGCAAGTTTTGGATATGAAGACAATGAGCACAATGCAATTATAATAGGGATTTGGTGCATTGAGAAGGATTTCAATAAGAAGACAACACTTGGATTACAGAGTGAGAGATGAAAAATATTGACAAGGAAAAATGGAAGTAGTATAATCAAGGTAATTCCCAGGAGCTAAGTTATTTTCAACTAGAGGACAATGATGCAGAAAAAATAAGCCAAGCTTTCGGAGGTCATATCTTTTGACCTGTAGCTCTGTTTGATCTCTTTCATCCACCAAAATGACTATATGAAAAAGTACGTTGTTGTTCTTGAGAATTTCTACCTGCTTAAGAATGTTTTCAATATTTTTGGAGGCCATATGTGATCATTTGAGGGTCCAAAATTGCGATTTAATTATTTTTTTGAGTTGTTTTTTTTTTATTTTTAGAAATTACATATTTTTAGAACCGGACATCAACTTCAGTTGAATTTCACCCCATAGTGTAATTATAACGTTTAGGATATTTCAAGAGGTTTTTAGGATATTTCAAAAGTTTATAAAAATATGCATTTTTTTTTAGATTTTAGTTTTATTGAATTTTACATGTAAACTCTAATTTCTGAGATGAGGCTTATTTATGTATGGTGTGGGTTTGTAATTTTTTAAAGCAATCAGTACCAATCAATTATGAGTATTGTTTCAAGATCTTGACCTATTGGTAATTTTGTTGTTCTTGATAATTTTGGAGTTCATTATATACCTAATTAAATCAGAGTTCTAAATATTCATGACATGGTATAAATACTAAGTTGATTAAACATCAAATAGCAATACATATTTATAAACAAAGAAACAATATGTATCTAGAGGCTAAAATGGGTTATTGTGTTTTTTACATTATATGTATTGTATTACATAGCTTCAACTGTATCGGGGATCTCATACCATATGTTAGATACCATAATAATAATAATAATAATAATAATAATAATAATAATAATAATAATAATAATAATAATCTTTTGGAAGTTTAACTCTTATTATAAGAATAAACTTAAATTTATATTTATATTTACTATTTTGTCATATGAAATTGATTATTAAACCCAAGTTAAAATTAAGAAAATGAATTATAATTTAACTCTCATTATATATATATATATATATATATATATTTATATTTCTGGTCATCTTGAAAATTAAGAATACGAATAAAAGTAAGAAAGCAAGCTCGTAATGATTATTCGAGTTATTTAGGAAGTTAGTTGTAAATTATTAAATGTCCATGTTTAACGTACAAAGGTTTCTTTAGCAGGATGCACGGCTTGAATTGAAGCAGTTATTTCAGAATTATTTGGCTTTTCTTGTTTCATATCCATATCCATATTCATCTTAACAAAGAGAGAACAAACGCATATGGATATCAGACAAGAAAAGCCAAATAATTCTGAAATAACTGCTTCAATTCAAGCCATGTATCCTGCTAACAAAACCTTTGTACGTTAAACACGGACATTTAATAATTTACAACTAACTTCCTAAATAACTCGAATAATCATTACGAGCTTGCTTTCTTACTTTTATTCGTATTCTTAATTTTCAAGATGACCAGAAATAAAATTATATATATGTGTACGTACCTTTCTCATCGTCAATAAGGTTTGCAATGCATTATCGACATGTCTTTTCTTTTTCTTTCATTGCTACGGATTTTGTAATGATTTGATTGCGAGTGTACAATGAAATCAATGATTGCAGATCTCAAGGGGCAAAAAGCAGCTGCTATAAAGTGAAAGCATCTAAATGGAAGCCATCCTAGCTGTGTAAAATGTATTGTTTCTTATGTTTGCTCTTAATCATGCGACTCTATAGTGCTGTCAAATCTACAGAGCTCTAGTACACAGTCCTTTTGTTCTTTCCATAATGGCCAAAGTCCACGTGTGAGAGAACTTTTTCCTTGGGACTTTTAGGATATGAGAATCTGATATTGTTCCGTATGCACACCTTAAAACACTTTTTTGATAACGTATTATCTTGTCAAGTACCTAGATCGGATCCGAAAACAATTTCATTTATAAAAAGACAAGATTAACGACAATACACGGGATAGTATTAAAGTTTATTCATGTACAGATAAACAGCTGTTATGGATGCCTTTCTCAACTTCAACCAGCTGTCATCCCTACGTATTTGTCAGACTTATTCTTAGAGCGTCTGTCAAAATATTTATGATCATGAGGTTCTTGTGTGGTACTGGTACCTAACTTGGAATAATAATAATAATAAAAATTTTAACCTCCACGAGACTAAAAATAGTATATGGGACAGCGAGACAACTCAAGCAGATTTAAGTAGCACTGTTCGCTTCTTGTGTAGGCTGATGATGAGCCCCCCTAATTGCTCAATGTGCTCTTCGTTGAATAGATTATGCCAAGAACTGTCACATATAGTATCCGCTAATTTATCTCTGCTATCTTTGTAGGCCTCACATTCTAGAATAAAGTGTTGTTCAGTTTCCACTTTCCCAGAATTGCAAAATCTGCAAATTCTCTCTTCCCAAGCCTCCTTTGGCCTCTTCCAACGCCCGGTCTCACAACGAAGTTGGTGAGAGTTGGTTCTCAGCTGAGCAATAAGAATTTTAGCCCTCCAAGAAATGTTGGCTCCTATGTACGCTTTTTGGAGTTGATCACAAGTGGGGTTGAACTCATTTATATAATATAGTTTCTTCCTCCCGATCTCGCTTCCCCAATTTCTCTTGTAAAATTTCTCCATAACAAAGACTTTTATTTCTTTATTATTTGTGGGGCACATATTGAATTGAATATTCCATTTACTCATCCATGTGATATTTTGTTGCATCCATGTCCTTTTTCGCTTACATAGTGTATCACTAAAAACAACTTTAGGCCATCTATCCTCTTCCATTTTTTCGATTCTTTTTAAATAGCTTAAAAGGCGAACCATAGCAAGTGCCTCGATAGGAACATCTCCCATTTCACTTAGCATGATGTCATATGGAACCGTGCTTTTGATTTTAATCTTGCTTGTAATCAAGCGCTTTTGGATTCCTTCAATTTGTTTCCATTGTGTTATAGTAGTGCTGCTGGCCCATAATTCACACCCGTAAAGAACAACTGGCAACACAAGAAGACCGAACAAGGTTTGAATAGTTTTCCAATCCCACAACTCCGCTTCACGGCACTTATTCTGAAGAGCATAGAAAGCCTTCCACCCACCTAGTGTCCTTTTATACCTGCAGCTAGACCAGCTTAACTTTTTGTTGAAATCGATGCCAAGGTATTTATAATCCGCAACCTCTTCGAGAAGACTTCCATTGTAATAAAATTCATGTTGATGTTGTTTTTTATTATTAGAGAAAATCATAACCTTAGTCTTGCTGATATTACCCTGCATCCCCACCATTCTGCAAAAGCGCTCAAGAGAAGATAGATGGTCTTGCAAACCACAGGCAGATTTGGTAATTAAAATGAGATCGTCCGCATATAAGAGCAACTTTATAACAAATTCACCTAGCTGAATGCCTTCGCCCTTTTGTATGTTTAACCACTCTTCCATTTTATCAATATATAAACCAAATAAAATAGGAGACAAAGGGCAACCCTGTTTGACCCCGATATCGCTCCTGAAACATTCTGAAATGCCATCTGAAGTTCTGATTTTCACTTTCACCTCTTCGTACATCCTATGAACAGCAGCTCTGAGATGCCTAGGAATCCCCAATTCTTCCATCCTAAACCAAAGCTTGTCTCTCGGAATGGTATCAAAAGCCTTTTTGAAGTCAACAAAGCAACAAAAAACCTCTTCCTTTTTCTCCCACTCTTTTTCAATAATGTGTCTCAGAGTGACACAGTGATCCACTGTCGAGTGCTTTGGCCTAAAACCAGCTTGCCCTTTAGCACGTTTATGGTTTTCTTCTGCCCATTTGCTGATCCTAGTTTCTATCATGCTGCCAAAAAGTTTAGCAAAGAGGGGATTGATCATTATAGTCCTGCAGTTGGAGGGATTGTTAACATCACCACTCTTAAAAAGTGGTATTGCAACGCTGATTGTCCAATCTTTCGAAAACCCTTCTTGGCAGATTTTGTTGAAGATTTCAGTGATGTACGGTGCAAGAGTTTTCATGCCCCACTTCAAATATTCGGCTTGAAGTGCAACAAGATCTTTTGCTTTACCTCCACCCAACTTCTTAATCCCTGTCTCTACCTCTTGCACAGTGAAAATGTTTGTAGTATCGTTGACCAAAGGTGGGTGTCCCACTCCACCCTCTTGTTCATAAAGTTTCTTAGCATATTCAAACCATTGGGTGGCAGTAATATTATTTTCATTTTGCTTTCTCCTTGGTTGGAGTTCTTTCCAGAAACGTTTGGGGTTATTTCTGCTCAAAAAAATTAGCTCCTCTCTCCTTGTGAACATAAAATCAGTTTTTTTCTTCTTTAGGATCTGTTTGTAGGCCTTAATGTCGAGTTTAGTTTTATTCGACTCCCTTAGGTTCCTCCTGGCCCTCTTACATTCCTTGTCAAACCATGCATTGGTTGGAAAACAATTAGTTTCAGATTTTCTATTTTTTGCTCTCTTGCATTTTGAAAGAGCCTCGTGAATCAGATTTGATAAGTCATGACTGTTAACACCATGCTTATACATAGGGTGTCCCATACAAAGTTCCTCAAGAGTAGCTCTAAAAGTGTTACTGTTTTCTGAAGTTAACAAAATTCTGCCCTGAGAAGGTGGGTGTTGAGGGCCTTGGATTTTTGCCCCAAGCCGCCTATCCTTTGCCCAATACAAATTTATGTACAGCGGTCTATGATCTGATTTTAGATCCCAAACGTGCTCTCCAATTTCAACTTCTTTAATATTTTTATACAAATTCTGCGAACAAATTACATAATCTACCACACTTGCCCCGTTGTATGTGTTGCAAGTGAAATTGCCTGACTTAGCCCATCTAGCCAAACCATTACAGATTATTAGATCAAATGTGCCACATAAAGTGATCAATTCTTCCCCAAAATGATTGTAGCCTTTAGCATCTTCGGATATTTTTTCCCATTGCTGATTTCTCTCTTCTGTGAGCCAAATAGGGTTATCATTTACTTCAGAGCTGAAAATACTTGCTTGCCAATTCGCTGTCCTAGCATTGAAATCTCCAACAAGAAGAACATCCCCACGCTGCGAAAAAACAGCAACATCTTTCTTTAACGCAGCATAGGGGTCATTGTGATCTAAGCCACATTTTTTATAAGTTTTAGATACTTGTGGAGCAAAGTAACAGGCTGCGATCCTGAGAAGAGTGTTATTTTCCATGATTTTGAACCATATGAATTGTTTATTAGAATCAATCTTTTCCAACTGAATGGCACGACCTTCTCTTTCTTTTACTAGAACCATTATACCTCCATGACCTTTACCATTTGCCGCTGCCTCATTCCATACTGCCATCTTCCAGTAGCCTTCAAATAATGGGGTCTTACATCCCTCATGCTCATGTGTCTCTATGAGACAAATAATGTCTTTGCCTTCCGCGATAGGTCCTAACCCAGGGCCACGTCTCCACGGATAACGTCTGCAATTCCAACAAACTAAACTTAAGGACGCCTGGGTTAAGCTTGATTGCTATTTGTTTTGATGTGCAAGGCTCAAAGTTGAGTTTTTATCGGTAAGCGTGATTGTGGATCTCGCGGTATCTCTGCATGTTAAGGTGTTTGTTGTCGCACCTTTGTTGATTTCTTGCTGCCCTTCATTGGAGCGGTGGCCAAAATGAGCAATAATTGCTTTTCCCTTGAACATCCAAGCTCTTTTGCCTTCATTTCTAGCGGTTCTGATTTTTTCCATTTCCATCCTTCTTTCAACTTGCTGTCTCATAGTTAAATCCTCCTCTAAAATGAAGCGAGAACCCCTCAAGAGCTGTTTTTTGTTAAGTAGATTTTGTTTGTCTCTAATGCTGGGCATAACTACCTTGATTGGCCTATTTCTCTCAGCGTGTGGTTTGCCAACCCTCCAAGCTTGGCAGATTTGTCTTTGCCACAACAACACATCTTGTAGGAAATCCCTCGTTAAGTCAAGGGTATGTTCGCCTTCCCCATAGTCTTTTATCCCTTTGATAATTATATTGGATGCCCTAAGCTGCCTTTCCTTGACCTCTCCGTCTTGTGTGTTCCCACGAATCTTTGCCTCTTCTCTTGCCATATCAAGGTGTTTGCTGTTTTTGTCCCATGTTTTGGTGCCTTCTGCAAAACCTCTGCTCTCCTCTTCAACCTCTGCCTTTCCTAGCAAACTAGTGTGAAGAATCGTTTGCTCCTTATTATGAGATGGCTCGGTATTTGTTGTGACCTTGTTTGTTTCAAATGTAACATTCAATTTTTTCCATTCATCGTTCATGTTCTGCCATTCAAACTTCCCAGCTGAAAGTGTTTCTTGCAGCATTGAGATTTGAGCTTTTAAAGTGTTGTTATTGTCTGCAAGAGTTTTATTTGCTGCAATTAGCCCCTGTATATTGTGGTAACTTTCTTGCTCCTTAGCCTCTAGGAGCTCCAACCTCCTCTTGGCCCTCAAAAGTTCTTGCACATAAAGATCTGGACACCAAGCGAGAGGTGTGGAAGTAGGGCTGTAACTGACAGAATCACCTAATTTGCTGCTACCATACAACTCACTGTCACCCCTTAAGTGTGGAGGAGGGCACATTTTGACAACATCTTTTTGTTTCTTCTCTTGTTTATGCAATCTCTGCCCGTGTTTCTGCTTTTCATGTGACCATTTTACGCGAGCAAGTCTACGTTTTAAAATGCCCTTGAACTGTTTAGCATTGACCCAGATATATTTCCCTGTCTTGCCAAGTGATGCCATTTTGACTTGTCCTAGATGGTTAGTTTCAAAATGCACCATAATTTCTTGACCGTTTTTGACCAATGAGATGGTTTGTTTTCCCATAGTTGCATATCCGCCGTTTGCTTTCTCATTATTTGTGTATCCACGCTTTGTTTTTCCATTGATCAAAAGAGAGAAGGGCGAAACAAAAGCTAAAAAAAAAAAAAAAAAAAAAAGAAAAATGAGTGCACCTTGAAACCCCTGGCTTAAAGCCCTGCCACTATCTTGCTCTGGGCTGGGCCCCAGTCTGCGTTTTGCCCTAAGAAACGGCGGGAGGCTAGGCTCAAATTGTCGTCCCGATTTCGAGTCGCGCGCTGCTGATGACAGATGCTGCTAACCTTTACAGGCCTGGCTTTTCGGGGACCGCGACGGCTAGGGTTCTGAGGGGAAGATATGGATTGAAAGAATTTTAGAATCTCTGCTTAGTATGAAATCGTTTATCCAATTGAATTTGTGGAAGCTTTCCAGTCGATGAAATACAAAAACCTTGCTCCGGCAGGGTCAGGCGTTTGCGGTCTGTTGAGAAGAACCAAAATAAAATCGCAACACAAAAGGAAAGAAAATGTAGTATAAATCCCGCGTACGGTCGACACAATAATTTTGGAAGGGGTTCTTTATATCGTCGAAATTGGAATATATCATTAGAGTTTACAATATTAATGAAAGGGCAAAACTTAAAGTGAAGTAAAATATGAATTGTTTGTAAAAATCGATTTATAAACACATGAACTTATACAGGTGGCAGCCTGGCACCATCCGCTTTTTATTTTTATCCGACAATTTTGATTTTATTTTTTTGAAAAGCAGTAGATTTTTATTAACAATATTTTTTTGTCAAAATGTTTGTACGATTAATGTAAACTAAGGTAAGGGGATCAGAAGTTAGGACGTCTAATAATTGTGATTATAATTATAATCCTTCTCCTTGATTATGAGTCATTAAGATTTATTTAATTATATATCATAGGTTGTATATTTGTAAACATTATTTAAATATTTAAATGTTAGAACATTCATTTTTTGAATAATGTATATTCAAAATAAGAATTGTTTTATAAAATTATTAATCCCCTTTCAAAAATAGATGTACACCACAATTAAAAATAAAAGGTACATCATATTACATAAAATGAATATCATTCAAAAATATGAATATCTTTTTCATTAAAATGTATATCATTTTCATTAATACAAGTAGTAATTTCATTAATACAAAATATCATTTAAAAAAAAAATACTACTTTTAAAAAGTTGCAACATTTGTTGATATTTTAAAGGTGCAAACATTTTTAAAACAAAACAGAATAAATATTTCGAACCCATCAATTACACTTTTTAACCTCTGACTGTAAGGTACACAAGACAAAAATCACAATATTTGGTCGACTTAATTTTTATTACAACCTAAGGGATTTAAAATTCAAATATTTGGCTCAAACAAATGACTCCACTAACCTCCATTCATTGTGGTCACTTGTAAAATTGAATGCAAATACACATGAAAGTCTCAACATTGACAAACAATTTGAAATTCAAATTATATTCTATAAATCAAACAATATTGTAGAAAAACCATTTTTTTTTGTAAAGAGAGTTTGGTATACAAAGAGTATTAGACTCAGATTAAACTACAAGCAGAGTTCAATATTCCAGCACAAACATGTTCAGAAGATCACAATGCAAGTCAGAAGTCTATAGTTTGTAGACTAACACGACAATAAATGTTAATTGTTCCTCTATCGAATAAAAAAAAATCTAAATTCAAGTTCACATGTTATTAATTTAGATTTATAAACATTTCATTTGTAGACTGACTTAGTTGTTGTTCACATGTTTTCCATTCAATCTACTCTATTATTCATATATATGTGACACATTTACATCGGGTTGAGTCCAAGATGGAAGACGGGTCGCTCATTACTATGGAAGCAACTACCATTTCCTACATGGCCGAATAGGGTTTTATCCATTACTATGGTAAGTTATTGTTGCCTTGTGTTCCATAAACTAACATTCATAGTTATTTATATTTTATCATAGATGTTATCGTTATTGTGCCTTGTATGTTTTTAGTTTGATTTATGTGCCTTATACATTCCTTGGTTTCCTAGCCTACTTTATTTTTTCTTATTTTTTACGTGCCCTCAAATCTGAGTAAATGTTTACTGGTATGTTAATGGAGATATGAAACATTACATAAACAAACATCTCTCCTTGCCTTTTTTGTAGACCTCCTCCTTGAAAATAGCCATGGAAACTAGTCAAAAGTTCTTGACCATGAACTATTTTCCAAACGAATTTTAGTCACTAGAATGGAGGGATGAAAACTATTATTATTGTGATTTCTATGTTCATATTTATGTTAGCGTGTCTTCATATCTAACTAACTATTTGCTATTATATTAATGGAATGATGAAACATTAAAAAGAGGTATGTTAATTATTAACGAACCCACAACTATATTATTATTATTATTATTATTATTATTATTATTATTATTATTATTATTATTATTATTATTATGTCCTCAATGCCCTTGTTGTAAGATGCTTGTTCAAGGGGTGAAACATTAATCAATTTTGAACCCACATTATCTACATGTTTTCAATCACATCTTACTCCAAATTTTATAGTATTTTAATTTATGAATTCATGACTCTATGTGCTTCATTTATGTGTTCTTGTTGTGTGGATGTAATAATCGAAGGTTTTCATGCACATATGATTAATTTTTATTTTTAGTGTATCAAAATTAAGGTTTTGATTCACATAATATAGAATGTTAATAATTTTTGTATCAAACCAACATATGTTGTCTTTGTATCTAATTTAAGGCTTCCATTTACTGACATTGGAAAAGTTGTAAACATTTAATGTGTTACTAAACATTTAAGGGAATGTGGATGGATGTCTAGTAAGATTTGTGTTCACATAGGAGTAAAAATATTTTTTATATCAAAATTTATACTTTCTTTCCAATTACAATAAATGTTGACTTAAATGTATGAAATAAAACCCCTTATGTATTCTTGTTATTGGGTTATTCATATGATCTTGTCAACTAATGTTTCTATGTCATTCATTCACATTTTATAATACAACTAATATTATAATTTTGATGGATGCCTTGAGGGTGATTCACTACATGGATCATGGAATTTACCCCATAATAGTGGATATCGTTAAAGAATATTTATAGACAAGGTGAATTTCAATGCTTCTAGTAGTGTACAAAGATATACTGATGTGTTTTCAATATGTTCATGTCAATTAATGGTGTTTGTTTATTACTCCCTCTCTCATCCAATATGGTGGGCTCACATGAGGATGCAAACTTAAACCAAGAGGTTTAAAATTATGACCAATAATAGTTCTCAATGGAACATATTATTTTAGTTTCATCTTAAATTTTTGTTTAGTGAGGAATGGTGCAAAATTAATATGGGTCATTAATATGAAATGAGGTGTCATATTGGAGGATGAGTGTGTTTGTAATAATTAACATATATTGGTATGTGTATGGACTCCATGCAGGTTTTAATTCACATACTATTAAATGTTTATGTTTTTCTATCTAAATTAACAATGTCATTACCATACTAGTAAATGTTGAGTCAGATGTATCAAACAAAATACTTCTTTCAACTCATTACTATGCTATTCATTTGTTTATATGATTTATTTTAGATTTTTTACTCATTTTTAGTTTCAATTATGCAAATACTCTTTCCCATAATGATTGTTCTTATGTTTTTCATTCTACTATTAATTACTTATATAATTTCTTGATTATTATAGGTTAGCATGAGGAATGTGAATAAGAGGATGTAATATGTCTGAAGATGGCCACTTGAAATTATGAAGAGCATAGGAACCAAAATACTTAAATATATTAATGAATAAGTTAATGAAGTTACAAAACCAAATTTAAAGCAGACTAGATACCCCCTAGCCGACTAGGTAGAGAAGGAAACTAACATATTTTTTTTGCCAATTAACATGCGTCATTATAGTGTGAGTTGGTTATGGAATACATTTAATGTACAATGAGATATATGGACCATAATCATTAATCCATAATTATTTTAGTGCTTAAGTGGGGAATGAAAACCATTACTTTGTTGAATTGGGTGAAATGAATCACATCTACTAGTAAGAAGGGCCTTCCTAGTATTCTATCAATATTTAAATAAAATAAGATAGTGAAGTGGTGCAAGGACTTATATGACATGGGGCACATATTGGACATATCACATTTGAAGGTAGACATTGCCCATATATTCAAAAGTAGGTCCAACCCTTTTAGTGATGGTTTTCGTATCAATTAATGGTGTAAAGGCCTCAAATGTAGGCACCTAATTTGTATATGGTAATAATAAAAGGATTGGATAGAGATAGGGATGTCATGATAAGGTCAACCATTGTGTGTAATTTTTATGAAAACTTGAAAACATTTCATGTCAAAAAAAATTATGGGCCACAAAAAAATTTGAATTGAAATTATGCATGGTTGCAAATTGAATGGAATTATGACATGCAAGTTATTACTAAAAAATGGGCAAGGAGTGTGACATAAATAATATGAAATAGAAGAGAATGGATAACTATTTTAGGATGTGTGAATGTAGCTAGGCAAAGTATCATAGGGTTATACCCCTTCAAAATCAAAGAGGAAATTACATACTTTCATTATTGGATGTGAACTAGCTACATGTATGGGTGTCCAACCCCATATATAGATGAAAAAATAAATGTTCATGCATTGGCTATTTCATTTCACTATAACCTTATGATGAGTAGTTTCTCCTAGTAGTAGGAATTTTCTAATTTTTGATGGGCATAGAATCCATGACATGATTTTAGTGATTCAAGATGTAATAAATTTGGGGATAGATATGATGTAAGTGTATTTGGTCCATTAATGGCCTAGTTTAGGAATGAGAGGATGAAATGGATTGATATTCATCATGGTTATGAGATAAAGAGATAATAATTAGCCACTTTGGGTGGCATAATTATGAATATGGTAGTAACTCTAAGGAATATAAGATCTAGATTTTCGCAGACATGTATATAGACCCTTAAGCCTAACACAATAGCTAATGATATTAATCTAACCATAGCATTCCATATCAAGGAGGATGAATTAAGTGGTAAAAAGTGTAATCAGGTTGAAAGGTTGGAATGAGGAAATGATTGAAGCTACAATGGAGAATATGGTGAAAATGAATGAAATTAATATTGTATAAGGTGAAACAACAAATGCAATAATTATTTCCAATGCAAAAATGTTTTGAACATGAAATAACTCATGAAAATGTTATAGACACTTATGGTGAAGTGGCTTAGAATGTCCATTGTAATGAAATGGATGCAACATTTAGTTTCAACCTAGACAATTTGAGTCTACCTATGCAAGTAATCCCAATAGATTGGCTATGGGAGGGAGTAACAATTCTAGGATTGAATTTTGAAATTATTGAAGATGATATCTCTATGACAATACCATCACCATCACCTTCTATCCCACTAAAACAATTTAATCACTAAGTAAGAAGTGAATAGTGCAACGTACAAGATGAAATGATTGATCTAGATTATATAAATTAATGAACAACAAATCAATGAAATAATGTAAGTAAGAATTAATGATAGATAAAATCCAATGTCAAAATTTATGAAATATCCAATGGAAATGATTTAAAATAAATTAAGGAACATTACACACAAGCTGATGTAACAATCATAAATTCACACATCATACAACTATCAGAAAATCCTTGTACAATAAGATACCTCTAAGAAAGATAATTAATATTTGAGGGAAAGGAAGAAATAAGAATTTGAAGATAGGAAATCCTTAAGGTAGATCAAGAGAAGAACAAGGTAAAATTAAAAACTTGAAAATTCAAGAAAAAGACATAAGGAGTAGGAGAAGTCACAATGAAGGAAATAAGAGGAGAAATAGAGATAACAAGAAAGAAGAGACAAGGAATTCGATAATTCTAAACTATAATTGAAAAGGCAAAGGTGTTGTAGCATGGTTTTCATACTTATACCCAAATATCATCAACTATTGAATGATATGATAAACATTTTATCCCCAGGTTCATGTAGTAACCCTCCTATTTGAGTTAACATCATAGAAAATCCAACTAAGGACATAACCATTGAAAGACAAAAAAACACTCCCCTATATCTGATATGGGGAATAAGGGGCACAATTGAATTTTTCCACCTTGGATGGTTTAAGTTTTGTTTTACTGTAAATCAATGAATTCAACTTATTTTCTAATGTAAATAATATTATCAAGAAATGTAATGAAACTATAGATATTAAATTTGATAATGTCCTATAATTAATTTTACTTATTATCTAGCATTATCTCTATAAATGGATCATAAGCTTATTGAAATATTAAATACTTCAAATGCATGAAAATTGACGATTATTAATATCCATTGTTGATTGTGAAATGTATTAGACCATTACTCATAAATAACAAACATGAACAACACATTAAAAAATAGAAGGCATAAAAATTTACCATTATAAAATTTTAAAAATAATAATTGTACAAGAATTCAAAAATTTGGCAACATATGTTATGTTAAGAAACACAATCTAAGAAAAATAATTGTATAAAACTATTTGCAAACATTAGAAAATGTCAAGCAACACAATGTTTGTAAATTTATCACAAATAGAGCATCAAAACAAGCATTCGCCCTTCACAAAAATTAAAATTTTGTCAAAAAATAAGTATGTTTGGTTATAGTTTGTGATAATAAAATGGAAAACCTATTCAACAAAAATTTAAATAAAATGGAAAACATATGAACAATATGCCAAAATAACATAGCCATAACACAAAAGCATTTACTAGTATGTTAATTAAATTCTTATTTTCGATATAACCATGTAAACATTTAATGGTATGTGAATGAAAAAACTTATGGTTTCATGTGCATACCAGTAATTATTAAATATTATGTTCACACTGATTTTTTAATATGGAACATCATTTTATATTAATGACCCATATTAATTTAGAATAACATATCAACAAATTCTAGTGTTTCCATCCACACAATATAAAATGTTGAGTAATTTGTCAACATCAAGCATTATAATTTTTTTTTTTTTTAATAAACTTATAAAATGTGAATGATTAATACAACAACATTAATTCCATAAAGCATATAAATAACACATTAACAATAGTGCATAAGAGGCTTTCATTTGGTACATCTAAGTCAACATTTACTATGGGAAATAAAATATAATTTTTTATATAAAAAATAATAATTCATATTCCTATGTAAATACAAATCCTACAGGACTTTCATCTACATTACCATAAATGTTCAATAACACATTAAACATTTGTATGTATTTCAATGTAGGTAAATATAAACCATAAATTAGATATTGTAAAGACCACACAATTTGGTTTGATATGAAAAGAAACATTCTATGTTATGTGAATGAAAATATTAATTTTGATACAATGAAAATAATAGTTACTAGTATGTGCATGAAAACCTTCAAGTCTTAAATCCACATCATAGTGAATGTTACATCTTCCAACCCATGCCATGCAAGTAAATAGAAATGCAACATAGAAATTAAGCACACAACAACATGAATTCATAAAACCTTTATGTCTTCCTTTAAAATACCAATGAATTTGGATAAATATGTGAATGAAAACATTTGGATGATGTGGGTTTAGACTTGTGCAACATTTCATCCACCCAAAAGTTGTCTTGTAACAGTGGCATTGGAGTCACAATAACAATAAGAGGTTTGTGAAAAGAAAAGTAGCACAATTATGGGTTCATTAACAGGAAACACACGTGTAAAATTTAATCACTTCATTAACATTAAAAAAAATTAGTCAAATATGAAGGTATGCTAAAAAACATGAACGTAGAAGAACAATAACAATATTTTTCATCCCTCTAATTTTTCTATTGAAATTGCATTGTGAAATGCTACATGGTTGAGAACTTTCAGTTAGGTTCCATGGATATTTTAGGGGAGAAGATATATTAAAGAAGTATGGAGTGATTCTTATTAGTGTAACATTCCATCATTCTATTAACATATCAATAAATATTTACTTATATTTGAAAGCACACAAAAGAACATGAATAAAAAAATTGTACTTAGAAACCCAAGAACGTATAAGACACACAACATAAAATATGAACATACAAGGAAGAATAACCATAAAAACCAGTTTAAGATATAAATAAGTAGGAACATTAATTGGTGTTGTGCATGATAGAACTAATTTTTCACAATTGTGGAGAATAGACCATCAATCCATATGCAATGTAACAATGTATTTCATAGTACTAAGCCATACATTTTTCATCCGGAGCTCAACCCAACAAAATGTGTCACATATATAAATAATAAAATAGAGTGCAGAGAAAACATGTGAAAAAGATCTATGCTAGTTCATTAACATACCAGTAAATGTTTACGTATATGTGAAATCATGGTGAAAAAACCTTCAATAGATAAGAACCCAAATTTTTTTAGTAACATATAAGGCATGCAAAACAAATATGAATAAAGAAGGCATAGTAATAATAATAACCAAGTGAAAAAACAAAATGTTGTTGTGGGTTTAGTTACAGGTAATTCACCTATGTGTATGCTTTCATACATCTACTTTATTAACTAAAATTCATCTAGTAAGGTGGCGTATTCAATAACTTTTGGGAAGGTACATCTATTTTGGGGGAGGAGGTATGGGAAAAGGAATCGAGAGAACATGGTAATTGTAGTGCAAGGTGGCATCAAATTTACACATTAAAGGATAAAATTTCACTAATGCATTTTTAAAATGGTATTGGCTTCTGCATTAATGATACACATGAATTCCATCATGGCACAACATTTCATATTAATGACTAATGTGTCTTCTAAATTTTAACATCTTTTTATGTTAGTGACCTCTAAATATTATGATATGTGGATTATGTGTCAACATTATAAGCAAAAAATAAAATAATGGGTTTATTTCAAAATAAATTTTTGTGGTTTTGATCCTAATAATTACTCCCTTTGGTCTCAAAATTAGGTTAGACCTCTAAAATGTGGAAAATGTGACATGTTTCCAAAAACATTATCATATGGATTCCCATAATGTATTTTTTCACATGAATGACATTTTTGAGCTCAAAGAATCTGTATCTATTTAAATAAAATCTCTTAGAGGAGGTGACATAATATGGAATATGTTGGACCCTTAAATTAGGGGTCCTAAATATTGGTCCCTTTACCCTACATTAATTTAATTACTATGACATGCCTTGCAATTAATTCTACCCCAACCATACCAATAAAAGAATTTTAGGAATGGTAATCTAGGTACTGTTAAGTTTATACAATTATTATATGTTTTTTTCTTATGATAATAAGAGATAGGAGGCCCTCTCCGCAAGTTA
>JARHVA010008624.1:0-10000 GCA_037957365.1 Torreya grandis | reverse complement strand
TGGCATGATCAGTGTACCAACATACACAACAAACTAAAATAAAACATGAAATGGAAAAATGAGAGACAAAGAAATCTCTCCTTACATAACCATAAATTTGATGAGGTCATTCAATTTCTCAGTGTTCTCCACATTGACAGAAGATACAGTATTACCCAATTCCTTCAGCATAGACATATTCAAGAGAATAGAATTCTAGAGCCCAATGGTGAAGTTCTACTCAAGTTTCTATATGTGACCCTTCAGGGCAGCAATTTCAGCTTTCAAACCAATCTCAGATTTAGTTTCCTCATCAACTTCCTCCACATACATCTTTCCCTCTTCGTCAGCATTTTTTGCAATGTCAGCACCATCCTCTGTAGTATCCTCAAATTTCCTTATCTCTTGCTTACCTTCAATATCCTCAAAGATTTTTTAAACTTCCAATTCCTTGTACTCTTCCTCCTGGGTGGCTTCCTGGGAGGCACTCTCTAAATAGTCAATTAGCCTAGCCTTAGGAGTAGGTTTTCTAGCAATCCACCTTGACCATCAAACTCTGGAGGAGAAGCTCTCCTTACTAACCTTAGTGGACATATAGGATTTACTACCTTGACCCCCAGTGGTCCTATCAGGATTTTTATGGGTCCCCACAGTGGTCCCCCCAATACTCTCTTCCCCAACATAAAACTTCTTCTTCTTACCCTTCGTGCCTTTAAAGTAGCCAGGGTTGTCAGCGAGGGTCTCCTCAGGAGTAGAGAAGGAGACTTCTTTAGTTTTGGTAGAAACAGGGGAAAGACAGGGCTCATCGATAGTGTCACCAGCCAAAGGATTAGAAGAAATATCCCCGTTATCAATTCTGATAGTCTTAGTAGCTCAAGGGCACGGTTTAAATTATAGAAATAGAATATGAGGCCCTAATAGAGGGGGATAGGATTCATATCAAGTTTTTTTGTCATTTTTGCTCTAACCGTATGGACATAATGTTCTAGGGATGAGAGTAGATAAAAGGGAAAACTAATGAGAGCATTACGCCTAAAGTGATTTAAAAGGGGGAGATGATAATTATAAAACCTGGTGAATCATCCTTTTAGCATGAATTACTTCATGAGGATGAAGCTTTCTCTATCCCATGGCTCAGGTAATTTAGCTCGATCGAATCCTCCTTGGCAAGGAAAAAGTTCTTCACCTTCTCTCAGAAATAGTTTATGGCTGGAGAGCTCCATGATTTTTGTTTTTCCTTTGTAGTTTCATCCCTTGCGTGGACATGCTTATAGCCATAACTATCACCTTTTTATAAATCTCAAAGCTAATTCTTCTAACAGTGACTCACCTATTTAACTAAGACCTCACAAATTGCTTAAACAAGTTTTCATCAAACGCATTAAGCCTCTCTAGGTAGGGACTAATCCCCCCTCTTTGCAGTAGTGTCAAACCAATGAATTATCTTTGAACTCACAGTAGGATACTGGTTCTGTTTGAATTTTATCTCCCCCCATTTTGGATTTACAAACCAGACTCTAAGAATTCCTAATTTTCACCTTCGTAGTTGAAGTGGTTACAAGCCCTTGCTCTCAAATATACATA
The DNA here is from genome assembly GCA_037957365.1 of Torreya grandis. NCBI lineage: Eukaryota > Viridiplantae > Streptophyta > Pinopsida > Cupressales > Taxaceae > Torreya > Torreya grandis. Next base: position 8,437 of record JARHVA010008624.1, on the reverse strand, counting down.
ATGATAATGTGATAGCACATAATTTATAATATCATGCAGAGATGACATTTACTCCTCCCATGCTTAAAAATCATTTTCTAGTGATCTCTATAATGAAGTCTATGCACCTTAACACATTGGTACAATAAATCAAAAATGATTATCAAAAGAGTACAATAGGCATCAAACTCTGAGATCCACATCGGCACCCTCCAAATGGACCACCTAAAAGAGCTATCCTTCTCATATGTCTGGCTCATCCTTAACATGTCATTTCCTTTTGGATAATATCCCTAATGTTTAAAGGGATATGAACTACTTGGTGCCAACATTGCCAATTTGAAAATTGTTGGCTGAGATTGGCATAAGCATTAGGAACACTATTTCCCTCTCTATAAATATGCAAAATATCCACTTTGGAAAACTTCTACAAAATAAATTAGATACCCCTAATCATATCCTTTAACTTAATTCCCACATTTGATGCTTTATTAATTGCATTGATGATCATTTTAGAGTCCCCTTGTATACTCAAGTTCCTTATACCTAGGGATATAACCAATTTTATCCCCCATAGGAGAGCCATTGCTTTAGCATAGTTATTGCTCTGGTAGCCTATTCCACTAACATAGACATTAATCATCCATCCTTTGTCATTTCTTATAATCCTTCCTCCACTGGCTTTACCATCAAACATGGAGGCCCCATCAAAGTTATGTTTCATCCAGTTAGCCTGTGGGAGAATCCATTTAGTATTAAGTCTCTGTATAATTTTGGAATTATTATAAGTAGGAATATGGTTTATAACCTTCCATTTAGCTACAATCTGATCTTCTTCTTGAGTTAGGGGTTTCTCCTTAGAATGAATATGAGCAGTGGTGACACTTTCCAAAAGAGTCTTAACAAAAGAATGAAACACCTAAGAGGCATTTTTAGTAGTGTCCCTAAAAATTCTATGGTTGCGCTCTTTCCATAAAATCCAACTCAAATAGGGTAGAGTTTGATTCCATAATTCCATCTTCTAGGGATGGGTAAAGGTAGGATTTTAGCTGATAATAACTTCCATAAGGTCAGAGTTACAGACCCACTTAATACCAAAGTTATTTAGGATTATTCCCCAAAGTTCTTAAGCAAAATCATAGTGTATGAAAAGGTGAGAAAGTGTTTCCTCTTTTGAATAACACAAATAGCATCTGTTGACCAGGGTAAACCCTTTCTTCTAAAGTTTGTCTTGTGTTAACATTTTTTTACGAGTAGTAGCCCACCAAAACATGTTAATTTTTGGTATAAGTTTGTAATTCCAAACCTTTTTCCATAACTCTTTATTCTAAGCCTCAAGATTCAACAATTGATAAGCAGACTTGACAGAGAAACATCCATTCTTATCTGGCCACCAGTACTATTCATATTCATGCAAGAAGAGAGGGATTCTAATCCCCTGAATCAACTGCTAAATCTTCAAAACTCTAGGGAAGAGCTCAGGTTGATGAACATAGTAATCTGATAGATTGTTCCAGCTCCTTATGCCATTGTTATTATCCATGTAATCACTAACTTTATCTCTAAAAAATTGAGTACTAATGTCAGCAATCTCTCCCTAGTTTCCCTATGTGATGATAGCCTATCATTTACCCAAATGTCATTCCAAAATTTAATACGCTGGCCATTTCCTAGTTTCTATCTAATTCCTTGCTTAATAAGGCTTCTACTTTTTAGCATTTTATTCCATATCATAGATCCTTGGGTAACTCCATCTGTTGAAGAAAGTTGGAACCATCAGTGCTATGCATATATTTGGCATACATTATTTCCCCCCAATCATTATTTTTATGAATCAGGTTCCAGTTAATTTTGGAGAGAAGGGCTTTGTTCAAGTTCCTGATAGACCTAATATTGAGGCCACCATGTGATTTTAGAAGACACTTTTTCCCATCTAACTAAAGACATTCTCTATTTATCTTCCAGTCCCATCCATAAGAATTTTCTTTGAATCTATTCTAATTTATTAACAAAATATGTAGGAATTTTAAAGAGAGATAGGAAGTACGTAGGAATCCCTTGAAGAGAGGCTTGAAGAAGCTACAGTTTACCATCATTGTTGAGAAGTTTACCTTTCCAAACAAGAAGTTTATTTTGAGTTCTTTCTAAAATTATATTCCAAAAACTTGGAGATACCTCTTTGACCATGAGGGGAAGACCCAAATAGGTAGATGGTAGGACAACTTCATCACATTCAAGTATGCCAATGATTATTTGTCTAAGGTCATTAGGAGTATTGAAGAAGTACACATTACTTTTTCAGAGATTTATGCTTTGCCCAAACTCTATGGCATAGTTATTTAGAATATTCTTCCATCTCCTAGCTTAAATCATCAAGGAGATGCCAAAAAGAATGATATCATCTACAAATTGTTGCACCGCCATACAAGAAAGGGAGAAAGAAAATTTTATGCCCACTAAATGTTTAGAGACTATATCAACTTGTACATATTTTTCCAGTGCCTCTGCCATTATGATGACTAAGGTGAGAGAGGGTCCCACTAGAAAATTCATCTCAAAGAAGACAAGAACCCTCTAGGGACCCCATTAACCAGAACCAAAAATTTTGTAGAAGAGACAACATTCCATATCAGGTGAGACATTTTATCATTAAACCCAAATTTCCTAATGACTTGGAATAGAAAAGTCCTTAAGACCCTATCATATGATTTAGAAATGTCTAGCTTAACAGCCATACTAGGGATTCTACTCTTGTCCACGGAATGAATAGTCTCATGAGTGTTGATCGCAACATCAAGAATCTGTCAGCCCAAGACAAAGCCTTTTTGGGTAGGGGAAATAATTTTGTCTAATAAAGGTTCAATCCTCATAACTAGCACTTTAATGCAGAGCTTATAAATAGTGTTACATAGACTAATAGGTTTGAAATCTATAAGGTTTGTGGGCTATGACTTTTTAGGAACAAGTACAATGAAAGTATTATTAGCTTGTTTCAAAAGTTTACCTAATCTATAGAAGTCACGTACACAACGGTAAGATCTGTTCCCACTATATCCCAATATTCCTAGAAGAATATAAGAGGGAAGGCATCAGGACCCAAGGATTTGAATGCACCCATAGAAAATAAAATAGCACGGACTTCCTCCTCAGATATAGGCCTTAACATCTCCAGATTATCTTCCTCAGTTATCAAATAGGGGATTTTATCAATGAATTGGTTCAAAGTTCCATTATTCCCATCATCATTATTTTGTTCAGTGAGCAAATTATAAAAGAATACCCTGGCTTGTTCCCCTATCTCATTACCTTCAGTTATAATGTTGCCATTATCCAAACATAGCTTTGTTATGGAGTTAACCTTCCTGTGTTTCATGGCTGAGAGATGAAAGAAGGCCGTGTTTCTGTCCGCCTCTATGAGCCACTGAACTCAAGATTTCTATTTCTAGAAAACCTCCTCTATCCATAAGACTCTTCCATTTAGAAGTTAGGACATTCTCTTCTTTAGAAGTGTCTTCTGAATCATCACCTTGAGCCATCTGCTGCTAAATATCTGCAAGTTTTTGTCTATGTTTTTCTTCTGATGAAAGACCTGACCAAAGCTGTATCTATTCCATCCATAAACTTCTTGTTTGATATGCTAGAGTTTTTTGACTAATTTGAACATAGGAGTGCCCTGGATAGTAATTTGCCACCATTGGGCCACCAATTGTCTAAAGTCTTTATGTTTGGTCCACATAGCTTCAAAATAGAAGCGGAAAGGACCACGTTGTCCCTGATATCTCCAACTAAGATTGGGCAACGATCATACCCGGTTTTAGGAAAAGCTTGCACGTGCATATTATGATAATCATTCTAGTTGTTCGAGATAAGAAACCTATCTAACTTGACTCCAATCATTTGATCTCCTCTTCTTCTGTTAGACCAGGGGAAATTTTGATTTTGCAATTCAATATCCAACAGTCCCTAATCATTTATAAATTTAGAAAAGTCAAACATGCTGTCAGAGTAATCAATAATCCCACCCTATTTTTAGAAGGGTATAACAAAGTGTTAAAGTCTCTAGCTAGCATCCATCTAGTGTTCTAGGAGTTAATCCTGAAGCTGCTCAAATTTGTCCATAAATTTTGCCTCAATGCTCTGTTATTTGGGCCATAGACATTGATCAACGACTATTTCAAGGAGGACAAAGAGAAGTTGATAATCAAAAAATGTTTATTATAAGTAATAAGAGATCCCTAAATTTTAGAACTATTCCACATAGTTACAATCCCACCTGAAGCCCCTTCAGCTAGACTAATGTAAAAAAGCAGCCTTAGGCCATATGTAGTTAGCTATTTTCTTAAAACTCTCCTCATTCATCTTGACTTCTTGGAGTAATAAAATATCTAATTTATTATCTAGAATGCAATGTTTAACGTCAAACTATTTTGAAGGACTGTTAAAGCCCCTTAGGTTCCAAGATAAAATTCTCATTTAGAGGATTTGAGGGGATGGGTCTCCAGTGTTTTTTGTTTACCACTGGTAATCTCCCTAGGAATCTCTCTTTGTCTTGTTTCTCTTAGGGTTGGTCTCCCTTGTTTGGGATTAGTGCCAACATCTATAGATTGTTTACCTTTGCAGTTCTTTTTCTTTGGGGTAACCCATTCTTCGTGTTCATTGCTACTAGCATTTTGTTCTCTTTCACCTGTTACTGAATAATTGCCTGCTTGGTCGTCGACTTCTAGTGAATGGAAAATACTTGTGTTTAAATGTAAGGCTGCTTCTCCCTTAGTATCTACTATTTTTGGAGTTAGTTCCACCTGACCATCTCTTAACACTTTGCCTTTTGCATTATCCCCATCTATTGGTCGAGCACATATTTCTCCTTCCTCAGACATATTGGTCTGTTGATCCAAAGAGTTAACTATGTTTATTATAACCTTCTGACTATCACTATCCAAGACCTTCTTATTATTTTCCTCTAGGATAGATTTTTCCCCATTACCAAAGACCTCCTCCTTACTAGCCTTTTCCCTAACCTTTTCAGTATGATCGAGTTTTTTGCATTACCCCCCATTCCCTGACTGCCAAATTTTTTGGATTTGTGAGACTGATCCTCACCTTCAACTAGGGAATCATCTTTCCTTCCTGTTTGCTTCACCTTACATTGAGTCATTATATGTCCCCTTTTTTACATATTTGACATAAAGTGGTAGCATTTTCATATATGATCAACTGAGTCCAAGTCCCATATTTAGAGTTTAACTCTATAGATGTGGGGAGTGTCTAATTAATCTCTACATTGACACACAATCAAGCATAGACACATCTAGATTGCATTCTGGTTGTATGATCTATAGTGATGTATTGGCCAATAGAGTTTCCAATAGCCATAAAAAAATTTCCATCCTAGAATTCCTATGGGAACCATGGCAATCTTACCCAAGCAGGAGCAGACTTACTAAGGTCTGAGTTGGGGTCAAATCTTGGTTTCCACGAACACAAGGCAAGTGAATGTGTACCATACAACCATGGTCCTCCAGCAAGAGTAGCTATCATATCCTCCCTATTCATAAGTCTAAATAAGAATAAGCCTCTTTCCATAGCAGTGATCAAAACACTACCTTTAATTCTCCATCGAGACAATACCCATTTCCTAACCATCTCAATATTAGGATGGAAGGATAAAATGTTACCTACCAATGCAAGGTCCATGGATGCCATTATTTCCTCAACCAGATCATCTGGGATAGTCAGGGTTGTACCCTCAGTGGAATCATTTTTGATAGGGAGGCTTGACGTGTTTTTAGTTGAACATGTATTTTCACCTATTAACACTTTCTTCCATCCATTAGAAGGAATGTCCTCTATCAGATTCAGGTCTAGGTCCTTAGAGGCACTGCCAATGGCAGTAGCTTCCATTGGATATGTGATCACTCTGGTCATACTCAGAGGGCCCTACAAGGTGGGAAAAAAATAGTTTCAAATTTTTTTGCATAGTTTCAATGAGGATCAGAATTAATGGTCTTTTGGATGATGTTATTGAAGGTGTTACACCTACTAACATGATATGTAATGTATATCATTCGAAATATATATTAATTCTCCTTCATGAGAAGAGGAAATACCTTTCTGATTTGGATCAAGTTTATAGTCCATTTAGTATAGCCAAAGAGTTCCTAGGGTAAACTCATATGGATATGTGTTATGCATAGCTTGAATGAATGTTTGAAACATATTTCCACCACAAGCATTTTATATTGTTATATTTCCTAAGGAGTGTTTCGAAGCAGTCATGGAAAAATAGTGCACCACCCATGTATAAAGTGATTGTTTAATCCTAGTGATGAATGCATTCTTTGATTCTATACACCTAAGGACCTTGTATGGGCCCCATATTAAGTAAGTTTTACAAAGTAATCATATAAAGATTAGGAACACCAATTTTTTTTCTCATAATCCTCATTTGGTAATTTATCTCCCTCATTTATATAAGGGATAAACCATTACTACTTGGAAGGAGAAAATGTGTTTAAGGAACCCTTTGGTAAGTTATAAAACCAATTGTCAGCCTCATTATAAATGCTCATGTGGAATACGTTAAATATTAGTTTGTCATCATTTTCCCATTGAAAAAAATAATGTACATAATATAGCATGTGCTCAAATGGATCTTTATTGTGATAAAAGTTAGGTTAATGTGGTAATTCAAAACCATTTGGAGTAGGATATTCAAGTATAAATTATCCAAGAGGTTATTTCTTGAATGAGGTAACATTTTCATTTGCATTATGGAAATCCATTTGAATTTAAAGTATAAAAACCTCATTTTCAATATCCCCAATAGTGCTCATCATAGACATAAAATAATCCTTGAGATTGGTGGTTTTTGACATAGGTGTTATCATTTATTATAAACTTCCATTTATTTTTGATATAGGTATATGCATGTCATCATCCTCATGGATAACAAGTGTGAGTTCATAATATTTGAATTTAGGATGTTTTGGTAATAATAATAATAATTATTTATGTGTATTTATATGCACCTAAATATGTGGTACTTTATTTGCATCTTAAGATGGATGAGACATTCTACTTGACTTACCTACTTCATAATTGTGTATATGTTCAAAAACAATGCATTAATTAGGTGGTATTAATATAAGAATGCCTTAGGTTTCAAATTGTATTTTGTAAAATTAGAATGGTTTATCATCAATAGAAATTTTTAACAGAGTCCAATAGTGTATGAATTTTACACATTATGAAGTGTCGATGGGATGACTTCCACTAAATATATCCAAGGTCTACTTAAAAGTATTTTAAAATGTAATTATTGAGACATAACCTAAAAAGAAGTTGGCATAGTTTTTGATCACAATGTCACATCTAATGTAGTTTGACCAACTGGAGGAATATGTAAATTATCAAACCCTTTCATATGAATAATTGAATTTTTAAGCAGATTGGTGTTAAAATTCCCATGGTGGTTATAAATTTAATACTATAAATATTTAGGTCTTATCAATTATCAATGAGCACATTTTCGATGCCCTTATTTTGTATTGTTACTTATATGAAAAAGTAATTCATGATCAATAATATATTTGAATGGTAATTCAGTTGGATGAAGGTAATATGTTCACCATTGTTATTAAGATATTTCAATATATATATAGAAAATAATAGGCTCAATATCACATGGAACTTGAGTTTAACACAATGTCTCATATAGGATATCATTTTAAACATTATATGTTTTTAGGATCCCAAATAGTGAAATTTTAGAGTGCATATTGCTCAATTGTTCATTTTGGCATATAGATAATAGATCTATAGAATTGCAAGATGACTTACTAAGAGATATCAAATGTGGTATTTGTTTTAACACTCTCTTATTATGTGCATCAATTTACCTAACTTTTTTATAAGATGAGTGCCATATAAAACCATATCAATTATAAGGTATTGGATAATGAATTAATTTATAGAAATGTCCATGCTGAACATGATTATAAATTTATAGCAATCACGAATAAACAATAATAAAAATGGTTTAAACTTATAGGCTTTTATTGTGTAATACTATGCTTGATTAAAGGGTTGGGTCTGTTGTTAATCTATAATAAAATTGGATTTTATTGATTCTATGAAACTTTCTAAAAATGGTAAATACAAAGTGGAAAGTGGACATATTTAGATCCATATAAATAGAGTTTCTCATGGATTTAAATACTAGAGATGACTAAGCAGTAGAGAGGAATATTACATCTATTGATTATTCTTCAAGATCTAGCTCAGGATAGTAGTACCCCTTTAGGATAGTAGTGCCATGTGATCCTAGTGTCCAAACTTTGCACTAGTGTCCTAGTAGTGATTGTCTACAACTTTTAGAGAAGTTGTAGGAGTTATGAAGGATCCTATAGGTGATTTTTAGTTATGAGTGGGCCTGTCTATGTCACTATTTTAGTGGATT
>JARHVA010008623.1:420000-451245 GCA_037957365.1 Torreya grandis | reverse complement strand
ACTATTATATTAAAGAATAAAAAATCATTTTGAGGTTTATAGATCTCCTTAAAAAATAAGTATTTTTACCATAATGAAGGAATAAAACTACATGTATAGATATATTTGTCCACAAATATTATTATAAAAAATGAACCAACAATGGCTATATTTTTATAATCTATTTTATGCATGTTGAGCTTCCAAAAAGCACAATGTTTCAAATCCAAAATAGCATAAAAAATATAAATCCCCTTATCGATTTCCATTATCAACATAAATGACAAATAAGTTTTTTATTTGTACCTACCCAAATCAACCCCCCATTTCATCCCTGATTGATAGTCCACATATAAAGTGGGAGGATGAATATGATCACACTCATTGTTTATATCCATTTTCATTCCATAAAATTAGAAATATTTCATTGCTAATGGCTAACAAAATATATCATAATTATAAATAATTTTTAGATTTATAGATATTACTAATGTGAACTATCGCTTCCTGTCATGGGGATATAGACAACTATGAACATATATTTTGTATTATAAAAATTATTACTTAAAAAATTTATTAGTGTGAGAAATAAAATTAAAACAAATAACATGTTATTAATCTATTCACATAGTTTGTAGACCACATTTTTGGGTCAGCTAAATATTGTTAGGGATGCATTCATTTTCTAGCTACTAGGTGGTAGATATGGAATGGTGAGTGGTCAATAAATCAAATGAATATCATGAGTATTCTTTTTCCATGTAATAAATTGTGCATTATGGATCTGTATTTGTTGTGCTCTCTCTCTCTCTCTCTCTCTCTCTCTCTCTCTCTCTCTCTCTCTCTCTTCTCTCTCTCTCTCTCTCTTCTCCTCTCTCTCTCCTCTCTCTCTCTCTCTCTCTCTCTCTCTCTCTCACACACACACACACACACACACACACACACACACACACACACACACATGTGTGTGTGTTTAATGTTTTAATGTGGATATAAATATCAAAATATTTGTTTGAAATTTTTTATTGACTATAAATATTTTTTCCATTAAATACATGTTGAAAAAATATATTTTACATATGAGCTCACCATATATGAAACCAAGTTTGACAAATCATTTTGGTTATTCAATAAGATGACAAAGTCTTAGTCATTTGATGGCTAAATGTGCACAAGATATAGATTGAGAATGTGGTCATTATTAGGTGAGTTAATATCAAATAAGTGTTTCTATGTATGTATCAAATATTATTTTTTTTTACATTTATTCCTAATATTGATGTGAATTTTTTTATAGAATATATTTATTCATGTAATAAAATTCTATATAGATTGATTAGATCATGATTTAATTCTTATCAAATGCATTTAAATGGTCCCTATTACATGTTGGAAGATGAATAAAATATCATTTTCTAGATAATCATACATGGAAAATCAATTCTACTATAATATGTATTTTGTCTTAGTTTTGTTATTGACACTGATATGCATTATTTTTTAAAATTAAAGATACTTCTCATAAAATTTTATGTAGGTATGTAGGGTTTGTGTTATCATTCCTGAAAAACCCCCTATCTTGTCAATATAATGTGGTCAAAGATATGATAATATTAAGGTAATATTTTTTCTCTAAAATGTACAAACACATGGTTGTTTCATTAATTTTTTGTAGTCCTATGTTTATTGATAACATGGAATCATTAGATTCTTGTAAATTTTGATTTGAGAATTGTTTAAAACTTATTATTAAGTTAATGCAAGAATAGTTTATGGGTTTTGAAATGCTGCATAATTTTGATAAGTTACATCATAAGGACTACACATTATTCATATAGACACTTTGATGTGAATTATGCTTGAATCAATTCCTCTAAATGAATGCAATGAGAATATTTATTTGTTTTGGTTTTGTTGCTCACATTGATTTAATGTTTTTTAAAAATAAATATGTTTATTATTCTAATAAAATTGTTACATGTATATAATATCATGATTCTATTAAAACCATAACTTATAAAATAGATCTAAAAATTTTCTTAGTTTGAAATCCTCAATCAAGCTTTCTTTTAAAATGATATTGAAAATTTTCACATATATTAATATTTTTAATATGATATAAATGATATTTATTTTATAACCTTTTAAAATTTATTTACGATTATAGGAATACACCAAACTAAATGATAATTTCCTTTTATACATGATTGGCGGTTCTCAATAAATATCAATAGTTTAGAATTATATGTTTATGATATTTTTTCTTTGTTTTTCTATTTATAATTTTTGATAACAATTAAATTAAACCCAATATATTTTAATTTCTCTAAATATGTTTAATTGATATTATCTTCAATGATGTTTTTAGTCTTGGATAGAATACATTGTAGTTTTTTTTAAAATATAGCTAACATAGATTAGCTCTTCAACCATTAAAAATTATCAACGTATATTGAAGAAATGTATTTTAATTATTGAATTATATAAATTTAACTAGTGTATGTGAACATTGAATTGTGTTATTAACCTGATTAAACAAAAATAATAATAACATATAAATCTAATATGATATCTCTATTGACTAGATGTGAAAGCATTTTTATTTCAAAAAGTTTTTCATTGTGTTCAAATCATGCATAGGTCATACTTATATGCACAAGTTCCTTCCATTCCCATTATTTTCTATTCCCTAAGATAGGTAGAATTTTAATTTTTTTATGATATATAAATAAGCCTTACATTTATGACCTAATTGATGCTTCATATTAAATGTTGGAGATTAAATATCATTATGTTTCTTTGCTTTTGGAGCATGACACATATTTATGTGGATAATTTTTAGGTATTTAGGGTGGTGAAAATGGATGTGTTAGATCCCCTTTGACCAAATGGTAGATAAAGAAGGTGAGTAGTCAATAAAATGAAAAATTGATATGTAAGTGCCTTTTTCATGATGTAAAGTGTATTTTTTAGATATTTAGTTTTTAATGTTTATGTAAGAATCCATAGGTTCCTTTGATATATCATAAATAAAAATTGATGTTTTATATTTTTAGCAAAATTTTGAATAAAAAAATTTAAAAATATGGAAATAAATTTTAATATCACACTTCATAATAAATTAATCATTATCACTTATTGTAATTTTCTCTTATTTAATGAATATCGTTGACACAATTTATAAGCTTTTAAAAAAATTTAATGACAGTTTTATATTTTTTTTTTGGTAACTTAGGATGTCCAAAAAAATTTATGCATGACATTATCACTATTTTTTGACCTAGTGACCTAACACAAACTTCGGTGTGCTATCACAATGTGGTTCTAATGGACTACTCCATTTTTCTTACATAATTTCCCCACCTGATGCTCGTGGTTCAATCAAGGTTTGAACCCATGACCTAGGGATCATCATTGCAAAGGATTACCATTGAAGTATAACTCTAGGGGATTTTATATAATATTATTAATCGTCATTAACATATTTAATATTCATATTTTTTTAAATGTTATTTTTAAATTGTATTATTTTTTGAGGTTTGTCCATGAATATTTTTTTCCTAAAGACAAGATTACAAAATATCTTACAGGGATTCATTTCATTTTTATTTATTTAAGAATACAATAATGAGTTTTTATAGTTGGACGCTAACGAAATATGTTAGATGTTATTTATTAAATGCATTATATGAGATATAACTAAGATGGTACTTACCCTTTTAGAGAATTTTTTTTATGTATTTTATCCCATTTCTCATTTTAACAATTAACTATATAATTAGGTAGATGATTCTCCCACTCCAACAATGTTTCTATTAAAGTTATTTCATGAATCTATTAATCAAAATAATTATATTATATATGCTAAACTAAAAGTGTGTATATATCTATCATTGCAGTCCAAAACATTACATTTTTATGTTGTATATATTTAAGTTATTCACATAATAATTTTTTTGGGATTATCCATAATAAGTCTTCTCTTGTAAACCTTAATATTTACAATCATTCTCATCACATTTGACATATTCACTATCATGGCACCCAAAAATCAAGCGTCAACTCCCACAATTAGTGAATTAACACCCTTCATAAACTTTTATGAGATACCAAATATGTTTAATTTTTATTTTTTACGTGGGATTGGTAAAGGATGGTGGGCCACCAAAAAATAATTATATGTGGAAACATATCCTTATATTTAGGAGAAATATTTTCCATGGATCCATCCAATGATGTTGTTCTTATAATGTTAATCATGTGGTATATGGAAATCATATAAGAAACCAATAATGAATTCAAATGGTCTTCTATTTCCATGTGGAATGTCAAGCCTATCATAAAAAGGTATCCCTAAAATAAATAAAATTTTACATAAAAATGACAAGGATGAGAAACATCCAAAATGTATTAAGAAAAATGATATTGTAAAATGGGATTTTAATTAAAATATGCATGTGTAGGGAGGTTGGATAGGACTAGATTAAGGGTTTTTTTTTTGTTATTTTGTTAATGTTTCTTTATTTCTATTCATATTGGTTTTTATTATTAGGAATTGTAAATTTTTAATTTCAATCATCTATTTTATTATATAATTCCATGTAAAAATTGATCTTTTTTATAAAAATAATTATACTAAAACATTTTAATAGTGAATTGTGCTCATTCTTTTAAGAACATCACCTTAATATTTAAGTAATGGAATAAAAAATAAATAATAATAAAAACTAAAAAAATAGAAAATAATTATACACTTTGACATATACAAATCAAATGAGAAATAATCTTTGATAAGTTTTATATATTTTATTATAAATTCTGCATAAATCTTACTTTACTAATACCTTAACTCTTGACTAATTTTAAATGCTAAATAGATAAAAATATAATATTATGTTAAGAATATTTATGTATTTAAATATAGAACATACTCTCCCTTTTTAAGAGATTTTCCCCTAGCCTTTGAAAAAAATAAGTAGTATTATATTCACTCTACATTAGACCAAGGATTAGTGAACTCCAAAGAATAATCCTTCTTTTGCAAACATTCAAACTATAATTTTACACATGACTGAATGTAAATTTAGGATTAACTAATGTACATGTGATTAAATAATATATTTCATACAAACACATTTTAAAAAATACAAATAAAATATATGAAAGAGGATGGGAATTATTTTCATCCCACCCCTATTATCTTATTTATTTAATTTTTAAAATTACTATAAGAGATTTGGGATATTTTATTGAAACTCTTCATTATGTATTATTGATTTCTCTACAATAAAATTCTTTCGTGTTACCTTCAATAGTTACATAAACCTATTATACATTTATTTTATTAATGAATTCAAAAAACTATTAAAATAGATAAAATTACCAATAGGCCAAGATTCTAAACCATAACTTGTATTGATTATTATTTATTCAATTAAATTAATTAAAAACCCAAACCATGCTTAAATAAACCTCAACTCAAAAATTAGATTTTAGATGCAAAATTAAAAAAAAAACTAAAATCTAAAAAAAAAGACAATTTTTAAAAACTCTCAAAATATCCCAAGAATATCTTGAAATGTCTTCAAAAAATATAATTAGACTATGAGATGAAATTAAATTGAAGTTTATTTTAGGTTCTAAAAATATGCAATCTTTTAATATAGAAAAAAACATAAAAAATAATTAAATCATAATTTCTGACACTTAGATGATAAATTATGGCATTAAATGATCACATATAGTCATTTTGGCATGTGGAAGAGATAAAACAAAGTTATAGGTCAAAATTTATGGCCTCCAAAATTATCACCTATTTTTTTGCATCATTCTTCTCTAGTTGAAAACAACTCATCTCCTATGAGTTGTTTTGATTATACTTCTACCATTTTTCTTTGTCAATATTCTACAGTGACCATTATGTAATACAAGTGTTGTCTTCTTTCTGAAATCCTTTCCATTGCAACATTACTTATTATAATTCCCTTACCTTGTATTCATTATCTTCACATCCAAAACCTACACTATTTTTTCTTTCTTCTTCTCTGGAAGCTATTACTCCAAATTTACTTCTTTTTATTCGTCATAATTTATATAAATATAAAACATTAAATACTAGAGATATATCAAAATTCTATGCTAAACTCATCGCATATGAATTATCATTGATTTTCCTCACAATTTTGAATGGTCCAATTTTCTTGGACTTCAACTTGTTGTATGTGCCCTTTGGAAATATTTATTTCCTCTAGTAAATCATTACAACCTCTCCTTTTTAAAATACCTTTGATCTTCTTCCGACATAAGCTAATGCTTTATATTTTTCATTACTTTGCTATAACTTTCTTATTATTCCTTGCAAGTATTGTATATGCTCTACAAATGCTTCTACATTGTCACTAATTCAATTTCTAATTTCTAATTATACTAAATCTAAACTATCAATAAGATTTATCCCATAAATAATTTGAAATGGTGACTTTCTTATTGATCTATTCAGTAAACTATTATATGTAATCTTAGCTTGTGGTAAATCCATTTCCCATTGTTTGGGCTTCTCTCTCACTATGCATCTCAATAAATTTTCCAAGCTCCTATTCATAACTTTTATTTTTCGATCTATTTGTAGGTTATACACACTACTGAATTGTATCTTACTACCATTCTTCTTCCATAAAGTCGTCCAAAAATGACTAAGAAATTTTTTGTTCTTATCTAAAATAATATTTTTTGGAACACCATGTAATCTCACAATATCCATAATAAATAATTCTACAACCCTAGTGGCATCATTGGTTTTCTTACATGCAATGAAATGAACCATTTTAGAAAATCTATCTATAAAAAAAAATTGAATCATTACCTCTTTGTGTGTTTGGTAAACCCAACACAAATTCTATATTCAAATCTATCCATGGTCCTCTTAGAATTAGTAATGGCATATATAATATAGTATTTTTTCCATGCCTTTTAGCCACCTTACATATTATACACCTTCAAACATACCTTTTCAAATCTCTCTTCATCTTTAGATAAAAATAATTTTCCTCCACCAAAGTTATTATCTTCATCTTACCAAAATGTCTAGTAAAACCACCACTATGTAATTATCTTATTATACTATCTCATAGAGACCCAACTAGAATGAATAATTATTTCCCTTTGAAGATATAACCTTCTTGTATAAGATACTAATCATGAATAATATCTATCCCACCTGTTAATGGATTCTTTCACTATTCAATTATCTTTCCAAAATATGGATCAATATCATATAATTCTTTGATAACATCAAATCCAACTACTTCACTCACCATAGTAGTTAATTATGCTACCCTCCTAAATGCATCATCTACCTGATTCTATTTTCTTGATTTATGTTTCAACATAAAAGTAGAACCCTATAAGAAAGAAACCCACTTTGCATGCCTACTATTTAATTTATTTTGTGTATTCACATACCTCAAAGCCTCATGACCTATAAATAATATAAACTCCTTAGATACCAGATAATGCTTGAAATGTCTAAATGCTTATAAAATTACATAAAGTTTAACATCATAAGTAGAATACTTTGTTCTTAACTCATTAAATTTATCACTAGAATATGTTATTGGCTTTCTTTCTTGACTCAGCACAACACCAATTCTCAAAAATGAAGTATCACAATCAATCTCGAACACTTTTTTAAAATATGATAATTCTAAAGTTGGCCTTTATGTAATCTTCTTCTTCAAAATTTCAAATCTTTCTTTGACTGCTCTAGTCCATGCCAATTATTTCTCTCTCATGCAATCTATTATTGGTGTCATAACACTACTAAAATTTTTAATAATTTTTTTGTAAAAAGATGCTAAACCATAGAAACTTCTTACCTTTATAATGCTTTTTGGAATAGGCCACTCAAAAATTTCCTCTATCCTTTATTCATTCATTTTCACACTGTCTAATAAAACTACAAATCATGAAAATACCAAACTATTTTGCTTAAACCTGCACTTATTAAAATTGATATACAACTTATCATTCCTTAAATCCATTACCATTCTAAAATCTTGTAACTATTCTTATTTAGTTTTTCAGAATATAAAAATAAATAACCACAAACTTACCAATATATTCAAGTAACACTATATTAATCAACCTCATAAATGTTCTAGGTGCATTAGATAATTTGAAAGGCATCACCATCCACTTATATAAGCCATCCCTAGTCTTTAATGTAGCTTTCCACTCATCTCCTTCATGAATTTGAATTTGATAATAACCTCTCCTTAGTTAAATCTTGGTAAAATATTTGGCTCCTAAAATTACATCCATCATATCATCTAAACAAGGTATAGGAGACATATACATTATTATAATTTTTTTAATTACTCTATTATTTACACACATTCTCCATCCTCAATCTTTCTTTAAAGTGATCAAAGCTAGTGTTGCACATGGAATCACACTCTCCCTTATCACCTTCTTTCTTAGCAATTTAGTAACTTATTTATTTGATTTTGCATGTTCTGTTGGACTTATCCTATAAGCTGGTTCATTAGGTAGAGACGATCCTAGAATTAAATCAATGTGATTCCAAATATCTCTCTTTGATGATAAACCATCTGGTAACTCATTAGACATAATATCTGCATATTCTTTCAATACTCTTTCTACTTTTATTGGTATTGGCACCATTTTTTTTCTTAATTCTTTACTACTAATGCATAACAACTTCATACCTTCATATCTTGGATAAATTATTTAGTAGAGAGCATTATTTTTGTCTTCTCTTCCTCTTTGAGAGGTAAAAAAACTACATGTGTACCTCCTTTTCCAAAAAGTGTATGTGTTCTTTGTTCCATCATGAATTAGATTCCTATCAAATTGCCATGGTATTCCCGATAACCCATGTCATATATCCATTAGATTAACATCACATCGTATTTCATCATTATAACTCTTACCTATAGAAAACTTGATTAAGTACATTTTATCTACTATCATTTCATTCCATTTCTTAAACTATAAAATTCAATAAATATTGGGATTATTTTCACATTACAAATTTAGTTTCTCAATCATTTCCTTAGAAACAATATTTTAACAACTACCACCATATATAATGACTTTGTGTACCTTTCCACCCAATGTACATATTGTAAACATGCATCACCACCTTATTTATTATACACTTGTTCCTTCCTTAGAGAAATTATTTTTATTCTCATCACGAGATTCTCCCAACATCTAATGGTACAACTTTAGTATTCTACTCTTCTATTTCAACGTCAACTAGATTTACTCTTGGGTGATCTTCTTGCCTCCTTTCTTGATCTTAATAGTGTGGACACTCAAACACTCTATGCCCTTCTTTTCCAAATATATAAAAGACATAAAATCTATACTGATTCAAAAACCCTCCTCTAACACCACCATAACCTCATCCTCTCTAAAATCCTATTCCTCTTTGTTGGTATTGAAAACTTTATTATCATCTTACCTTTCTACACTATGTGACGACTCACCCTTATCAGAATTAAAGCCACCTATAATGGTATTAAACTTATCTCATCCCCTTATTGGAGGGGATCCACCTCTTTTTATATTGGTAGATGTCCTTCTAAAACTATATGTATTCTGTTTTTATTCTACCTTCAAAGCTAATTGATAAGCCTCCTCAATGTTAAGTATTATATACATAATTCATCTTGAATAGAAAATTTAAAACCATTTATATACACTGTAGCCATCTTCTCTTCTATTTCATCATGTTCCACTCATGTGGAAAGATTATAAAATTCATCTTGTATACTATGATCTTTTTTCCTCAAATTCTAAAATCTTATGTATAGGGATTGTGCATAATCCACAAGAAGAAATTTATCTCTAAACTTATTTTCTTTCTTTTTCCACTAATTAATCTTCTCTATACCTTTTATTTTTATCTCTTTCTATAGGTGATCTTACTAAAATCATTTCATGACCTTTCAATTTCATGCATGTAAACTTTACCTTCTTGTTTTCTCTCATAGTCTTCCACTTGAAGAACTTTTCCATACTATTCATCCAATTTATCAAATCCTCTGATTTTAAACTACCTTCATAATCTAGAATATCAACCTTTATTCCTTGATTTCTTCCTTCTAAATATCATACTATCCTCTCTTCCATTGATGATAGATGCTCTTATTATTCTTCTTCTTACTGAACTTCATCATCATGATTTGTGTCTTCCTCATCACCACCTTATCTTTTTTGTTTGCTGGTGATAACCTATGTTAATTACTGATCTTACTTCTACAACTCTTTTATAGTTGAGCTCATCTATGAAACACCTCCTCATCCTCTTACCAATATTTACTCCTCCAAGATTTGAACTTGCTTTGATACTAGATAATTAAATTAAAAACTATCAAGACAAATAAAATTACCAATGAGCCAAGATTATGAACAATAACTTGTATCAATTTATATTGAATGACTTGAATTAATTACAAACCCAGACCATGCATAAATAAGACTCAACTCAAAGATTAGAGTTTACATGTAAATTTCAAAAAAAAGCTAAACTTTTTTTTTAAAATGCCTACTTTTAAAAACACTCAAAATATCCCAAAAATCTCCTTAACTATCTTAAACACTATAATTTAAGTATGAGATAAAATTCAACTAAATTTGATGTCCGATTCTAAAACTATATAATTTATAAAATTATTAAAAATTAAAAAAAAAAATCTTAATTTTGGACCATCAGATGATTATGTATGGACTCTAAAAAATATTTAAAACATTTATAGGTAGGTAGAATTTCCTAGGACAAGAACAAACTTTTTGATATGGTCATTTTAGCTCGTGGAAGAACTCAAACAAAGTTATGGGTCAAAATTTATGGCCTCCAGAAGGTTGGCCTATCTTTTCTACTTCTTTTATTTCCTTATAAATACATCCCTCAAGATCTGACACTAACTTACCTTCCTTATGTATGATACAAAGTTTTGTCTATAAAACTACATATTACCCAAACTTATTTTGAAACTGTGATAAATGACACTTTAGACCAATTCATTTTTATAAATCCTGATTTTTTCATGTCTTATAATATTTATCTTATTTATGTAAAAAATTTCTTAGACACTTTATTTTTATATTGAACCCTTCATAGCTTTTTTTCTTTTGTATTTCCTCATAAACACCCCATATCTATTAATTTTACGCACTAAAATATAATTATTCATCCTCACTCTAGGTTCATATTTATTTTAGTCTTTTTTTTTAATGGTAATAATTATCAGTTACCAATTTTGGTCCCAATATTTGATAAGCATCAATTCTAGTTTAACAATAATTGGTGGTGATTGATTTTTGAAAAAAAAAATTCAAGTGATTTTCATCTTATATTGATTTATCAAGCTTTAATTGTTGGATCTCACTATTTTTAATGGTCGGGATACCCATGAATGTGTAAAATTTTTATTTATAATGAGCCCACATATACACATGTAATTTAGGACATTTCATGAAATCAAACATATAAATGAAAACATTCATTGAGTATATCCATTGTAAATTTATCAAATAAATATAACTTTGACCCTTTTATACCTCATCATTTTCTGAAGTATTACACCTAGATGTTTGTAAAAAAATAAGTTGACGTTATACAACAAATATTTTAATTTAAATATATAGGGATAGCAGGTTGAGTCCTTTCTCTCAATTGGGTTGGAAACACTCACAAGTACTTGAACTACACTAATCCATGATCTTGAGTGTGGTGGACATATAGAGCCAACCCTCAAGGGGGGATATAACACAAGCCTTACACATTATCTATGTTATTATAATATTATGGGGAATAATGGTTAAATACATAAATAAATGACTTAAAGGATTTTATATGCCAATTTTTCCAAATGAAGATAAAATATTAGACCTTTACACTATCAGAAAATGTCTTACAGAGGCTAGAATGGTCAATCATGGAACACTTTTAAGCCAATTTTAATTTTATATATATATATATATATATATATATATATATATATCCACATAATAGTGAGTTATGCCAACCACATAGAGAATATTTTGAAATATAATTTGGCTCAAAATTGGCCATCTAGAGGCTAAAAATTGTAATTTGATTTGATTTTTTCTATTTTTAAAATCTTACTGATTTATTTTTTTTTAAAACTAAGCATGAAATTTAAGTTTCAATTCATTTTTATTTTTTTTTAATATTTTAAATAATAAAGTAGGTTAGGTTACATGTTCAAGCTTACACACAAACATTAGTAAAAATAATAGGTTTTGAAAACTATGAAAAACTACAAGTCCATTTAAGTTTAGGATTACCTTTTTTTCAATTAATTTTTTAGTCACGTAAAATATATATTTGATCTATAATTTATTTAAATTATTTATCTAAACTTTTAAATGTAAAAAAAATTAATTAGTCTTATCTTTTAGATACTGAGTATTTTTATATAAGGTTTTATAATGTGCCTTGAAATTAATGTGTTTTGTATTCATCATTTGGTGTCAATTCCATTCAGATAATGAAATAAAATTAAAGGTAGAATTATATAAAAAATTTCTTACATTTCAAATACTCCCAATCATAAAAATATCTATGAGATGCATTGCCAAATTGACAATTGAATAATTTCATTTATAGAAATAAGAACATGCATATATAATGAGAATAGGTTGATGAACATATCAAGATGATCAACATGTATTAATAAATAAACAGAAATCCAAATTTAATCAAATCAATTTAGTGAGTTTAAAATACAAGAAATATATGAATTTAATTATGAATAATCTCAAAGGTACCATCATAAAACAAATGTTTTTGTTGATGTTAATTATAAATAAATTAATTAAATGTCCATAAATAGTGTGAATAAAACTCTAGAGAATGAATGTCAAGGTGAAAAGGAGCTTGGTCTTAAAAATAATGTACCAAATATATAAGTCTTAACATTTTTTCCTAATGAAAGATGTGAGTGAGTATAACCATGGCTGAGATTTGTACATCTACATGAAATTGATGAAAACTTGTTTTATATAGGGACCATGGTTTTGTTTGATACCCAAGATTTATATTTTACATGATGAATATGATTTTGAGAAATCATTCCAAAATTTCATTTTCAATATTTGTGAAAAAATCCCTTTAAGATATTCAAATCACCATAAATAACTTTTATTGAGAATATGGATAATGTGCCCCACTCCCACATAGCTAATATTTTTATGTTTGGAAGGTCATTAATGGGTACAACGTCCTATTGGGAAAAAAATTGTGGTAGGTTAATTGGAATGTTGTATCAATTGGATCACATGCCATTTTCTTCACTTTCGGTATAGTTGGTATGTATTTTATTGACCTACATTTGCTAATATCAAGAACACCACAAAAAATTCTATGATAATACCAATGTTTGAGAAGACTTGATATTATTTATTATCCTCATTTAGTGTCAAAACACATGCACTTTCAACATAAAACATCATAAAAGTTGATACTACAAAAAAGAATGAAAATAAAATAATATTGGTCTAGATATGAATGGAAACATAAAGGTTCACCACATGTGCATGGATTCATGGTTTTATGTCTTTTGATAATGTTTAATGCTCAGATGTAATCTAAGGTCACCTCTAGAATAAAAAATTGATGGTCTTCACTCTTATTATTTGGTGATATACGCATCTATGAATATTCATGAAATATAAAAATTAGATGGATTGATATGTTTAAATGGACTAATAGGATTGTATTTTAATTTATTTTCTAAAACATGATAGTTTAACTTATATATAATTATTGTATATCCTATTTATATGTTTATACATTCTTAAAATCATTGTGCATTCTCATCTAGTTCTCAGTATACCACCAAAATTATTTGTCAAAATGTAAGAGAATAATTTTTAAAAATGTGTCATAGATTTGAAATTTTGGGTTGATTCATAAAACATATGCCATTAGATCAAAGATACCATGCATTATTCTTGGCATTGATTTTGAAAATTAGTGAAGATGTTTTGGGAATTATTTTCCCTTAAATAGATAATCCTTTTAGATGAGAAAACTTTCATATGAGATGCTAGATCTTAGAAAACATTAATAAGTGAATAAGTTATAAGGGTGATTAATTTATCTCATTAATAAAATGTTACATCAAGCATATGTTGGTATAATGGATACCTTGTAAGTAAATTCTTGTGTCCTTAGACTCTTCTTAATGATACAAGTATATGATATCTCTATTTTTATCTTACTTCATTCTTCATGGTCAAAATGGAAAGTCATGTCTTGATAGAACGTAGATTATTGGTCTTAGATTTAGATCTTATTATTAAATGATGTTTAGACAGAGTATGTTAGTATTAGGGTGATGTTAAAATTATGATATTCTTTGAGAAATAGATGTTAATGTTCATTTAAATACAAAAATGTCACTTTCCTCTTATCAATGCATAAGATATTCCGTTATCCTTTAGATGTCCCTTGTGGAGGGAATATCATAAAGTTATTAAACTTGGTACGATTGTATTCTCCTTAAACCTTACCTTTTATATTTCGTACAACCAACGCATATGATTTTTATCTTGAGATGGTGAATCTTTTAACTCATGTATTTTTTTAATCGTTGGATCCTTTGATATTATTATCATTGGTCTGGATTATCTTGGGTACTGATGTTGAGAGTGATACTCAACATTTCATTCTATTTTCATTATTATTAGTTTGAGTTGAATTATCATACCTTAGATGAGTTAGAAATTATTATAGATGTTGATTTTATCCTCATTTGGAATTCTTGTGTAAAATATAAATGATGAAATTCTAAAATTTCAGTTAGGGTTGGGATGCTTTGGTTCTTATATTTCAACCTTATTATCTTCTCACTTTCCTTGTTAGACCAAGATATTTACAATATTTGGAATTAATATTTCCTTATATGAATTTTGTGAGCTTAGGTTAAGAAGATGTTAGATTTATGTATTAAAGGCTAAGGACCTTTACTATTATGGAATCCATGTATTTGGTTATTAAAATAATAATGCTATTATAAGCATAGAATTAATGTAGAAGAATAGAATAAGGGTTTGCAAGTTGGTTGAGTAGATAACTCTTTATTAAGAAAATTTTATTGTTTATCAATTCTCATGTACATTTCCTAGACTATGATCTTATCATACTTCATTAATACTTAAAGGTTATCATCTCACTTTATTGACTATTGTTCATCAATGTGATATTTATGTGTTTGAAATTGGAAAAAGTTTATTGTGATGTATTTATCTTTTGTAATTGAGAACTCTTTGGTGCAACATAGTTTCCAATCTTGTTAGGTATTTGATGGAAATTTTTTCTCACCAAAATAAATTGTATTTTAATTTTCACTATGTGTTGAGGATTATTTTTGGTTATTAAATATTTTTTTGAAATGTGTTTTTCATGTACTTAAGTCATGTTAATTTTTGGACATGACACAAATTCATAGAGTATGAACCCCATGGTTATGTTCCATGTGATCCTATAATTCGTTAAACCTCCAAAGAATGTTATTCCTAACTAAAATGGTGTATATTTACTATTTTATTAAATATGTTATATGACTTCTTATTGGTGAATTCAACTTGATTTTTAGATTGTGGATGATTCAATGTAGATTTATTATGCTTGAATTCATATTATCTTATAAGGGATACATTTATATTAGACCTAAATTTTTGATATTGATCAAATAATCTCTCTTGTGAAACTCCATATCTTGTGAGTATCTCCTGATATAATAATTATGTTACCTTTTCATCCCATGCATGAGTCAATTCTATAACCTCTACACATTTGGTGAGGTAGTTGGTGCATACCAAAATTTTCTTATTTATGTGGGAAGGTATATCTATTAGGCCAATGAAATACCCCCATTTTTCAAATGAATATAAAATTAATTATGGACGAAGTTTCATCTCATCTAAATGTGTGTGTTTTACAATATATTAGCATCTATCACATTCATGAGTATATAAAATATAATCATTATGTAGAGTGGCAAAAAATTAACTAGTGGTAATCATATTTTAGGATATATTTTATAATAAAAAGATTCCCTCATATGGTTCATCATGACATGTGTGAAGGATATCAAACAATTCATCCTCTCTCACACATCCTTGCATGATCAAATCAAGCCTAGTTTGAAATAGATAACAAGATATACATGAATACGAGATGATTTTGTCCCCTAGTTTTCATTTTTCCATGCATGAAAAGTGTGTAGGAGTCTAAACTATATCCAAATAATTATAAATATCTAAAAACTATGAAGTGTTGACATTATATTTAAGGATATGTATATGAGGGAAAGTGTCATATACTAGTGGATTATTTTTATTACATTGTAATATAGATAGAAAACATATAATTGCATTATATTTACTAAGCCTATCCATAATATTTATGTAGAATTATTATAGTAATAACAATCATCTAATTATTCTAATATTTACTTACAGTTTTTTAATTAAATATTTACTATCAACATGATTAGTATGAATAAACTATGATAATTAGTAATGTAATGTCAAAAAAATTCTATAGTACACATTTCCAAGAGAAATTCCTTCTCTATAACTATGTAATTTTATTATGAATTATGTATATTCTTATTAATGAAATATATATTATATTTGAGTGAACCATAAATTTTCCCAATGAATACCCTAAATTTTATGTTAGTTACATTTGTATGAATGTTTAAGGGTAGCTTCCAATCTATACCTCTCAACATGATTTCTAAGAAAAGTAATATTTTGAGGGTTTGAAAATATTATTGTCATGCATCATTCCATTTATAATTAACATATTTTCCTAGAAATAAAATAACATGTTTTTTATATTTATATTTTTTAATGCATCTATGGTAATAACTAATATGTCCTATGAAACTTCTCACATTTCATATATTTTTTGTTTTAGGTAGGTTTTTTACTAGTTATATTTGATCAGGATTTACCTCAATTATTCAATTGTAAATATGGTGTCCTAGTAAAATACCTTACTCCATTATAATGTAGAACTTATTACAACTTAACGATGGAATATTATCTAGATAGCATTGGATAAATTTCTCCAAGTTTTTAATTACTTTATACTAAGTGTTTCCATAGATCATGATGACATTAATATAAAATTTAACATAGTCATGAGATAGATCCAAAAAAATAATCAAGGCAACCCTTTCAAAGGTGGAAGGAGAATTACATAGATGAAATGGAAGGATCAAGTAGGCATAAGTTACCCAAGGGCATGTAAACATCTTTTATCTTAATATTTTAGAAAAAATATAATTTGTTTTTATCCATTAAAATGATAAATGAAATAGACATATTTATTTCTAGAGAGGGTTTTAATAACCTAGTCAACAAATGAGGGATGGAAATGATATTTAATTTTAGCATTATTTAGTTTTTTATATTCCACACACATGCACCATTTTACCTTATTATTTGTTACAATTATTAGTATAGACACCCATTATCTATTAAATATGTGTTATATAAACATCTTTCATCCATGAGTTTTTTTAATTTAACTGTCACAATTCATTAAACAACATGATTTATGATTTGTTAAGATTTACTAATGGGTTTGTACTTTTATTTAATGTATATGTGGTGAGTGATTATATCAAAGTGAATTCCTTACACATCATGAAAATACCATGAAATTTTAATTTTATGTTTTTAAGCATGGTGAATATTTAGGTTTCCTATTCAAGATTCAATTTATTGTTAACATATATGTTTTTTGTAAGTAGGTTCAATTTTCTAGTGAAGAAATCTAAGATACAAAGGATTGGTACGAGATGATGGAAAGTTTTTATATCTTCCCTCATGTATAAGGATTATTATATTGGAGAAATATTATTAAGGGGACAATGTGTGAAATTGAGGACATTGTCTTTATGTTGGTATGATGAATACATGTTTTGTATGATGTTGAATTTGAATGTGTCTTCTTCTTGTATTTAAAAAATGTCTAAGTGTAATGGTGAGAAAGGTTTTTAGGATAACTTGGTCATCATATTAAACTCACCCCATGAATATTATTCTCCCTTAGATGAAGCTTGAGCATGTGGATATAAACCCGGTATTTTCATGGTATTTCCATTGTAAAAGAGCATGTTCTCAGACATATAATTCATGAATGCATTATTTATATCCAACCAAGGTATATCTAATATTATAGGCTATCCTCATAGGTTTTATTTGGGTTATAATATAATGAAATAATATGCATACTCCCATAAGTATACCATGATAACAATGTATTATATGGATATGTTATATTTTATAGTTGAATAGTCTCTAGAATAGTTGGTGTTTCACAAAGGCGTGTAAGTATAAGTTTCCTTATAATTTATTTATTAATGGAATTAATGTGTTTTCCTCAATAAATTAAAGTGTTTTGAGTTAGGGTACCATTGATAAAGACATAAAAAAATAAGGTAACCAAACTAAAGTATTTAATAGGGATAATGTTTCCCAACATAATGTCTGTAAGTTTTCCAAACACATGGACAACCTTATAATATTTTTGTTTTCGATCAGGTTTCTTAAGGATTATATCTTCAAAATATTTAATATAAAAGGGAACTTGATTAATTTAATTTAAATAAAGTAATTTTAAAACAAATATTCTTCAACTGGCCTATGAATTAAAATTCTAATTTTGGCACTTGTTTCAAATATTTAATCCTTTTATAATTGAAGGATTATTGGTGGTCTTTATTCTATGTATGTGAAAGGTTCATGAGTGAGAATTTTACTGGATGGTTTTGGTTTAGTTCATGTGTTGGTTAGCTATTAAAAAGGCTCCATTATTGTGGGTGAAGTGGGATTTGGGAGAGTCTTTCCTGAATGAAACTGAGTAATGAGAACTTCTATTGATTAAGTAGGGTAATTTATCACATAATTATTTTATATTGGTTAAACTAGCTAGTTATTAGGATTGGGTGTATGATAGGCAAGATACTACAGAGATATTAGTTTAGGTGGAGTTGGATTGCTTAGAAATAATTACATGTTTTTTCCACCTAAGGTTATGGAAGTTTTTTAAAGGCAATATTTTATTTGAGCCAAGGTTGACTATCTCACCATGAATATTTTAATTGGTTATGATAATTATGATTCTATTTTTTCCATGGTTGATATTGAAATTTATTTCAATTTGTTTAGGATTGAGTATTTTTAAAATTCCATTCATTATTTTGGGGTTGGGGTTGTGGTGGCTGATTACAATGAGTAAATGTATGCTAATTAGGAGGAATAAAATATAGTGAATTATAATATGAATAATGGTTGGGGTTGGGGTGGCTGATTACGAGGAGTAAATGTATGCTAATTAGGAGGAATAAAATATAGTGAATTAGAATATGAATAACTAGATGGTATACCATTTTTTTGGCCTTTGTGACCATGGTTTTCATTGGTATATAAAAAATATGTTTTATATATCTCCTCCAATGGAATTAATGTAAAACACATTAGCATATTCTTTTTTTATGATTTCTACTTTGACACAAGTAACATGCCATTTTAAATAAATTTTATTTTTTAGTAGTAAGGATAGTATACAATCAAGGCTTATCCTATTATTATTTCTTCTTTCGTTTGTGTAATTTATCAAATTATGTATCTACTTAAATCATGATGTTATACATAATGTTTTACAATATATTATCTATTTACATCGTTGAAATTTTGTTGGTAGCTATGGATGATGATAGTGGTGATGTTCGATTGTTAAAAAATTTATTCCTCATTGTTCTGTTGTAGCTTCTTAATAAGAGAAAGATAAATTATAATGTCATCCATGACGTGTATAAAATTATCATTATATCTAATAATTTGATGAGTTATTTTTTAATTCTAATCAAGAACACTAATTTAATGGATTCTTGATCCAATGTAGATTGATTATATTTATACATGTTGAAAATAAATATCTCCAAGTAATCTTCCAATCATTCATGTTCATTTTTTGACCTTAATAATATGTCATTTATTTCATTTTCCATTAATTTTTAGTAATATTACTCACCCATTTTAATTTCTATTATAGCTATCACATGCAACACATTTTCTTGTATAAGGGAGGCATGTGTCTATTTATCTAAAGAAAGACATAATGGGTTACGACAATATGATCTCATATTGTTGCATAAAGAAAATAATAAAATTATAATGGTTAAAAAAATTACCATACATTAAAATAATGAGATAAAGTTTTTAAAACTTATCAGTGCATATCGTGACTATTTGTGTTTGTTGAATGTGTTGGAAGACTATAAAACATAATAGTTGGAGGTTATGTTTCATTACAGAAAATGTCTACCTCCATCAATTCCTATTGGTGTTTTTATTTAGTATATGTGAGTTCCTTGAGTAGTGTCTATTATTTATTCCCGATTACAATGGACACTATGTGTTTATAAATTCTAGTCAACCAAAGGTTGTAGGTGTATCCAATAGAATTGATGTGGGATGTTAAACAAAATAATCAAGTATATTTTTTATTCCACTTTATCCATGAGAATATGAAACCATTAAAATACATTATGAAACTTATAAATAGTATATTAACCTCAACTTATACTTTATATCTATGCATGTGTGTCTGCATACATGCACGGACACACGCGCGCGTGAACGCACGCACACACGCACACACACACACACACACACACACACACACACACACACACACACACACACACACACACACACACACACACACACACACACACACACACACACACACACACACACACACACACACACACACACACACACACACACACACACACACACACACACACACACACACACAACTTGAGTATATTATGAGATATATGAACATGGAAAATACGATGAAAATGAGCTATTTGGGAAATAATTTAATGGGAAGATGATGCTATTTATAGGCCTAATAAACATAGATTATTTTTTTTAGTCTCATCCTTTGTACTATCATTATAATCACGTAACTACCTCAGTCTAAGTTAAATGAGAGTGTTGGTATATATGGTTGGCTTCTCATTGAATCAAGCTTCTTTAGGTTCTATGTCAAATATTATGTTCCTCGATTATAAAATACATGATTTGGGTTCTAATATGTACCCAATTCATTATAAAATATATAATTTTTAACCATTACACTCTACATCATTCATGCACTTCTCAATTTATCCAAACTCTCATGTAATGATACAAAGGTCCTTCTACGCATTTACCCTTCGGTTCATTGTTATTACCCTTCTCACATGAGCTAAAAAATTTTGGGACCCATTTTACTCTAATAAATTCATAACTCTTGGCCTTCTTTCATTATGTGAAAGTAGACTAAGGCATAGTCTAGATAGATTCAAATGTATGCACCATGAAACCATGCACCAATAAAGTTAGCTTATTATCCTAACTGACTCAAATTTGTCTTTCATTTATTAAGGATCACTAATTTACTTATGATTTTTTGATATTAGAATCATTATGTAATTAAAATTGAATCCCATGATTACGTGTATAACTTAATGGTATAACCACTCGTTTGGTCGACTACCTTGATCATGATGTTACTTTCCATAAGATTCTTGGCTTTAAAAGTTTTGATCATGAATTTTATCCTTTAGATCTTCCTTTGATCATGAAATAATCCGCATCATTCACTTCATATTCTCATCCCTCTTCCCTCTCTTGCTTTTCCCTTTCTCCTTTTCTTTCTCATGGATTTGTGCCCATCTTATCCTTATAATTTTCTAATTGTTTCCAACACTTTTATCCATATGTGTACCATAAAAGGCTATCATACACACTTATCTTTTCAACTTATATTATATTGAATTGTGAGGAACTAAGCCTAATTTTATTATTATTATTATTATTATTATTATTATTATTATTATTATTATTATTATTATTATTATTATTATTATTATTATTATTATTATTATTATATCTCTTTTAAGTGTTTTCAAACTTTTTTAGTGCATGCCTAGAAAGGCTAATTTATGCAGTATTCTTTGCTTCCCATTATTCCTAGATCTTATTCAATCTTTATTTATCAAGGATTTTATTTTATACCCCATTTTTAGATCTATCTAGCATTTCAATTATGTTTACTTTTCAAATTCTTTCTTCTATTTGCATTCATGGGAAGTAGGATTACTTGTTATTCATTCCTCTTCATGCCTTCTATGGGGCATGTTCAAATGATACTCCCATTGTTTACCTCTCTCTCCTTATTTTATTGTAATATGATCTAGTATATAAATTGATTGATATACCCATCAATCATATATTATGATATTTAATATGATATTCATTTGTTATTCCCTCTAGAAATATGTTAATGTCATGTGTAAATAAAATTTCAATCTCCTCATCGACTATAGGTTTATTTTAATCTAAATTTATGTCTTCCTCTATTCTCTTCCTAATGTAATGGGAAATGATGATTAAAAATTATTAGTTAGGTACAATATGATTCCTTATCACCATGTCATCACTTATGCATGCATATATTTCTCTTCTCATGTGTATCCATCATTTTCCTCGAGGGAAATCCTATGATTTGATTATTATTATTTATCACTTACATTCTAATATAATTAGACCTTTGCACACTTTTCTCTAATTTAATTTATGGAATAAATATTAATGGAAATATTGAGTTCCCATATTCATTCGTATATCTTCTTCTATCTACTTCACTAAGGATCTATTCTTCTTGCATGTTTCTTCCTTATCTTGTGCATATCCACCATCACTATAGATCTTGCCTCTAAAAAATTAAAATAGTATTTTATAATATTGTTATTCATTTCTAATCTTGTCTATAGACTTATTATTCATGAAATGGTTCCTTCATTGCATGATTCAACTGTCAGGCTTAGCTTTGGGTTGACCCTTTCTTCATTTTCTCATATGAGGCTTCCACCTATGTGTAGTGTAATAATAATCTTATGTTTATTTCTTAATCACATGCATGCCTCCTTATAGGCATGCATTATCTACTCCTTCATGACCACTTGTGAAATGATGTCATGAAACATATCCTTTCATATCTATTACATGTTTCATCCTTCTCTTCTCTGGTTTTTCCTCAAAAAATTCTATCATAGCTATCTATCTCACATTTAGTGCTCTACTAGCGTTTCTTTATTTAAATAAACCCTTCTCTTCTATGCTCTAACTTGATTGGCATGCTATCACTTTCACTGCTCTAATAACTACCTAATGTTCAAAAAATTTCTAGTAATTAGTTGTATACACATCTCTTCTCCTCTTTTGGCTTGCAGTTCTACTAGTTTCTATAAGTTTGATCATCTACTAGCCTCTAGTTGCAAAAAATACACTGTTTAATTTCTCATATAAAACATATATGTATACTTCCTTTATCTACAATTCATTCCATACTATGTGAAGACACCTAAATCTAGCCACTGATGACCTCTACTTATGTTTTTGATCAATTTTTACCCAAAATGTACACTTTATCCTTAAAACACTAAAATACATAAAATGATGTCAAAATTACATATTCAAGTGTCGTTTCAGGCTAGGGTATCCCCAAATAGAGCAATACAATTTATGGCCTAGCCAACATTAATCAGATCATTCTAACTCAAAATGGCAAATTTGTACCTAGGTGCTTTAGATTACTCTTTCCTATAAAATATTTTGCACAAGACACGTGCCTTTGTTATTTACTATTGGTAACATCCTAAATTGGAATACAGTTCCAACACATCTAAAATCACCTTCTAATTCTAATCCATTCAAACTTTAGACAAATAACAAGTCATTCTAAGCAATTTGTACACAAAGTGCTTAAACATGCTTAAGAGATAATTAAACTAAATTAGATCCTAATTGATAGTTCTATGGAAATTTATTGAAAAGTTATTTTCAGAAATGAATATTCAATATCTACATCATCAGGTGACCTCATTTCTTGGGAAGAGATCCCTAGGCCATAAATGCCACAAATATTAGGATTCATGCCATCCATGCCTCATCAATGCCTTCCATGATGCCCTACATGCCTCTTAATTGACCTTTATTCTAATTTCATGATGAGGATAATTATAAAATTAATTATAAAAATTTAATTAATTCTCAACTACACATCTCAATCTCAAGATGGATGGTTCAGGTTTATAAATGGAGAGGCCATGAACATCATTTCTATGTCTTGATTATGCGAAGTTATAATGCAAAAATGGTTCCAAAAGTTTTAATAAACTATTGTTACCATGCCAAATTGATTCCAAGCCAAGCCATAAGCCAAAGGTGCCAAGGGAAGATCGAGGTAGCCAAGATTCCATTGCCAAGGACTTCATGAGCACAAGCCAAGAAAGCCACAACTACAAAGTCATTTAGAGCATCCAAAGAAGGTGAATGAATTATTGTGTTTTCATTCATTGATTTTTAGTTGTGTTTCTCACTTTATTTTGGTAACTAAGCTCTCCCTAGTGTCTAGACCTAGAGATGTTATGTTATTAGTGTGTTTATTTCATTTTGTTTTCATTTTGGAAATAACACCATACTAGCCATCCTCTGTTGAGTCAAATTATTAGATCACATAATGGCATGCCTAGTTGGACTCGACGCATCTCAAACCTGAATAATATCATTTTAAAACTCTGAAATATTTATTTCGACCTTTAAAACTCTTCTAAATTAATTTTCTAACTTTATTTTGCCATTTTAGGTTGACACAATTTTACATAGTAACCGACGTCACCAAGAAAAATCAACATTGATTACATGGCTTAATCGATTTTAGTTAGTAAAACTGACATCGGTTATATTTTGATTAGCTAAGGTAACTATCATTAGTTATAATAACTGACATTGATCACTATGTTTTTCTAAAAACACATACTTGAGAGATATTTTTTCAAAGTTTATTATTTAAACCAAATAGAGATTTAAAGCTAAAGGACATGCTAACATTTTTACTACAGGACCAAGCTTGATATTTTCTCAAAACATGTTTAAATCACCTTTGCATGCTTTAAAATTAATTAATAACCTTGTTTTGGGTGTTTAATAAAGAATTTAGATTTTTTTGGTGAATTTTTTCAAAATTTGCAACTAAGACCAAGGGGTGAAATGAACACCACCAAATCTTTCATTTTAGGCTTAAAATTGAACACACTTGTAAATTCTTGTTTTCAATGGTTGCTTGGATTTAATTTTTATTTGGAAAAGGGAAGAATGTTGCATGTATGTTCTTCCATTTATCCCCTATAAGCAACCCTTAGAAGCAAAAGCACCATTCTTATTGCAAGTAGCCAAGTCCTAGGCTTATAAATAAAGTCATATAAATCCCTCCCAAAAAACTCATCAAAGTTTGGATAACTTTTAAAATGACCCTAAAGTCTTTCTATTTCATGGTGTCTTTATTTCTATGCAAACTTGGCTTACGAAGGGGACTTCATCACCTCCCACAAGTTCTTTAGGGAAGATTTAACTTTTGGTTTCACCTCCCAACATTGAGTTTATTTTGTTCCTTTAGAGTTATACATAGGACATAGTGGCACTTTGGACATCACACTACACTGAGCGAACATTAAGATGTAGTGGTTGTAAAAAGACTAGACCTTTTCATAACAATCCAAGTGATATGGGCCCAAAATCTACACTTATCCTTTTGTTTGGTATGAAAATCATTATGTAATTGATTCCCCTAAATAATTCATAACCTTGTTAGATCTTAGAAAAATCCCCACTTGTCATGGAAGTATTATTGGTACAAGGTGTGCCTAAAGGTCCATGTTGTAGTGCTATCATTTGAGAGAAGTTGGGGTGTAAAAACCTTAGTATGGAATGCATATTTAATTTTGGATGAACACTTAAAATCATCTTAAATGATGTACATTGATATATTTCAATAATACCAAGTAACTTTGTTAGTTTAGGATCTAAGGATGATTAATTAGTTGATCTTATCCTAGTTTAAAGTCTTGTTCAGAGTTAAAACTTGGTGTAAACAAACAATCCAAACCAAAAACATAGTCCAAACTTTCCTTTAAACAAAGAGGCATTATGCTGTCCATGTGAGATCATCAATTTTTCTTGTTCAAAAGTTAGTCAAAAGCTTGAGAGTCATATCATCCATTTATCATAGTTATGCTACCCAATTGAGTTTAGACCTTTGCCAAAGTTGTTTACATCCATCACTTATAATCTAAATTCAGAATTACACCTTTATAGGTTCATAGGGTTGATGTGTTCAGTGAGTTCACCATTTGCACTAAACTCGAAGGAACTTAACATCAATTTCTAATTTAGGTTGATGTTTATTTAAAGACTCATAATCATTATTATCACTTGATAGACTTAAGGCATTTTGTGATAAAAACTCACACTTTGAGTTTATGAACCACAACATTTTGAGTCAAAAAAGTATTGTTATGTTGACAAAATTGTGAGAAATTTCTTAGAGTGTTTTTAAAATAAACTTTTATGCCACACCTTTTGGGTAGTATAGCATTGTTACGCTTCCCAAGTCATTTCAAATTTTCTTTCATAAACCCTTTTGTATAGATTTTAAAATTTATTCCTATATTTTTATCCCAATCTAAGTGTAATTTTATGTGATCTTTTTTATAAAACCAATTATACTATTCACTTTTGTTTTGATGATTTGTCAAAAGAACCAAGTTTTATAACATTATTTATGAGAAAATAAACTATTGATAAAGTGCCTTTTGTTTCATAACCTATACCTAGTCGATCAAGTTCATGTCCAAAAATTAAATTCCTATTGTTTGTTAGAAGTATTAAAATCTATTAGATTAAAACTTTCATCTATTTCAAAGTCTAGCTTTTGACTTTGTTTAACCAAGAGTCCTAACACATGCATTGTTTGATCCCAGCTTTTGATGCCGCATTTGGCCAAACAACCTAACAACTTTTAAATTCCTAGATTAGACTAATTTGAAACACTTTGACCTTAGAGTTTGGAATTTTGATTTTTAGGACAATTTACTTGCTTATCTTTGTGTATGTTGGATACTTTTGTTTAGATGATTTGTCAAAAGAACCAAGTTTTATACCATTGCTAAAGTGTCTTTTATTTCATACCCTATACCTAGTTGATCAAGTTCATGTCCAAGAATTAAATTCCTAGTGTTTGTCAGAAGTGTTCAAATCTATTAGATTAAAACTTTAATCTATTTCAATGTCTAGATTTTTATGTTGTTTAACCAAGATTCCTAACACATGCATTTTTTGATCCTAGCTTTTGATGCTGCATTTGGCCAAACAACCTAACAACTTTTAAATTCATAGATTAGACTAATTTGAAACTCTTTGACCTTAGAGTTTTGAATTTTAATTTTTAGGACCATTTACTTGCTTATCTTTGTGTATGTTGGATACTTATGTTTAGATGATTTGTCAAAAGAACCAAGGTTTATGGCATTGCTAAAGTGTCCTTTGTTTCATACACTATACCTAGTTGATCAAGTTCATGTCCAAGAATTAAATTCCTAGTGTTTTTTAGAAGTGTTTGAATCTATTATATTAAAACATTCATCTATTTCAAAGTTTATCTTTTGATGTTGTTTAACCAAGAGTCCTAACACATGCATTGTTTGATCCCAGCTTTTGATGTTACATTTGGCCAAACAACATAACAACTTTTAAATTACTAGATTAGACTAATTTGAAACACTTTGACCTTAGAGTTTTTAATTTTGGTTTTTAAGACCATTTACTTCCTTATCTTTGTGTGAATAGTGAAATGTTGGATACTTCATGCTAGCTTGTTTCCTTAAAAAACATTACATAAACCTTTTGATCCTTTTGACAAATCTAGACCAAGTTGGGACATCATCTCCTTTTGTCCTTTTTAGAGTTTGTATAACTCTTTAACCTTTTATCATAAAATCATTGAATATCAATCCAAAAATGTATTGCTAAAATCATAGTGGACACATATACAATCAGAGGGTTAGTACTGTGGTGTCATAAGAAGAAATGGTGCAAGGCCCATATGTGGATAATATTCCTTATGAGATGGATTATTATCTCTCTTATAATACTCTATCAGGGACACAAATCCAAAATCCATTGGCTAACCATTTGGTTAACACACCACCTTATTTATAACAAGATGAATAGAAAACCACACAATACCTAGCTACAATACATGTAGCGCATGAGCCAGTATTTCAATGGTCATATTCTACTAATATAGCTTCCATGTATGATCCATTTTTGTTTGAAAGAAATTTGTTAGAGAACAAAGATGAGATTTTATTTAAGACATAGAGGTAGGGGTCAAGTTTATAGAATATTTTTGCCATGAAAATTTACCATGTCTAGTAAGAGTGCCCCACAATATCATTTTTGATAAACAGGTTTCTTCTAACAATCCTATAGCTCTAGTCCAAATAGTGTACCAAGATCCTAATATATCTAATCGAGACAAAAACATCATGGAATATCAGTTTAACTAAATTCAAATATCATATCAAACCTACCTGAATCTAGCACTTGATTTCAATTAGATGAACATGGTATGTAAGCCTCTTATTGATCTAGTTCCTTTAACAACAATGTTGATAGAGTTAAATCGGCAAGAGAATATGAATTTTGACCCATTCATATGAATCACTTTGACAGATAACTTGATGCATATACTCATTATTGAAGAAGTGTCTTTGGCCTATACACCGAATAGTGAGCCAAATGTAGTAGACAATGTGTAAAAAATGTCCAGTCCTGATCAAAGTAGTACTAACATGAAAACATTAAGCCAACAACACATTCCTATATTTAATCCCATGAATAGGTCATCATACCAAGGAGAATGAATTTCTACACCCTAGCCTCAAACAACTACTTCCTCATGTGTACAACCTATAAGATTAGGTAATCAAACAATGGTTAATATCACACCTAATAACAAAATATGATAAACCCTACTACTCCCAAATAAGTAATGAGTAGTATTCCAAAATAATATGCAAAATATAGTGTATCAATGTAATAGAGGACAAATACCTTGCCACCTCAATTAGGGGCAGCCAATGTTCTACCTTACCAGGTAATGACAAACATGTCTATTTAGTCGCAGACTAATATGCCAATCCAAAACCATGTAATGACTAGTCAACAATGTGAAAATATTGGTTAATGATAAATTACAAATATATAACTTGAATTTATTTCCTCATCGAGACTCATGAAAAAAGGAGTTCCCCATATTTCTCTAGTACTTACAAGGTAACTTTTGGTTCAAAATGTACCACAAATCTAGAGACAAGGTCTTGGTTCACAAGTTCCCACTCAACGGTAAGGTTTTATTAGTCTAAAAAATGTCATTGGTTGATATCATGTCATTTTAAACCACATTAGGCATAGTATACTTATATTCCTCCATCCCAACAACAAAATCCTCCAAGTAAAACCTTTATCGCCAATCCAAACTAGAATATCATGCAACCAAATGTACAAATTCAAGTACACCCTAATCCATGTATGTGTATTCTTTGTCCATTCCCCAACCAAACCAATGTACCTCAATAGGTATCTCCATCATACCCTAGTCAAAGTGTCGCACATGTGACTTCCGAACCATCTATCCAAAGCAATATTCCTTCCAGTTTCCTATCCCATGAATTACAATAGATGAAGGATGTAATTATTTCTATTTAGGTGGGGAACAAACTAAAAAGTTCAATTTGGATGACATATGTTCCTATCCATTCAACATGGAGTATTTGTAGATACCATTTCCTCTAGGATATGAACCATCCAAATTTGATAAATACAAAGGGAAAGGTGACCCTAAGGATCATTTGATTGAATTCTTTGCCGTATTTCAACTAATGGCATATAACGACATACATTTTACTATTGTTTCCAAGGAGTTTTGTTGGATAAACCCTGGTGTGCTTTTTAAAGCTTCCCAAACATTTAGTAATGGATTTTGGTGATCTTTCTGATAAGTTTGTGCAACACTTTTCTTAAAATCTCAAGCATGAGATTTCATTAGTGGACTTAACACAGGTAAATAAAAATTTAGTGAGACTTTTGTAAGTTATTTATAGTGATGGAGAGCCCTTACAAGCCATTTCACCCATAGTTTACCTGATAAATAATTATCCATTATGTTTACCAAAAATTTGCATAGTGAGATAACTTAGCATTTGGAACTACAATGTTCACGTAGTTTCAAGAAAATCATTGACAAAGACTTGTTGATTGAGAGAGTGGTCATCAATAAAAGAGTCATCAAGCTTAATTAAACTTTTCAAAATTAAGGTACTAATAAATAAAATTACCAACATCCAATTCAAGTGATAGCATCATAACCAACACAGGCCAGTAACCAAGAAAGATTGAACCAATTAAATCATAATAAAAATGTTATGGGAAATGGAGTAACCGAGTCTTGTCATGTCGAAATGATGAAAAAATAATTTCTACCACCTTTTCAACTTACTCTTACTCAACTAGTATTGTAATCATAACAACCAAAACCTATACAACAAATATAGTAACCTTTACCATTACAAACCCCTCCTCCTAGGAGAACTCTGTCTGCATGTCATGTTTGTAGTGACCTAAGAGAACCTATTTAGTCTATATTTTGTAATATTTCTACCACTAATCTAATTAATTGGCCTATACAAAATCATTATCTACAAGGGGCAATGAATTATATGGCTATCATTGGGTCAATGGGCATAATCTATGAAGATGTGTCGAAATCAACCATTTAATTGAGAATATGTTGGAGAATGGGGAGATAACATTGGATAATGGTGTTTTCACTTCTAATCAAAATCTTAGAATTTATCAAAACCCCTTTCCCTAATATAGTAATTAGCAATATTAAAATAATCAACAACAACAACAATAATGGCCAATGCAATAGCAAAATCAATAGTATCAAAACCAAAGGTTGAACAAGTAGAATTAACAAAATCAATAGCAAAACCCATAATGATAGAACAATAGACAAAACCAAGGTTAAAATAATAATAACCAGCCAACATATGATGTGTTTAGACATGACAATAATAGGGTTGTAGGTCATATTTTAGGGGGTAGCATGAATACCATCTCCATTAATCCTAGACCAAATACTAATCATTCTAGACCATTGGTAAACAACAACCTTCAACCAAATTACATGGATAATATTACTTTGACCTAGGAGTGCATATAAGTAAA